>QEOY01134298.1:76801-284420 GCA_003123805.1 Juglans sigillata | reverse complement strand
AGGTTGACTTTATGAAAACTTGCATATTTTGTGATGTAATGGGAACTTGGGAAAAACAAAGACCAACCTCAGTCGCTTATCTGCATTATTCATCAAATCTTTATGAAAAAGGAAAAATATGTTCTGACATGCATTGTGTAAACATGAGCTAAATTCTATCATGGGGTTTCTGAAATCTGAAAAAGGGAGCGATATTGAGAATATGGAAAATTGTGCATTTATTTAGAAAGATGTTCTGGCTTTTGTTGTCAGTGTGTGTAAACTGTCTGATTTTGTTTTGGTACTCTGTATTATTTTGATATAACATCTGAAAACCTTTGGCATGGTGTACTGGTATTTGTATCTGACTGTCTCTGCTTTGCTCTGCTCTGCTCTGTTTGGGTTGGTACCAACTTCTCTGTTTCTGAGTGCACCCACTTTGGAAACAAAGTGGTTTTATTGTGGCCTTTCATGTGTGCACACTCGGGGCTCCGAGAAGAATAAAGGAAAGATTTCACATCTGTCTCTGCCTGGTTTGGCCATCGGGATTAGCACAATCCTACCACGGGGGTGAAACATGGTCTCTGCTTTGTGTGATGCTCTATTTTGATCTGATGATGATACTTAGTTTATGTTACGCCAAAGTATTACGGGTTTTACTTGTCTTAAAACCATCGGTCTGTTACTTTTGAAAATATGTTCTGTTCTGCATGATAACTAAAAATATTTTGTTCTGCATGCTATACTTTGTAAATGCACATGTTTGCACGCTAGCATATGTCTTCTGCTTATTAAGTTGTTGATAACTCACCCCTATCTTTATAATATTTTTCAGATGATGTGGAGAGTCCAACTGAGGATCTGGATTAGATTGGTAGCATGATTTAGCTGAGGAGAGAATGTTAGAAGAAGGAATTCTGTTGTCGTTTAGTTTTCATGTCTTTTAGATTTAATTATATCTTGGGCTTGGGTTTAGTAAGACTTATGAAAGTATTAGTTTGGTTTGTTATGACTACCGGGAGATTTTGGACTCCTTAGTTTATTTTGCTGCTGTAATGATTTTGTAGAATTTTCAATATGGTTATTTAGAGTACATGAGATTGAGTTTTGCTAATAAAGTTTTACAGTTTTATTTTAGTTGTGTTGGGAAACATGTTCTTAAGTGACAGGTCGTAATTCTCGAAGCCAACTGGGTTTGGGGCGTTACAGTTTTGTTTCTTGTGACTTGGGTTCTGCTTTGAGTCACAACAGTAACACAATCTCCTCCCCCTCCTATCCATCATCTGAGTTTGGTTGATCCTTTGAACTGGCACTTTAGTTTTAAATGTCCCCTTGTTGGAAACTACAACAAGGATATGTGGAGTTTTTAATATTCTAGGTTCAGAGTGCACAGAGGAGCTCCTATGATACCTTCTTATGAGGGCTACATTTCTTCTTGTATCTTGGAAGCACTAGAGGCGGTAACCAAATTAGTAGGATTAAACATCCTAACAGGGAGGCTAGTCTCATAATTTAGCCCACTCATGAAGTAACTCGGTTTGGTGGCTTCAGATAGTCCCCTCGAGCTTTTCAAGAGCCTCTCAAAATTGGTCATATTTTCTTTTATAGACCTTGTTTTCCCCAATCTGTCGATGACCTCGTGGGTCATCATATGCATTTTGTCCAAATCGTACAAACAAAGCTCTAACAAAGGCCTCCCAATCAGTGAGTAGCCCCATTTCTTCGATGCTCTAAGCCTATGTTGAGGTAAAGTGTTATGAAAGGAAAAAGAAATGACTAAGCTTGTACAGGTAGGTGATAGGGCCCTCCTCATGGAAGGTTGTAAAATCAACTTGAATTGTTTTGGTTTGAACCTCCTAGACTAACAACCAGTATTTTCAGCATGCATGTTTACCCCCGATGATGATTCTCCCTAACATTGGTTTTGATTATTCTTTTGCAACTCTAATGGTAATGCTGCCAGCTGTTCCACAAAAAGTATGTTTGTCCCTTCAAGGCCAACATCTTAGTCTCTAGATTTTTTTACTGTGAATTCATGGTTTTCTTTAGGGCGTTCAACCCATCTTGTAGTTGGTTAAGACGTGTTCCTTCAGCCATCCTCAAGCTCTAATACTTCTAGGAAAATTTGTAAGGATATTCTCACTTAGAGGGTGAGAGCCTCTACGAAAGGTGTGAGGAGGAAAAAAAGTGAAAGTGATGAAATAGAAATGTGTACTCACTGATTGACTGTTACGTTACATTTCCCTATGTCCTACAATGACAAGCAGAATAACAAAACTCCTAACATTGATACCACTAGGCCAATAGATGTAAAAGAACTCAAAAGTAATGACAAACTAGAGATAAAACTAAAAAAAATATTCCTTTCCACGTGTTCTTTTCTGATGCTTCCAACACAGTATCCTATCTAGGCCCCAACTAAAGTGATCCCAAAGGCTGAGAAACTACCATGCCCCTTTGTTTACTAGACACATCATCTGCTTCTTAGACTGAGACTTACCTTCTTCTATCCTTAGCATCGGTCTCTCCCTATAGGTTTCAGTCTCTACCTCGGCAACCGAGATTGGTGGTAGTGGTCCTCTTGAATGACTTTTTTTTTTTTTTTAAAAAGAGTTGAGGTCACATGTCCAAGAATGACCCCTACCTATTTTTATTAAAAACCCATACTTATGGCTGATGAATACGGCAAAAACAAAAAAACATCCCAAGAGGACTTGCAAAAAAATTCCCCAAACATAACACTACACAAATGCCCCAAACATCCACCAAAAAACATCCTGCCCAAACTAGTAATCTTTTATCGTCTAAGATAAGGGATACTTAGTTTATCCATTCGAATCAAACCCTGAATGATTCCTAGAAAGAGATCAACATCACAAAAATCAGAATTCACACCTCGAGTTCCTTGCTTTGCCAAACAGTCAGCCACCATATTTGCTTCTCTAAAAATGTGCATGAAGCGTACATTTAATTCACAAGCAATAGCCTTAATTTCCTCCTAGAAATCACAAAGAAACCAATATTTGCACACACCCGAAGCCAACCAGCCTACTAAAATCAATGAATCTGTCTCTACTAATACATCCCGCAATCCCAAATCTCTACACAACCGAAGCCCATCAAGAAGAGCTCTACATTCAGCAATGTTATTTGTGGCCTGACCATAAGAATGCATGAACCCCGCCACTACTCCCCCTTGATAATTCCGAATAATGCCTCCACCACCTGCATCTCCTGGATTCCCGCAAGAACCCCCATCCACATTTAATTTTACTCGCCCTCTCTTTGGAGGTTGCCACGCAAATAATCTCACTCTCCTTTCATTAAGAGGAGCAACCGAACAAGCTAAAACTTCTAAAATGGCACGGTCATTATCCCCATTTTTACGAAAACTTTTAATCTTATTAGAGAGATCTCTAATTAAACTTTTAACAACACCAATAATATTAATCGGATTAAAAATAATACCTTCCATTCTTGCCACGCACCGAGCTTGCCAAATTGCCCAAGAAATCACAATAGGGAGAACCCCTCGAAGCCACCCCACCTGCATTGACAAAGATGCTCTTTGCCACCAAAACCTCATCATTCCCTCCCAATCTCGGATCTGTGGCATTCTCATACAACATGCCTCTATAAAATATTGCCACACTTTCTTAGCACCTTTGCCCTCACATAATAAATGTTGAAGAGATTCCTATTTCGATTGAACACAACACTCACACTTCAAAAGGAGTGGAATGCCTAAACGTGGGATAATATCATCAACCGGGATTGCCCAGATAATTTTTTTGGGATCTAATTCTTCCAAAGCCATTTCTTCCAAGGACATACTTCCCCTTGTCTTCGAATTAACTCCCAAGCTGATTTTGTACTAAACTCACCATCAATCGCTGGCTCCCTAATACAGATATCCTCTCCCTGATGTAAATGCAAACCAGAGTCCCGAATTTTACTGCATATTTGTTCTTGAACTAAATCCCGCAATCTATGCAAATTCGGTCCAACTTCAGTAAGCACCTCCAAACCTGCAAATCACGATTACCCACCAACAGAACTATTGCAATCAACGGACCCTCCCCTAGCCAATTATTTAGCCAAAACTTAGCATGCCCATCCCGAATAATCCATCTTGAATTCTATATCACTTTTGGAATTCTCTCCATGATACCCTTCCAGAATCTCGACCATTTTCGAAGCTGCATAATAGAACAAATATGAGAATTTCCCACATATTTGGTAGAAAATAAATTCGACCACATCGAATTTTCTTTAATTAATTTCCACGCAAATTTCATAAGCAAGGATTCTTAGACTTCATGAAGGTTCCGAATACCCAACCCACCCATTTCCACCGACAAACAATTATTCCGCCAAGATACCCACTTCCTTTTTCTCATCTCCATCGAAGATCCCCAATGGAAATCTGAAAAAAATTTCTTAATTGTCTAAAACACTCCTTTCGGCAAATTCAATATTGAAAGCATATGAATAGGCATACTATTCAAAACATGTTTGATAAGCACAATTTTATCACTAAAAGAAAGAAGCTTACTCTTCCACCCAGCCAGCTTTTTCTGTATTTTTGTAAAAAATGAGTCAACCATGCAAATTTTCATCTAGCCTACAAAAAGAGAAAAACCCAAATACATACAAGGCCAACTACCTTCCGAAAAACCTGACATTAACTTCAAACCACCTTTACGATCATTCAATATACCTTTACGATCATTCAATACATGCAAGACTCCCATAAGATTCCGAATAGATGCTTTTCCACCATTCACAAAAATCAATAAATCATCCGCATAAAATAAGTGGGAAATCAAGGTTCCTCCTCCCGGATGAAAAGGCTTAATACGACCCATATGGTATTCTTTGTGAAGCATACAAGAAAGGATCTCCTCAGATAAAATAAATAAATAGGGAGAAAGGAGGTCACCTTGATGAAGTCCCCAAGACGCCTTAAAAAATCCTTTAGCACATCCATTAAGCATTACTGAATAGAAAGGAGATGAAATAGCATTAAACACAACACTTCTCCACTTTTCTGAAAAGCCCAACCGGCATAAAATTTCTAAGAGAAAATTCCAATTAACACGGTCATAAGCTTTGGCCATATCAATCTTCAACATAACATTTCCCCCTCTCACTTTCCTATTTACGCCTTGAACCAATTCTTGGGCCAATGAAATATTCTCAAAAATACTTCTACCTGGAATAAACGCTGCCTATTCCGGAGATATAATTTTATTCAGGATTTGCGCCAAACGACAAACCATAATCTTTGACATTGTTTTATAAACAACTGAGCAAAGGCTGATTGGGCCAAACTAGCCAAATCCCACCAGTTCCTCCACTTTAGGAATTAAAACCAAACTGGTCGCCCCGAAAAAAGTAGAAAGAGATTTCCCTTAAAAAAAATCCTTAGCCATCTCCAAAAGATCACCATTAACGATATCCCAAGCTAGCATGAAAAAACTAGCTGAGAATCCATCTAGACCTGGGCTACTATCTGCCAGAATAGACCATAAAGCCTGCTTAACCTCCTCAATAGAAGGGCAGCACATAAAGCATCATTCTCCTCCATAGAAACCACTGGTTGTATCAACTCCAACTCACTCAGATTGCTGTCAATCGACGTCACCTCAAGAATCTGTTGAAAAAATGAAACTGCTCCCTCATGCACTGCATCTCGTGAATCCAACAATCCACCGTTTTCAAGCTGCATTCTCTGAATTAATTTACCCTTTCTCTTAACCCATAGTGAAGCATGAAAGAAACTTGTATTGGAATCTCCTTCAGCAATCCATTTCACTCTTGATTTTTGACAAGCTAATATTTACTCTCAGTGCAACCATTTAATATGATCCAGCTTAGACTTCAATAACTCCAACTCTGTCTGGGACGTAAAGTTTCAAGAGAGATCAACCTCCAATGCAACAATGCGCTCCTCCAATATTTTTAATTCCACATCAACGCAACCAAACACCTCCAGGTTTCATGATCTCAATGCGCCTTTAAGTGCCTTCAACTTCCTACTAATACGGAACATAGCACACCCTTCAATATTAGAGTTCCAAATCGACTGCACTAGAGGAATAAACTCCTCATGTGTGCCCCACATACGAAGAAACCGGAAAGGCCAAGCAACCTATAAGTCCTCTCTAACCAGCAGTACCAACATCGAAGCATGATTCGAGGATGTTCTCGGCAAAAAAAAAACCGAAACACTCCCAAAGCAACTCAAAAAATGCAAATTCACTAGTACTCTATCCAGCTGAGCCCAAATTCTTCTACCACCTAACCTCCCATTACACCATGAAAACATGTTACCTTCACAAGGCAGACCCACCAGAGCACACTCGTGAATACAGTCATTGAATTCTCTCTTCGCACAAGAGGCCTACAACAACCCACCCACCTGCAACAGTCCTCTTGAATGACTGAATCTATAGAAAATTTGTGAAGTCGAACTCTATTGTTCCCTCTAGTTGATGATCACAACACAATGTAGCTTAACTCCATCACGTTGGCTAGTGTGTTGTTGCTAGAAATGACACTAAATCTTGACGAAGTACTTGTTCTGCTGAAAAATCGATATTGTCCAGTTCTCCATTCACCCGAATTCTCTAATTACTCGGGTACATTTGTATGGTTCACATGAACTCATTTTTCTAGGCTTTTACATCTATATATGTATTATAATTTCATATATAAAGATGTCATCAAATTCAGCTATGGTGTGAGTACGCTTAGACTACTTGATTTCCTGAAGAATGTATTCCTATATTTCTTGAAAAATCTTCTTGTAAATTTATTTTAAAAAGATAAAAAAAACTAAAAACTAAAAAAGAAAGAAAAATAAGGATGGCCAGGGAAGGGAAACCCTCATTGCTTCAACAAACCACAAGATGGATGATATTTGGGGCACCGTGGGGGTATGCCTGAATTGTGGTTGCATGGAACTTTGTGGATCATGTTGAACCAAGGAAAGAGATTCGCTCTCGCAGCAAAATAATGGAGACAAGGAGGCAGTGGGTGGGCAACATGCAACCAATCAAGGACTAAGGTGAGTAGCACATTTTTTAGAGCCTGGCATATGCAGGATAGTACAAGGTGACGAATGATAATTCACCCGACACTAGGCAAGCAAAGTATGTGTTGAGAGAATGTGATTTTGAGACAATGTGGTTTTAAGATGTGATATGAGATGTTGTGGTTCAAAGTGTTGCATCTTTTTGAGAGTTGAAAATCATAGGACTGGGTTCAGGAGTCCCCGTCCCATTCCAACAACACATTACCATGAGTTTCATATGAGTAAAGAGATTCCTCATGATGATCGGGGTGGAATATTTTTTTATTGGCTTCTCTTGATATCATGAGTAGCGGAAGTCCTCGGTTGATCATATGTGGTTTGTTATGTTTGGGTGGAGGCAGTCCACGTGTTGATCGTGTGAAGTGATTGATGTGTTGGATGGGTGGATTGAGTCCCCGTCGAGTTCCTTGCCATGCCTGGGAATACATGTATTTTGTCCAGCGGGTGATTCCTTGCCATATGCAAAATATGTGTGTCCTAAGCTTTATTTGCATACACTGGTGCATGCATATTTATTTCCATTGTCTTTAATTATTAGTATTGTAATGGATTTTAACTTACTGAGACTAATGTGGCGGTCCCACCTGCAATTTCATTCATCAAAGTTGTAGACCTTGATGTAGATATAGCCCATAAGAATTATCCCGAGGAAGGACCAACCCATCCGAAAGAGTAGCCAAGGAGGCCTACCTCCGTTAGTATTTATCCTATATTTAAGATGTTTATTATAGTTAGTAGACGAACCTCTATAGATCAGTACATGTTCATGTTAGTGAGGAACTTATGATGGTCTGTAACTTTATTTGAGATGAAGTAAGAGTGACTTGCAACTGTTACTATCATTGAGGATTTATTTAGTACCTCTCCGGTATTGATTAGATTAGTCTCCGACTAATTGCCCCTTTTAAATTTCGTTGCAAACCATTGCAACTCGCATGCGCATAACCCTTACGTGCACACCTTGTTCTAGGGAATGGAGGACCTAGCCAATCAGTTAGGGTCCCAGGCACCATGGTTTCTCGCTGTGGAACTATAGAGGGCAAAGGGCGCCATAGGCACTGTGATGTTCATAACCCCCATTTGGGATTTTATGTTGCTTGAAGCATTGAGACATGCAACACAAGGTTACATACTCTCGTTCATAATAGATAAAGATGTAGTGCACCTAGCATGCATCAAACAGTATGCAATATTTGCAGCTGATAATTGTTTTTTTTCTTTGAGCAATACCCAATGTACTAGAAGTACTATATCCCATAAACATAAACACACTTCATAAATTCACAAAAAAAAACTAATATACTAAAGGGCTACAATACTTTTCCAACAAGTCTGTAAAAAAGAAAGTACCAGAGACAATGCTTCATAATTATAGACTTGAAGTAAAACTACTGCATTAAATTCCTGAGTTGCTCACATAACTCAGCTATGATATCTAAGATCACATCCAAAAAGTGGACAACCAAAGTTATTAGTTTCTCGTCATCGTCAACGAGCTACTATGGATTATTCAACCTCATCTAGTCTGTTGTGCATGGGTTCTCGAGATCTTGACACATCGTCTACCATTTCGGAGGAAATAGTAGTTGGGTCTACCAAGTGCAAGTAAGCAACTAAGCTACAAACAATATATATGCATCTATGTCAATAAAATGACATAAATGTATCATGACATGGACATGAACACACGTGACATGACTTGACAATAGCATGACATGTGCTTGACTTGACAAATAACATGATTGCACATAGACATAATGTGACTTGGCTGAACTACATGTGACATAACTTGACATGACGTGACATGAACATGAGACATTGTTCAACATATACATGGTTGATTAAACGTAAAACTGTGGATGCTACATGAATCCCCTTGAGCCATGTGCTCTATCCGGTACCACATCACATCACAAGCATTTGTGCCAGCTATGAGTATATCATGATAACTTAACTAATTTAAAATGATAAATATGTAGTTGACACCACAAGTGCTGGGTGCCTTACTTTGCTTCTGTAACTAGTTACTAATGTCTCATTCGAAGTCTGTTGATGGTACTTTGTCAATTCAGGAAATTCCACACTAGTTTAAGCACTCTAGGTGGACAAAGTAGTTCAACTAGGATAACTTCCCATCCTAGCACTTGGGGTCATGCTAAAAATATAAAAGACTTCAAATGCTTGAAAATATTTTATGACATACACAAATACATGTGACATGGAATGGCATGTAACAAAATAAACATGTGACAGATGATGTGGCATATCATGGTATGTAACAGATAAGAATGAATTGTTATAAATGATATGGCATAGAATATTATAATAATTTATAATAATCGTAAGTGAGAAGAATATAACAGTAACACTTTTACCACCATACATACAGAAATACATCGAGAATAAGTTAGAGGCTAACTTAGAGTGATTAACATAACGTAAAGTGTAGTATGAAAAATCATGAACTGAAATGAGCTATTTCTAAGGTTAGAATATCTCACTAGATACTTAGAAACATAAACAGTTCTGACTTATGGCAAAAATTACAAAGTTACCCCTCTACTTGCAAAAAATTACAATTTTACCCCTAAAACAAGGATTTTTTATAATTCCAAATCTTACTAAAATTTACATTCCTCATGTAAATGTACATTACTCATATAATTTTTGTCCTAAAATCAAACATCCAATGAAAAAAATTTAAAACAGTTCACAACTAGGAGAACAATGCTTAGGTAGATTCATATATAGGCCAAAAACTTGATTTTTGTTGTAATTTGACCAACTGGGAAGCCCATAGATTCCGTTTGGGATCAGACGGACATCTGAAGCGTCGGGACATGCAACACAAGGTTACCTGCCCCATTCATGACATATAAGATGCAATATTCCTAACATGCATATAGCATTATGCAATATTCACAGCGGATATATTTTTTTTTTAGCAATACTATGCACCAAACTTATAATATCCCAAATACTTAAAATATACTTCATACACAAAGACATACTAAACAACTAAGATCACAACACTAGCCCAAAATGGTTGTGAACAAAAGAGTGCTGGAGATTGAATTCTACAAAATACAAGTAGTAACCTAAGGCAACTACATCAAAGTCACACCGTCGCTTAGTCGACGGTTTTCAGTTGGTCGATTCCCAGTTCTCCTTTAGATCCTGTAACAAGATCTACTAATTGGGGGGATGGTAATTGGGACTACCACAATGAGATTTGATTACAAATCTCAGCAAGTTAACAAAAAACTTTCACACAAGTTAATCATGCATGCATGACAATAAATACATGAATGCACAATCAAAGTCAATAGTAAACATAACAAAACCGACATAACATGGCATGAAATAATAAGTATAACATGACTTGACATAACATGGCATAAAATAATAAGCATAACGTGACTTGACATAACATGGCATGAAATAATAAGTATAACATGACTTGACATAACATGGCATAAAATAATAAGCATAACGTGACTTGACATAACATGGCATGAGCTGACATAACTTGAACTGAAACTGAAACTAAGGTTAACGTGACAAACTTGAAACTTGACCTAAACGTCAACTTGAACATAACATAACATGAAATATGACTTAAACGTGAAATACATGAACTTGGAATCTTGCTCAGTAGACTTAATTAAAAAAGTGACCATATGGATGCTACATGGATCCCCTTGAACCGTGTGTCCCTGTCGATTACAGCATCACAACACAGGTGTCTATACCAGCTGTGAGTGCATTAATACATACTCCACAATTGCTGTGGCCCCATATATTCTACGTGTCACAATTGTTGTGTCTCACGTAGTGTATGCTACATAGTTGTTGTGGCCCCATATTTCATGCTCCACAGTTGTTGTGGCCCCATGATTTGTTTGTGCCACACTTGCTATGGATACACATAAAATAAAGTGGCTCCATCGGCGTCAGTGCCTGGCGCTTTCCTGTGACCAGCTAGTTAGGCCTCATTCACAACTTGTTGACTGTACTTCGTCAACCAGGGAATTTCACATCTATTTAGACACTCCAGCATGAACAAAGGAGTTCCACTGGGATATTACCCTATCCTAGTACTTAAGGTCGTGATTGACATGAATAACTTAACAAGATTGTTCTTAAGGTACAAAAACTGTATTCGAGAGGGGATGACATGAATACGAAAAGACAGAAGTCCTGATGTAGCGTAACGTGACATGAACGTAAGATGACAAACATGACATACATCGAGACATAAATGAAACATACAATATTTCATAACATGACATACGTGTAACAGACAAAATTTTGTAATATGGAATAACTTATAACAGACAATATTTCATAACATGACATAACATGTGACAGTAAATATTACGTGACATGACATACAAGTAACATATGGCATCATACGTAATGTGACATACTTGCAACAAATAGTAATATGCGATAGAATATATTGTGTAACAAATAAGTATTTTGAGATAGAATAATTAGTGTAAAAGATAAACATGGGATGACATAGCATGGCATGGCATATAAAACAACATAAAAACATAAACCATAGTTCCCTAACCCATCACATATACATAGTAACTTGATAGTAAGTTAAGAGTTAACTTACCTCGATAGTCGAGTTCTACGGGAATAAGCGCGAAACACGAGGAACTGTAAGAGGGTATTCTAAAAGTTAGAAATTAATTACTAACAGTTAGAAATGTGAAAAGAGGCAACTTAGAGTAAAATTATCATTTTACCCTCTACATGTGAGAAAATGACAATTTTACCCCTAACTTAAGGATTTCACATCCTAACTCCAAAAATTACAAAAATTTACATTCCTCATGTAAATTTTGTCCTAAACTCAATTATCAACTCAGAAATCTTAAAACCATTCACAACTATGGAAAACTTACTATGGCTGAAACCTACATAGGCCATTTCTCTTGATTTTGGTTCAATTCTTTCAAAATTCAAAACTCATGATTAAACAAAAATTTTATAACAAAGATTTTCCTATCCTAAATTTAAAAACACACTTAAATATCCATTAAGAAAAATCTAATCATCAACACCCAACTTTTTGTAAAAAGACCCAAACGTTTTAACAAAAGTAAACCCTTAAATCACAAGTTTTGACCTTAATAAAAACATCTCCAAGAATTTCAAAAAAATCAAATATTACTTCTAACATATTCATAACATTATCCTAAGATCAACCATGCTTTAAATCATCAAACAAAGTCAACAAAAATCACAAAACAATACTTGAAGTTCCTGGTTTTAAACTTAGTCTAAAACAGAAACTTTCTCTCAACTAACTTTGATCAATCTCTTGATCCATGCCTTAAGGAGCTGTGATCTTCAAAATAAAACATCACATGGTTTAAAAATGTGTCCTAAAGATGATCCAACCATCAAACTTAAAATCACATGGCTAAAATTCAATAAAAGATGGATCTAACACAAAAACATCAAATCTTAGGCTTAACCGAAATCCTCTTGCATAGAAAACCTATTTTTAAACTTAATACTAAATATCTTCGAAATAACATCCTAACATGTACATAAGAGGCTTAGGATCATCATATAAAAATATCAAAGCCTATGGAATAAGATTAAACCACGAAATATTCAAACTTTCACAAAATAAAAACTGTTTTTCCACTTCCAGTTTTCAAGTGTCTAAATCTAAAGAAATCTATCATCAAAAGCTTTATTCATGTAATAAAACCTCAATGAACATTCACAAACACAAGCTAAAAACACTCCATAAAATTTTCGGACCAAGATATGTCCATTAGCTTGGTCAAAAATTCCAAAACATAACATACTCTCAAGTTTCAACCCCAGAATGACCTTTCCATGGTTAAAAATACTTTTGACCAATCAAATGAGCATGGAATGAGACTAATAAGCTATCCACAGACACTAAACTCAAAGATGAACAACTTATTTGAAGGAATCATCATGTGAAAATACATACAACGGGTCGAACATGGCCACGCAAAAAGACCCAGAAATCTACCCGAGAGAGCCCTTTTGGGTTTTCTCTCTAAGAACCCAGAAATCTTATGTGCCTTGCATGACTTCAGAATCCAGGAAGGGGAAGTTGTGGGCTTGAATGACCCTTGATTGGAGTTTCCTATGTGACATAAATTGGACAATAGTGAGAGGCATAGATTGCCTGCAGCAGCTGTGAGAGATGGAGGTTGATGGAATGGATTTGTCCTTCACATCAAGGCACTATTGGGTGCAACCAATGACAGTGGATGGTCTACCATGTGGGGGAGGAAACTTCTCCAAGAAGGTTTGCCAAGGTGGCCAATTTTGTGGGCCTTGGAGGGCCCCAACCAAGTGGGCTTCAATTTGGAGTTTAGAGACGGTTTGGTTAGGGTTTGAGATGTTATCAAGCCCAAAACCAATTTTTATTGGCCCAATCAAATTTTCAAGGTTTAAAAGGTTGGATAATTATGTCATAACAATGATTTGATTAATTAATAGCATGTGAAAGTGATTTAATGAAGTGATTAAATACAATGCTAGAAATTGGGTTAGAAAGGGTTTGGAGGCCAACTTTAGGGTTTAGGGAAACCGCTTAGGGCTTCAGTTTCAATCAAGCTTTCGGGGTTTCAATTGGTTTCCAACCATTTAGGATTTTGCTAGGATTGAAACCTTCTTTGGTCTGGCACAATTCTGGTTGAACAGATGAAACAAAGTTTTGCTAAGGTGGCATGATCTCACACCATGATTTCCTTCACCAATCTATCTAATGGTTCCTTTTTGTGCCAAGTGTCTAATACCATTCACTATGTGTGTCTAAGATCTTGCCAAGTGTCCAAAAAAAACTTCTCTAACCTAATTTGGACAGTCCATACTGTGATTTTGAAAACACTGCACTAAGTGCGCTTATCGAGATTACTATTCACTCCAAAAAAATGCATAATAAACTTAGTACTGAAAAATTCTAAATATTCATATTAACCTATAGTGAAAATCGTTACCGAAATTCAACCCCGAAGTGCCACTAAAAATAATTTCATAATTTCCAACAGACGTTTCGTCCGGAATTATGAAAATAGGCTATTGCGCCATAAAATCCTAAATAATCCACTATGTCTAATGGCGTAGACTCTAATACATTCTGACACTTTTAACCATCTCAAATAATTAAACTCATAAATCTAGCACCATAGTAAGTGATAACACTGATTATGATGACAGACTAAAACCTGACCAATTGGTCGATTCGTAAAAACTTGTGGGATTTTCACGATGTTCCTAAGGTCAACAGAAATTCTACCAGTGAATTTCTTGTGGGCTATTACACCAACCATCAACAAACATGCTTAAAAAAAATTTTGCAACACTAAAAACTCATCCTCGTTTCTAAAATCATGCTAAGACATCAACAAAAAATGCCAAAACATCAAGTTTAGGTAAAAAAGGACAAACTCTTATATTTTTAGTCTAATCCTTTTCAAATCAACTCCAATTACTCCAAAAGTCCATAGTCACAATTCTAATATGTTCATCATTCAAACCTAAATGATAGAATACTTGTTCAAACAACCAAAATCACAAAAATACAATCTACACAATCAGTTTGAAAACCTCAAAACTGTGTATAGCATACTTTGGACTTAAAATAAAAACATTGGACGCTTGATTTTCATGCAATAAACCATCAAAAAATATAACCATTGTAACACTTAGGTCCAGCAACAAGCCGTTTTCTAAAAGTTTTGTTTTTGGAATTATACATATGAAGAGCCTAGTTAATTTTTCAAGTACTTTTTTTAATAGATTACGGGCCTAAAATCTTTGTTTTGGCAGATTATGATTTTATTGGGCTTGATAATTACGTTAATTTTTTAGGACAAGTTGGATTATTTTTAGAAATTGAGTTGAGACCCATATTATTTTTAGAAATTGATTCGAGACCCAAGACTCAAGAAAATACCCAAGACCCAAGCCCACACCTATTTGTTTTAAACCATGAAAACCAATTATTAGTTTATGATCAATTTTCGCCGCCACGCACAATTCCACTCCCATGCACGTCTCTTTTTATCTAGGGTTTTCTTTTGGGTTCTCAATCGCCTATTTATAATATGCTCACCCCTGCATGAAAAGAAAATCCTAAGCCACACTCATTTGAAACCATCCCTTCCGTGCACACTGCCCTCGCATGACTGTCCACCAGGAAAAACAAACCATGCACCGCTACCTCTCCATGTTCTCGGCTTAGCACTCATTCAATGTTGCACCGTTGCACCACCCTCCACAACCTCCATATAGTCATTGTCATTGCCTCACAGCACCTACTAGCACAGCCACACACAGTTGCTTCACGGAGTCATCTTTGCACCCCCGTTGCCATCCAACACCCTCACGGAAGCCCAAACGAGTGTGACACTACTGTCTCTATGTTACAACCCCCATAGCACTATCCCTGCACCACCACCGTGAATGCCCACTACTCAACCAACCCATAACCTAGTATGCCACCACGCCCAACTCATGGAAGCTCAGCCCATTACAGCCCTGTTTTTGCAACTCAAAATAGAGCAAGCTTGTTACGTTAGGTGACACCAACCACGGCACAGGGAACTTAGAGACGTCATCAGCCCTCCACGTTGTCATCACTTGAGCAGAGAGTGCCACCGAGCACCTCTCGTCACCCATGTTGTTATTCCACTCGGTAAGCCCACGACCTTTGGTTTCTTCTATTCTCCGTCCCTCCCCCTTTTTGCACTGTGTTCTCTCATCATCTTTGTCACTCGCTCTCTTTCTCGTGCTCAGCCACCCAGCTCGACGGCGTCTTCGCCACACTACACCCAGCTCCGTCTCAGCTCCTCCTCTCTTAGTGGTGAGTATCTCACGTTCCCTCACTTGCCATATGCACGTAGCCTCACTGAAACTAGGTCTTTGTTTAGATTTTGATTCTTTAACCACTATTTTTCATAATTACTAAAATACCCTTAAATCCTTTCTAACTTGTATACCTTCTAAGAATTTTTTTTTTTTTTAATTAAATTACAATACTTTTTAAAGAACCCATGCTGCCTTGGCAAAATTTCTAAAATACTATTGGTTTTACTTGAACTATATTTCCTTTATATAAGAGAATAAATGAAGTTTTAATTTTATTTTTTTAATTGTTCAAAATTTTAGTTTAATTCGTTTGAATGAAATTTTGACCACCGTGATTTTAAATGTATTACTCGAAAAGGTTAAGTGGGCATCAATGAGTGTGGAGAGTAATGTTTTAAGACACCAAGTTATGAAAATTTTATATTTTTTAGAAAAATAGGTTATTTAAGTATTTCAAGTGTGAGAATCGAAATATTTGTTCGATTGAGAATTTACGAAAGTACGTGAAAATTTTTATAGGTGACGATTGATTTTCGTTCAATACTATTGTGAAATATTTATGAAAGGCTAAGAAGTTTAGGTAAGCCGAGTTCTTATGCTAGACTTTGCATAAAAATAAAATGGACTAGGTCAATTTTGAAAAATATGCATGCTTTGATATGAAAAGAAACTTGGAACTGTCTCAGTTATTTGTTCTGCATTACTCATGAAATTTTGTATGAGAATAAAGTATTTTCTGGTATGACTGGTGTAGAAATGCGCTATTTTGGTATTTTGTTTTTGAACTATGCAAAAGAGAGCGAATATAAAATTTTGTGCATAAATTTTGTTTTTTTTTATTTGATTCTATTCCATTTGGTTCTAACTGATATGATATGATGTGATTTTTGAAAACCTATGGCATAACATTTTGTTTCTACTTCTGTTCCGTTTTGACCTTACCACGAGTGTAAAACTGTGGCCTCTATTCAGGTTGGTACCAATTTTTCTGTTTCTGGTCGGTTGGCTGTCGGGGTTTGCACAACCCTACCACGGGGTTTAAACATGGTCTTTGTTCTGATAAGATAAGATGTGATGTTTCAGTTTATGCTATGGCAAAGGGATTTTGATTATGAATATTTTTGAGCTTTCGCTCTGATATTTTTGATAACATGTTCTGATTCTGCATTCTGAAAATAGAAAGTGTTTTGTTCTGTATTCTAAGCTTTGTAAATGCTCATGTTTGCATACTAGTATATGTTCTCTGCTTAGTGAGTTGTTAATAACTCTCTCCGTATCTCCAAACATTTTTCAGATAATTTTGATGGTTCAGCTGAAGAATAAGAGTAGGAAATTTTAGTAAGCTGTGATGATCGTAGAGAAATAAGTGTCCGAAGGTATAAGTACTTACTCGAGAGTCATAGTTAGTAAATTGTTTATTTTCAGATATTTTGATGTGTTGGGTTAAGGATATTTTCGAGTCTTTAGGAAGTTTTTAATTTATGTTATTGAAAATTTCTTTGTCGTCCCTATGAAGGAACATGGATATTTTGGTTGAGTAAATGAATTAATAATTTTATGGAGTTTTCTAAATTTTATAATTGTGATATTGGAGATGATTTTATGTAATAAGAGCTAACTCTCTAGACCTTCAGGAATGGGGCATTACAACCATATTCCTCACAAATTCTAACTTGATCTAACCATTAAATCTAGCGTCACAAGGCAAAAACTTCATCAAAACATAAAACCACACCCGAGTCTCTAGTTTGAGTCCTAAACAAATTCTTGCTTTTATAAAATCATTCCATCAAATATCTAAACCAATATTTTCCAAAACTACACTCCTAGCACACAGACAAAAGCCTCAAGAACAACATATTTGAAGATCAATGCCATTAAATCAAGTTTTCATAACCAAAAATCACAATTTCACCAAAACAAAAAAGGTTTTCAGCCATCCAGTTTTCCAGTTTCTAACACTTCAAAATAATTCAAAACTCTTTATAAGAACATTAACATGCTATAAATCCAAACTTAACTTTCATATTAACATGTTAACTCTTCCCTATAGCAAGATCTACCAAAGATTTCACCAAACACCTCACAAAACTTTCAAAGTTTCACACAAACATGAAATATGTCACTACCATGATCTTTGCATCATCAAAGTCAAATTTCACCAATAAATATCTCCATTAAATTTTTTTCCACAAGTGCCAATGTAAACTAGACTAAAAAAAGAACAAAATATATGAAGATTGTGTCATATAAATCGACTTACAAAGAGCTGGAAATGCAAGGCAAAAACTGCCAGAAATCTACCTCAAGAGCACTCTCGGTTTCTCTCTAGAAAGGTGATGGAAAAATGCAAAGTGTGAAGTGAAAATGAGGGATGCGTGTGGTATAGAGAGAGGGGCTAACATGAGGGTGTCTGAGTGACCCATGGACGGGAGTTTGGTTGTCAAAAGGAGGGGGACAAAGGGGTTGCACAGCTACTATTTCCAGCTACAGTTTGGAGGAGTGATGGCTAGTGATGGTGTAGCCTTTTTTATTCCCATCAAGTGAGTATTGGATGCTAGAAAATGAGTGGTGTGTCAGCCATAGCCTTGGCATTTGGAGGGGAGAGAAACTTCCTTAAGAAGCTTGACTTGGTGGTGGTTTTCAGTGGGCCAAAAATGGATCTAACCGATGGGCTTCAATTTGGGATATAGATGGGGTTTCATTTAGTGTTTCGGTTGGATAAAGTTGAATTCAAATTTTTCTTGGCCCAACGTGATTATCAAGATGCAAGATAGTGGTTAAGAGTGTATGAGTGTACAAGTGAGTGATTAATAGCATATCAAAGTTATTAATCCAAGAGATTAAACACTTAAGCCCGGTTTGGATACACAAAACTATCTCATCTCATCTCATCTTATCATTACAACTTTCTCAAACTCCCACACAAAATATCATAAAAAATTCAACATTTTCAAATCTCAAAATAAAAAAACATATTAAAAAATAATATTTTAACAATATTTTATTCAACTTTCAACAAAATATCTCATCTCATCTCATTTGAACTGCGTAACCAAACAATGCCTTAATCAAAATAGGATGGTTTAGGGTTTGGGCCAACATGGGATTTAGGGTTTTGGTTGAATTCCAAATGTTTGGGGTTTAATTAGGGTTGAAACCCTCTTTTGGTTGCCCAAATAGTGTTTTGCTTGGTCGAATTAATGTTTGGCTCAGGTGGCATGATCACATGGCTTGATTTATCATTCTTTCCATCACAGTTCATGCTCCATGTGACAAGTGTCCTATTAAAATTCTAATGAATGGCTAGAATTGTGCCATGTGTCCAATCAAAAAGTAAGCATAGTGATTCTAAGTGGATTTTGACATTCTATATGGCGATTTGACAATTGTTTTAAAAGATTGCCACGTGGTGCCATATTAGGTGTTACTATTAACTTGAAAAATTGTAAATTATTGCACTATAAAATCCTAAATAATCAAACAAATCTAGTGGTACAATTATTTTCAGGAAATTCTCTTCCTAAGTGCCTTAATTAAATAAGAAGGTACTCCCGGTCTATTCATTCGAGAAATGGGAAACAATGATGGGAACTAAGATGAGCCTAGTCTTAAAGATCATTTGCAACTGCCAGATGGGCCAAGAAGATCAAGGAGACAATGCAAGGATTGCTGCAATCCACTTGGGACAAGTTTAGCAAGAGCCCAACATTCAAGATGGGGCTTGCAGGATGAAGATCCAGTTTTAATTCATTTGATCAGCTACGGAAGAGGGCAACGACAAGACTTAAAGGCTATGGGCTCTTGAAGGATTTCAACTTATTTAATTCATTTAAAGAACTTATTTTATTAGTTTAGACTAATTGAGTTTATTATGGGAAGCACTTAAGGGGGCCTATGCAAGGGCATGTTGGGAAAGTTATTATTTTATTGAACTAGGGTTAGGGTTACTGTTGCCGAGTTACTGTAGCGCGGCACTGTAGCAGCGGCACTGTTCATCCATGGGCACTTTTAGAAGATGGGGTTTTATTTTGGCTAGGGTTTGATTAGGTTTTGCTTTAAATACTCTATATAGCCTCATTCTAATCAGTTTATGATTTATGAAATTTGATGAATTTGTTCATTATGAGTTGAGTTTTACTCTTCTTGTTCTTAATTGAACTTTTGAACTTATCAAAGGTAAATCACAACCTTTGTGGCGTTCCTCCTTTATAATCTGGGTTCTTGAGACGGGTTCTTCAACGGGTCTAGATTTTAATATAATCTAGGTTCTTGAAACGAGTTCTCATCGGGTCTAGATTCTCCATCCATTTTACTTGATTTTGGCTTTCTTGGCGAGTTTTCAAATTGACTGTAGGTTTAAGGGATTTCATTCCCGCGGGTTCATATCACATAACATTGCACCTTAAAAACTTAAATATTCACCTGAGTCTAATGGTGCATTTCATTTCATACACTTGTATTCTTAAGTACCTTAAATAAATATAAAGGAAACTTTGTCACCATAGTGGGTTGGGATCCAACTATGCTAAATGACTAAAACCTTATCGCTCGATTCACGAAATATTTCCGAGATTTCACAATGTTCTCTAGGTTCTAAAGAAACTCATACATTAAATTTCTTTTGGGTCGTTACAGGCACCCCCTTTGCTCAAAAGCCGTGCTTTTAAGTGTAGACATAAAAAGTTCCACAAGTGCCAAACCTCAAAGATGATAAAACACAAGGAGCTGTTGTCCATAGTTTTTCTTTTAAAGTGAGTTGTTTGTAAAAATAACCCTTACTACTTCTAATTAACTCAAATATTTTCTTTTTATCGAATAAAAGTCATCAATCAGCACATTTGAATCAAACTTTCAAAATAATTTTCTTCTTTTCATTAATATATTTCATGATGAAATTAAAAAAAAACTTCCTTGGAATAGAAACAGCCCGGCCCTTTGCGCACAANACCTCAAAGATGATAAAACACAAGGAGTTGTTGTCCATAGTTTTTCTTTTAAAGTGAGTTGTTTGTAAAAATAACCCTTACTAATTCTAATTAACTCAAATATTTTCTTTTTATCGAATAAAAGTCATCAATCATCACATTTGAATCAAACTTTCAAAATAATTTTATTCTTTTCATTAATATATTTCATGATGAAATTAAAAAAAAAATTCCTTGGAATAGAAACAGCCCGGCCCTTTGCGCACAACCTAGACCTTCTCTCCTCTTCTTCTTGTGCCGTGCCTCCCGCAACTTTGCCCATAGTTCAGCAGGTCGTCTCAAATTAGGACCTCTCCTTAGCTCTCTCCTACACATCTCTCTCTCTCACACAGGTTTGGCCATAAACCCATTGAGTTATCTACTTTATTGGCATTCAACGATTTTTTTTCCTCTTTTTTGTCATTAGTATGGTTTTGCAAAGAAGTGGGTGTTTGGGGTGTACTGGTTGTTGTAGCTACAAAACGTGCTTCTTCTTTCATTCCTTTTGTTTACAAATTATATTCATTGAAATAAATTTGTAAGAAATTTTGGGGCCTGGCACCCCCTTTAGATTTGTCCCAGACTGTCCAATCCGACCAATTATGGAAGGGATGTGAGCATATTTTATAAATATTTTCTAATTTCTTACTTGATACATTTAATTTGCCTCTATACACCTCTTTAGACAAATTTCTCATGCCTCCTCTGCTTTGAAAAATTATGTATTTGACACCTTATTGTATCAAGGTTAACGACTTTTGCTCTTTCTTTATATGCTTATTCAATTATTGCTTTTGAGCATCCATCAAAATTATTATGACACTCCCAAGTCACCACTTGGGATGTAACAGAGTCTTGGAGCCTCGTGACATGTAATACATAGTCACATATCCTCGTTTATGGCAGTTAATATGCAATGCATCCTACTATGCTACTAGCAGTATGTAATAATCGTAGCGAAATAAGGGTGACTAAAAAAAGATTATGCCAAAATGAGCTAAACATCCCAAATAATTAATTAACCATAAATAGATATTACCTCACTTAAGAGGTCCACATAAGTTCAGACATAGAGATAGAATCTCCTTAATACATATACTACATAGTCAGATCAAATCCCTCACCCGCTCTATGGTGTATCTATAAACACTAAGATCAAATCAAACATCTTCTCAAGATCGGCCTCATCCTCAACCATTTGAAACCAACGATTCATCCTGCTCGTCATATGCCGGTCCTGATACAACTTAAGCAACCAACTTGCACAAAGATACAATATGCATGATAAATGGTAAAGTTGAGATGCATGCTAGATATGCAGAAAACTCCGTATTTGTCTAACTTCGAGATTTCTCAACATTTTTCAGAAAAACTTAAATGCACATTTTCTTACAAAGAACATTCTTCACTTCATCTTTTAAAAAATATAACATTTCATCGTTATTAAAGTCATCATTAACATAATGTATGGTATCATCACACCTCCCCTATATGCACTATGAGTACCTACCAGTGACCGTAGTACAACTCACATTGAAACTACATTGTCTGCAGACTCGTAACCCAATGCATTCGTATCATAACATTTCATCATAACATATCATCATCATGTATGCACCCATCAGAATTAG
The DNA here is from genome assembly GCA_003123805.1 of Juglans sigillata. Lineage (NCBI taxonomy): Eukaryota > Viridiplantae > Streptophyta > Magnoliopsida > Fagales > Juglandaceae > Juglans > Juglans sigillata. The sequence continues at coordinate 261,864 of QEOY01134298.1, read as the reverse complement.
GTGCCATAAATGACTTCACTTCGGCATTCTTTAAAAAGAATCCATTCGAAACCTGTTAACGGTTGTTTGTCAACTCAAGGGTTATTACTCCATTTTTAATCACTCCAAAGTAGAGAGAGGAGTTCCACTAGGATAATTTCCCCATCCTAACCTTTGGGTTCATGACAAAATTTATTTTCATGCAATGCTTGAAAAATGTATTTCATGACATGTGCATGCATAGTAAGTTTCATGAAAAGTGACATTTATAGATGCAATATGCTAAAATAGTGAGAATTTCACATGTCATGTAAGCAAGTAATCAAATGCTCAATGATGTATCATATGATATTTCATGCTCAAAACGACATTTATAAATGAATGTGGCACTTATACAAGAATCATAAATAAATAAATTATCTGAGAGTAAGTTAGAAGCAAAATTACAAACTTTCCAGGTACTTAGGAAATTGGTTTGTCTGCAATAAAAGTTATTCTAAGTTAGGAATTGTAAACCTAAGAAAGATGTTCATAATCAAAAGGGTTCAAACACTAATATTTATAAAATTACCCCTATAATTCCTAAAATTACCACTAAGACCCTAAACTTTCATTCTTTACATTTTGGCTCCAAGTTTCACCGAAGTGCACAAGCTTCATATTTTCCAAGTTCTAAATCCATATATGACCTTAGAGGTATAAGAATCAAACAACTACCATGAAATTTCTACCCAACCCGTGGCATGCTTTTGGTGACCATTTTAGTGATTTCAAGCCTATTGCTTCAATATATGCATGTGTGATCAAATTCCATCAAGTATAATTCCATAAATCTAATCTTAGAACATGTTTATAACTTAGATTCAGTCACACAAGTTTATCACAACACTAATGCATTGAATAACACCAAATCATCATAACATATTCAAATTGAGTGCATGCAAAATGTTTCTAGCTTATCTTTGTCAATGTGAGTTTTAAAGCCTAAATGAATCATGCATTCTAACGCTCATCTTGATAACAAATCCTTTCCAGATTTTTAACACTCATGTTTTGGGCACTTAGCTAAAATCTCACAAGATAAACTTCGACCATGTGTAACCCGCAACATGCTAGATGATCAACACAAGATCTTGGTTTATAAACCTATCATGACATGCTGTTTTCCTTAAATTTAAACCTTCAATAGTTCTTGAAGATATTAGTAAAACATATAAGATCATATCAAGACATGTCATGGCTAAAATTCCATCCCAAAACAGTTTATTCAAACATAACTTCAAATCTGAACCTAAATGCATCTCTTCAAGTAAAACCTTATGTAACTCAATCAAAATCCTCATTCTCATGCCCTAATTCAAAGCCTAGCATGTCAATCTAACACCCAATAAGAGATAAGGCAAGATACTTATAGAAATCGTGACCCTTGAGCTCTCAAAACTCAACTCACTTCAAGAACCTCACTTAAACTACTTGGCTTCAACCTTTCGCAGCGGATAATTTTTCTTTCTTTCTAGAGCAATACTATGCAAAAAAATAAAAGATATCCCAAATACGTAAAACATAATCCATAAACATTAAAGTGGTAGAGCTTCTTGATTACATCATGAGTGCAAAAGGTCTGTAATTATAAGAGTACTTGAGACCGAGCTCCTTAAGAATAAGTAGGAACTGAAGCAACTACTAGGCTAATCCATTGAGTAGCTCACACAACTCAGTCAAGCATGCCATAATACTAACGATAAATGAGAGCATTGAGCTCCACGTTGTACCATTTCCATCGAATCGACCGTCTCTAGTCGGTCGACCTCTAGTGCGCCTCCGGATCCTGACATATGGTCTACCATTCCAGGGAGAATGGTAATTTGGATTACCACGGTGAGATTTTATTACAAATCTTAGCAAATTAACAAATAACTTAACACAGGTCAAAGATGCATGCATGATAGTAAAAGTAGGAATGTATACATGGTTATGAATAAACTTGACGTGACTTGACATTTAATATGGCATGAATTGACATGACTTGAACTTGAACTTGAGTATAGACTGAACTGAAACTAAACTTGACATGACATGAACTTAACTAAGACTTGACTTGACATGACATGAACTTGAATGTGAGTTGAGTTAGACATGAACTTAAACATGAACATAAACATAAACTGAACTTGAAGTGAAATTGAATATGAACTTAACATGGATTGAAACTTGAACTGGTCGTGAACTTGAAACATGAACTGAACACGTACTTGAGCTTGAATAACATTAACTTAAACATAACGTAACATGAACTTGAACTTAACATAACCTGAACTTGAACTGAACTTGAAACTTGACATGACATGAGCTTAATCTGAATAACATGAACTTGGAATCTTGTTCAATAAACTGAACTTGAGCATGAACTTAAACATGAACTCTGACAATCAAAATTATTTCGCCAATTATTTCCTCAGGAAAAGTGAACAATCAGAATGAGTCCGCCCAACATATGTCGTCAGAGATACTCAGGACAATCAGAATGATTACACCATGAGTATCTTAAATTAGATACCCTAACAATTAAAATGATTACACCCGGAGTACCTAGTAATACTCACACAATCAGAATAATTATGCTAGGAGCATTTGAGTAGATGTAGACATAGTGATTACATCACGAGTATTTCAGGCATGACTGACTGAGAAAATACTATTTTAGAGACACTCTATACTCGAGACATGATATGAACTGGAATGAAATGACAGATGACATGACAAACGTAATGTGACATATACGTGAGATGCATGACTTGTCATAACATGAAACAGATAAAAAATACGTAACATGGCATAACATGTAACTCTACGTGAAATGAAATAATGTGTAACATATAACATTACGTGACATGGCATAACGTGCAACAGATAACTATTTCGTGAGAGAATATAATATGTGTAACATATAAACGTATAGTGACATGGCATGACATGACATATATGATAACATAAGTACAGAACCAATAGTTCTCTTACCAACACACATACACAGTAATTTGACAATAAGTTAAAAGCTAACTTACAATGATCATCGCGTTATAGGGATTAAGCACGAAACACGAGAAACTGTAAGTAGAGATTCTAAAAGTTAGAAACTTTATCACTGAAAACTACAAACATGAAAAACACTAACTTAGAGTAAAATGGTCATTTTACCCCTAACTTGAGGATTTCACATCCTAAGTCTAAAAATTACCAAGCTTTACATTCTTCATGTAAATTTTGTTCTAAATTCAAATATCAACTTAGAAAAATTTAAAACCATACACAACAACGAAAAACATCATAGGTCTGAAACTTCCAAAGGCCATATCTCTTGATTTTTATTGCAATTTCTTCCAACTCCAAAACTAGGGGTGTAAATTCAAACCGGAAAATCGGAAAACCGGACCGGACCGGACCAGTTTTATCGGTTTTGAACCGGTCCGGTCCAGAACCGATTTTTAAAACGTAAAAACCGGCCAGTTCCGGTCCGGTTCCCGAATTTTTTAGACCGGACCGGTTGATTAAAAAAAATAAAAAATAATATTTTTATATATAAATTTTATACAAAATATTTTTTATATATTAAATATTAATATATATATAAGGTTTATATATAATGTATAATTATAAATTTTTATGTGAAATTTTATATATAACATATATATTCATATATGAAATAATTTCTTATTATAATTTATAAATTATTACATAAAATGTTAATACTAAATCACTAAAAGTTTATAACTAATACTAATATATAACTTATAACTATATCAATAGTCTAATATTAATACTATTATATAGTCTAATATATTAATAAAAGTATAAAACAGTTTTTTTAAATTAATTTTTTTTTTATAAACAAATTTTTAATGAAAATTTGTGAAATTTACATTTTAAAAAAACCGAAAAACCGGACCGGACGGGACCAGAAACCGGTAAAACCGGAAGTACCGGTTTAGGAGGGTAACCGGTGCGTAATCGGTTTTGAAAAATACAAAACCGGTACATACCGGTTTGGTCCTATATTTTATCCAAAACCGGACCGGACTGGACCGGTTACACCCCTATCGAAAACTCATGATGAAACCAAAATATTGCAACAAAGATTCCCATATCCTAAGTTTAAAAACATGTTTAACACATCCAACTAAAATATGCTTCTCATAGACAGAAAAAGTTTTAGTAAAAAGATCCAAACATTTTAACTAAAATCCAAAACTTACTTCTAACATGTTCATAATATATTCCTAAGAACTCACATGCTTTGAGTCAACACATAAAAGTCAATAAAAATCACAAACTCTCACTTGAAGTACTCGGCTCCAACAATTAGTCAAAAATAGAATTTTTTTTATCAATCTTTCTTTGATCAAACACTTGATCCGAGCCATACCATGATGGGATCTTCAAACCAAAACATCATATGGTTTGAAAATGTGTCCTAAAGTAGAGCCAAGTATTAGACTTAAAATCAAATGGCTAGAAATAAATCAAAACATGGATCTAGCTGAAATCATCAAACTTTTGACCCAACCGAGTATTCTCTTGCATAAAAATTCATATATTTGAAACTAACACCAAAACTCTTCAACCTAGCATCCTAAAATGTAGATAAAAGACTTAGAATCATCAAATAAAAGTATCAAAGCCATTGAAGTAAGATTAAACCACAAAAGATCCAAACTTTCTTAAAACAAAAACTGTTTTTCTTCTTCCAATTTCTATGTTTCTAGATATGAGAAAATATTTCATCAAATCTTTAATTATGAAACTAATCTCCAACAAATATTCATATAAACATGTTGAAAATACTCCATAAACATTTCGGACCAATATTTGTCCATTACCTTGGTCAAAAACTCTAAAATACAACACAATATTCAGATTATCGCCCAGATTGCCCTTTCCATAGTTAAAATGACTTTAAATTGATCAAAGATCATGAAATCAAACAAAAAGGATACTCACCGAAACTAGACTCAAATATGAACAAATTTTATGAAGGAATCATTGTAAGAAGATACTTACAAAAGTTCTAAAAGTGGCACGCAAAAAGCCTTTGGAATTTGCTCGAGAGAGCTTCTGAGGGTTTCTTTCCAAGAATGGGGTTGTAAAGTGGTGAAGTGAGGGAAATGGTGACCTGCACGCCTCAAGTACTTCTGAAAAGGGAGGTATGGTTTTGTATAAAATCCTGAGGTATGGTGGTTAGGTAAAAAAAAGGTAAAAATAGTGACGAGGAATGGCTATTACTGTCGCCTTGTAGAAGGGAGATGATGAGATGGATCTTCCTCTCACATCAAGGTACTATTTGGGTCTACTAAGGGTAGTGGTTGACCTGTCATGGGTGAGTGGAAACTTTCTCAAGAAATTTGACCAAAGTGGCCAAAATTTATATCTTTAATAGGCCTTAAACAATTGTGCTTCATTTGGGGTTTAAAGAGGGTTTGGTTAGAGTTTGAAATGCTATCAAGTAAGGTTGCTAGCCGCATGGTGCAGGGCGAGGGAGACCCTTCCCCGCACCATGTGGTTTTTTCCCACGCCACCCGCCCCCAGGGGTGGGAGAAAAAATCCATATCCACCCAGTCCCCCGCCTAGACCAACACATTGGGTCTAAAAAATTATTTTTAGGTCCAAAAATATTTTTTTGGACCCAAATTATAATATAATTAAAATGATAAATTAAAATTTATAAATACAGAAGGAATTTAAACTCATTATAGTTATATTTTGACTTGTCTTGGCCTCCTAGGCCAACCTTTATATAGGAGGTTAAAGCAATACAATAGTCATACTTAAGCAATGTGGGACTTGCCTTGTATGACTATTGTATTACCTTGGCCTCCTATATAAAGGTTGGCCTAGGAGGCCAAGGCAATCCAATAACTTGAATACAATTTCACGTCTTTAATAAATTGTATATATGCAATATATTTATTTATATATATATAAATATAAAAAAAATATTTTTATATATGTGGAGCGGAGCTGAGCGGGAGGCTGGGCCCCGCTGCTCATCCCTACTATTAAGCCCAAATCTAATATTTCTTCGCCCAATCAAATTTTCAAGGTTTAAAGGATTGAATAATGATGTCATAACATGAGTTTGAGGAATTAATAGCATGTGAAAGTGATTTAATCAAATGATTAAACACATTGCTAGAAAATCAAATCAAATAGGGTTTGGAGGTCAACTTTAGGGTTTGGGGAAACCGTTTAGGGGTTTTGGTTTCAACCAAGATTTTGGGATTTCAATTGGATTTCAAGTATTTATGGTTTCACTAGGGTAGAAACTTTCTTTGGTTTGGCACATTTTGGATGGTTGTATGGAATAGAGTTTTGCTTAAGTGGCATGATCTTACACATTGATTTCCTTCACAATCCATCTCATGGTTCCTCTTGGTGCCAAGTGTCCAATGCTATTCACCAAGTGTGGCTAAAATTTTGTCAAGTGTCCAAATAAAACTACCCTAACCTAATTTGGACATTTCACACTATGATTTTGAAAACACTACACTTGGTGCTACTATTGAGGTTACTATTCACTTCGGGAAAGTGAAAAATAAGCTTTGCACTAAAAAATCTTAAACATACACACTACACTAACTATGCAATTTTTTTTTTATCAAAATCTATCCCTGAAGTGTCTCGAAATAAACAAAATACATTTTCGAACAAGCCTTTCGTCTGAAAATCGAAAATGGGATTATTGCGTCATAAAATCTTAAATAATCAACTATGTCTAATGGCGCAGACCATATTGCATTCTGTCACTTCTAACTACCTCAAATAAATATAATTGCGCTTCTCCTATCATGGTGAGTTGTAACACAGAGTATGCTGACAGACTAAAATCTACACGAATGGTCGATTTGTGAAAACTTATAAAGTTCATATGAGGTTCCTAAAGACTATAGAAATTATAGCATTGAATTTCTACAGAGATGTTACAGAGGGTGGCCAATTTAGGTACAAAAAATCGTTGAAAGAGTAAGGGTATATGGTTTGTGTCATTTTTTCATTTCCTAGGTGAATAATGGTGATTTAGCTTGGCTTATGGAATCTTCTTTGGCCAACTCTTAGGTCTAGTTTTAGGTGATATAATGAGGTTTGAATGGTGCAGAAAGTATTCATGAAATCTTGTGGAAGAGGCGTGGCTTTGGTAGCTTGTCAAAGGGTTGCATGGTTTTGCACCAAGGGTGCCAATTGGTGGGTTATGGGGCCATTGACATGTCTTAACCTCAAGTGACATGGATTGGGTTAATTTTAATCTTCAAGGGTTGTCTAAGACTGATGCAAAACAAGTGTAAAGGACAAAAATTTCAAATCTCAAGTTATGAAGCAAAGGGTTTTAAGAAAACTATGCAAGTCAAGATGCTTTGAGTTACTATTCATAGGTGAGATGAATAGTAATTCTTAACTCAAGTTAGGAGCCTTACCATGGTTGAAAGAGAACCTTAGGGGCATGTGGTTGGGGCTTGGGTAAGATGGAAACCAATGGTATGGTGTATGTGGATACCATTTGGAAGAATGAATGAAATAAAAGCCTTGTGCTTCTAGTGCTGGGCTCTTTACTGGGCCATATGAACAAGCCTTTGTTATGGGCCTAGAAGTGGACCTTTCCTTGGCTTTATGTCTAGATCTATTAGGCCATCCCTAGGCCTAATAATCCATTAGGTTGGGTCTCAACTTTGGGTCTTTCCTAAATTGGACCTATAGCCTTGGATCTTGCTAAGTTGGGTTGGGCCCCATAGTCTATATGCTTACTAAGTTGGGCCTAGTATCTTGTGTCTATCAAGTTGGGTTTAAAGTCTTAGGGTACGTTTGGGTAGTGAGAATACTTGAGAAATGTTGAGAATGTTTGTGAATAGTTATGAATAGAGATTGAAGTGAGTTTGTAGGTCACATTCAGAGTATTTTGAGTTATTTGGATGTGTGAAATATGTTGAGTTGTTGACTTTTGGATAGATATTTGAAAAATGTGTGGGTCCCATAAGTATTATAGTGATTTTATTTTTAGTAATAAATATTATATTAATTTTATTATAGTGATTTTTTTTTTTATTTGTATTTAATAGTGATAAATAATATAGTGAGTTTATTTTTTATTTGTATTTAATAGTGATAAATAATATAGTGAGTTTATTTTTTATTTGTATTTAATAGTGATAAATAATATAGTGAGTTTATTTTTTATTTGTATTTAATAGTGATAAATAATATAGTGAGTTTATTTTTTATTTGTATTTAATAGTGATAAATAATATAGTGAGTTTATTTTTTATTTGTATTTAATAGTGATAAATAATATAGTGAGTTTATTTTTTATTTGTATTTAATAGTGATAAATAATATAGTGAGTTTATTTTTTATTTGTATTTAATAGTGATAAATAATATAGTGAGTTTATTTTTTATTTGTATTTAATAGTGATAAATAATATAGTGAGTTTATTTTTTATTTGTATTTAATAGTGATAAATAATATAGTGAGTTTATTTTTTATTTGTATTTAATAGTGATAAATAATATAGTGAGTTTATTTTTTATTTGTATTTAATAGTGATAAACATTATAGTGCTTTTATTTTTTATTTATCTTTTATATTTATATATAATAGTGATATATATTATCGTGATTTTATTTTTTATGTTTATATAATAGTAATAAAGATTATAGTACTTTTATTTTTTATTTATATTTAATAGTGATAAATATTATAGTGATTTTATTTTTATTTATATATAATACTAATAAATATTATAGAATGTTTGTGAATAGTTATGAGTAGAGATTGAAGTGGGTTTGTGGGTCCCATTGAGAGTATTTTAAATTGTTTGGCATGTGGAGTATTTGAAATAGTACGAGAATACTTGAAAAGTGCTGAGATATGTTGGCTACCCAAACGCAGCCTTAGTGTCTATCCTTAGCCCATCTCATCTTGGTAAATTAGGGCCCTTATTTAAATTATTATTGGGCCTTCTCCAAATCCATCTAATACTTAGCCCATTAATGTGGCAAATCTCCAATATGACACTTGTCATTCTATCATTGACCTCTTGGTACATTTCCTGAAAATTAATAAAATACTAAAATTTCTCTAAAATAATATTACTAAGCCGATCAAGTCCTAAAAATTTATTTCTTCTTAAGTATCTCAACTTCTACTTAGCTAGGGTACTCATGGCTATTAGGGTCAAGGCCTTTAAGTGTTTTTAAGTGGGGTGTTACAATTGTGACATCAACTATTTCGTCATGTCTAGTTACGTATTCTTAAAGATCATATGTGATATATATAGTTTCTATTTTCACATATAAAAAATCATGTTATTCTCTATCAAAAGAGGAATTGACGGTACCGTATGTTGATTGCTTGTATTCACCACTACTGTTATATTCTTCTACGTCTGTTTCCTGCTACAAATTAAACCATTACTCTCCAACCAGTTTTGTTTTTCAAACATTGCTCTTATACCATTGTGTTGGTATAATTCATTTAAATGCACTTCTCACTCTTCTAGGAATAGGTAAAAACATACAAAATGAAGAATATTCGAGGTGGGGATCAGGATCTCCCTTTCCGCCTACCTTGAATTTCTATTTTTGATGTTCTACATCAATTAACCTTCAAAATGCAATATCAACCATATAATTGTCAAGAATTCATTCAACAAAAAGCCATGCAGGAAAAACACCAGAAAAGATACAACGAAACAAGACATTAAATATAACTTTCAGCATGAACTTCAACATGATCTTCCTTATTTCAGGGATGCAACTGTCATAATGCAGTCTAATTTTCGAAACCACCGTACTTTGGACCCACTGCACATTGGCTTCTTTCTCTTTCTTCTCGCCATCTCCACCGCCTTCACGGGCGGGTTCTTTGTCTTCCTTGTCATGATCACCTCCGTTAGCTTCTTTTGCTTTCTGATCACTGTCTTCTTCTTTGTTGGGCAGGACAACCTCGATGCTCGTCTTCAGCTTCTCTTTAAGGTAGGGAACTAGCCCCTTCACATCCATAGTGCCCTTTACTGTCACCAGATCTTTGGCCGCATATACATCCACCTTAGCAACTCCTGCATCCAGATTGGTCTAAAATAAGGTTCCAGAATATCTGGCCCCCCAATAGTTAACTAGAGAAATATTAAATAAATTGTAAAACTAAAGACAAGGAATTTGATCCGTTTGCATCAGTCATGAAAAAGTTTGATTCAAAACATTATTGAATAATTAAAAGATTATGAAAATGAAATAAGAGAATGGTTACCTTTGAATCTCAATATGGTCTTCCTTATCTTATGGATGCAATCATTACAATGAAGTTCGATCTTCAGAACCGTCGTACTGATCTGGACCCATAAAAAATTGCTCAAACTTTAGTTTGCAGTATCATATTGAATAACACATAATTTAAACTCAAATTTTACATTTCCAAATAACCTCCTCACACATGCAAAAGTTTGTCCTGCATATGTCAGGTTGTAAATATATAGGGCTTACTCGATAAGCCACTCAAGATTGTGATCTTAGTTAAGTTGATCTAGTCCGACTTGACTTGTTCAATAAACGAGACGATTGTAAACAAAAAATTATGAACAATTATTTAACGATACAATTAATATAAAACTTGACTGTCTTGTTTGGATTAAAAATCATCTCAAGTCATGCATCTCATCTAATAATTACAATTTTTTAAATTTTTAAAAAATATATAATAAACAATTCAATTTTTTCAAATTTCAAAATAAAAATGATATTAAAAATTTTATTGTAATAGTATTTTATTTAACTTTTAACTCTCATCTCATCTTATATTAATTCCTAAACTTATTATCTAAACCACCCCTAAACATGTATAAACTAAAACAACATCATATTTTTTATAATAATATCTTTTGTTAAGGATATCAAAGAGAAGGATACCAATACCGTGCTCCCTACAAACTCTGCTACAGACTCTGCTATTTAATATTTAAACCTGAACTTGTACTCTTATTATGTATATCCCGCATATTATGCTGGCTACAACTATAATCTATCTCTCAAATGTAAAGCTTATATAAACTGAATACTACACACAGTTTTGGTATCTTGCCAAAACTATTCATCGTATTTTATTATCTTACATGGTATATAAAGCTTATATTACGTTTTTTACAATCTTGCTTCCGCTTTTCCTAAACATGGTTGAGTCTGGTTCTTCCTCCTCATCCAATTTCATTCTTCCCAATCCAACGCAACTTGTCTCTAGCAAACTTGATGAGACAAACTATCTTGCGTGGACTGCTCAATTTAAACCTATCCTCAAGAGTCACAATCTGCTTGGCTTTATTGATGGATCTAATGCTTGTCCTGCTATGTTTGTTGATGATGATGTTGCCAAAAATGAGTATGTGAATCCAGCCTATACCAGTTGGCTTCTCGTTTTGCGTCCCAGTCGAAATCACGTATTTTCGATTTGAAACGCCAGCCACAAAATCTCCAACAAGGTTTTATGATTTTTGGCCAATCAATTATCTGTTGTTGGAAAACTGGTAGGGTGATCACCTCAACCTACCACTTGAATATGAAGTTCTTAATATAGGTGGAAGTCTAGGAGGTTCAAGGTAAACAAGTGCTAGCACGAGAATGTTATTCCCAAGAACTATTGAATGAAGGGAAGGTTTGCACTGCGCTAAAGTTGAAAGAGTGAATGGAGATCCGATTTCACCACCGCCCGAGCTCATCGAGTAGTCAATAGAGACACGAGATGAGAAGGAGTTGAAGCAAGGCGAAGCAACCGAGCCTTTGGAGTTGGTCACCTTGTATCCCAAGCGGCCAAATGCTACTGCGAGAATAGGAATGCACATAGCGCTTGAAATTGGAGTTACAATCGAGGACATGTGATCAGTGATAGACACATAACTAATAGAGCATTGCCTATGTGTCGACCCCACAATAAAGAAAGTGAGGCAAATGTGAAGAATCTATAAGGCTAATCAGAAGTATGCGACAATAGCAAAGGAAGTAGAACACTGGCCATAGGCTGGGTATGAGAGAGTCCCATTATCTAGAATAGCTATCAAACGTAATGCTGGTGAAGAAAGGAATCCAGAACAGTATTTTGCTCCTACCTTATTTCCTTTGATCTTGTTGGTCATGTTATTTTGAACAATTTTTGTTATCGTGGTTTTGTTGGTTAGAGTTTGGAACAATATTTAGCTTCTCTTTTACTATAATCTTGGTATAAATTTAGGACTGTGCTATGTCATGTACTTAAGGATTTTAATCATCTATTGTGGCAGTGGCGTTGTGTTTTTTATATGCAATTTATTAAGCAGTGGATGACAGGTTGATGGACCATGCATGGTGGTTAGGGCTGCAGAACGAGTAGTCATTTTTAGTAATCATTTTACTGTTTTTAGTTGTGTGTGTATGTGTTTTTTTTTTTTTTTCTCTTTTTGTGATTTTGGTCCGCATAGCCTTGGGACTATATGCTATGACGCATATGAAGTTTTGGTAATATTTTAATTTTTGCATATATGAAGGCTGTTTTAATATTTTTCTTGTAATATTTTTAGTAAACCCGAAAGGGCGCAAAAAATATTCTAGTAATACGAAATTTTTTATTTACAAATTGGATGAAGATGAAACCTACCGCAAGAGTGCAAATGATTAATTAATTAACAAGCAATGCTACTCATCATCCTAGCTAATTTAATTTTATCATTTTATAATGTAGTATTAGATAATTAAAGATTATTTATTATATTTTATTTATAAATCTATCACTTAATGTCATATTATAAGATGATGAAAGGATTATGTGAAAAATAATGATGAATAGATTTTTTTTTCTTAATTAAGATGGGGGGTTTTAATTTTCGTGGGATTTGAAAGTTTTAGGAGACGTTTGTATTCACAACTCATCTCAGCTCATCTCAGCTCATCTCAACTTATCTCAACTTATCTTACTACTATTCATTACTATTCACAATTTTAACTCATAAATCTCACTACTATTTACAATTCATCTCATTACTATTTACAATCTATCTCAATTTATCTCAAATCATCTTTAAATCTAAACGTATCCTTAGTTATAACGCTTTAAAAGAAGATCAAAAAGTCTGTGGCCCATAAATATATTAAAATAATAATTAAAAAACAAAAAAACCAAATCATCAGACGTATGCTCCGGTATCCCTTAAATTTTAATAGATTTCGAGTGGGGTTTAGGTTGTTCGTAGTCGAAGTCCGACCAAATCGAGATCAGAGTCCGATTTTTGGATGCCGCCTCCGACAACGTCGGTGCACTGCCCTAGGCTAGTCGTATGTGTGCAAACAGCGAAGTCATTGCCGTCAACGGCAAATGTTAACGAGAGCAAGATTGTGAAACGCTAGTTAAGAGTGTACGTACGTAGTACCTCTTTGGGCTTTTCATCGTCTTCTTTGGTCTTATGATCCCCACCGCCTTCTTTCTTCAGCCTCGGAGAGATAAGCTCCCCCTTCTTCTTCGTCTTCCCCTGCAGCTTCTTACCTCCACCGCCATCTTTCTTCGGCCTCGGAGAGACAAGCTCCACGATCTTCTTCGTCTTCTTCTCCAGCCTCTCCTTGATCAACGCTGGGTCCACTTTCCCCTTTACTGTCAATTTGTTAGCCGCGAAATCTGCCTTCACGTCTTCAACACCTATATTCATAGATCATCAACAACGATGCTATTAGGAACGTGTTTATGCATAGAATTGGAAAAAAAAAAAATCATACTGTATTTTTGGAGAATAGATTCTCCGTTTCAATTCTGTGCAGAAACTTGTCGCTAAGAGTGTCGTGGATTTTCAAGTACTATACCATCGAGACTGCTAACGAATCTAACGACTTTCTTGGTGCAGCCGTCGCAATGAAAGTCCATCTTAAAAACGGCGGTGCCGTGGTCTTTCTTGTCGTCGGGCTTCTTCTGATCCCCCTCATGATTCTTCTCGCGTTGATCTTTCTGATTCACACAAACAAAGAGAAAAACTAAAAACTAAAAAACAAAACAAAAAAGAAAGCAAAGTATGTTAGCAGCTAGCGCATAATCGAAGAGCTGAAGCTACTAAATATAGATAGAAATGAGAGTTATGAACTTATGACTGACCACACCCATCGGCGACAATCGCAACGACTGTGAATGACGAAGAGAATTGTTGGAAGGATTAACAATGGCAGACAAAGCTGGCTGTATAATTGTATTGATATTAGTTTAATTAATAGGATGGGATTGTCACTATGGCAACAGATCATGTGGAAATAGAGTGGAATATTATTGAATTGAGAATCAGTTAAGAGATTAATGAAGGAAATTGATTAATTAATTGTTATTGCTGGGGTGTCAATTTAAACAATTAGACAGTATTAAAGTAAAATATTGACGTAAAAGACCACGTACTTTCGTCGTAAGAGACGCGAAAATCTTGGGTTCCATTAAAAGCAAGGAAAATCTTAATATATATTTAAAAAAATATATATTTAAATATGTTAATAATAATTAATAATTAAATAAAATAAAAATAGTGACTCAAAATAAAAAGCAGGACCGAAAAGGAGGGGCAAAGTCCGAAAACAAAAAGTCAGTCCCTTTGCAAAGTCAGAAACGGCTGGCACAAAAAGGCATAGGCTTTTTCCTTTCTTCTACATGTCTTCTCTCATCTCTGAAACCCTAATTTCTTAGTAATGCATTTTCTTATTTCGGTGGGGGCAAACGGTTGGAACAAAAAGCCTTTGGCTTTTTCATCCACGTATTGCGGTTCTTCAAGGACTTGCAAAAAGCGGAAGAGGTCCATTTCATTTCGTCTGGAAGAGGGAGCTGAAGTTGAAGGGGAAGAACAAAGGTGGACGTGGGCCATAATGCGCACTTTCCTTTTTTTAACAAAAATGGATGTGCAAGTGTTGGTTTCTCAAGCCCTTCAAAGATCTACCGAATATATCAATGAATGAAAGCTATACCGATTGAAAAAAAAAAACGAAAAGGACCTACAAAAAATATCAAGGAATGAAAGCTCCAATTTATCAACTCCAGTAGAAAGCCTTTTATTGATTTCTTCTTTTACGGCTGCAGCACCTTTTTGATCTTGTGTTCTACCTGAAAGCTGAAGCTGGAAAGAGAAATGGGAGAATGTTAGGAACCTCTTGGCGTGGCAAATTCAAAGGGAGGAGTAGAGAAGAAAAACAAGCAAGTGTTGAACTAAGGTGAAGATCTACAAAGTGAACTAAGTGGAGGAGCATGGAACTGGGAACGACTTCGTTGGAAGGGATCACGAAGCACTACGTTTTGAAGAATAAACTGAGGCGTGTTGGCTGAAGCTTGGCTGTCGTGTAAGAGCTGCAATACGCAGCGCTCAATTGAGTCTTTAGTGTCTGTCATTTAGATCTGTTGTAATACACATCGTTTTGGGATTAAAAATGCCAAACGGTGCATTTTATTTTACTGTCATTTGCAAGTGTCTGTCAGGTTAGTTTATCAGTTGCTAGAAGTTAATTACAAATTCGCAAGTCATGGATATATGAGAAAGGGAGAGGAAACTGTAGAGGTATCTGAAAATTGCCAAGGGTTTCCCTCAAAACATTCCTTTTTATCAATATTAGAATTTGTGACTCTCTTTAGCATTTTCACAAACACCATATATCTCTGATTTCCATTACAGCATCAATCGCTACATTTCCGTTTCCTTTCCTAGTTACATCACAACAATTTACAACAGGGTTCATAACAGGTCACGGGTATTAAAGCCACAAATGCTATGGGTTGCGCAAGATCGTATGTGTTACGTCCGGGTCATGCTTTGAGTATTTCGGGACGTTGCATGTGGGTACGGGTCAAGAGATTATGGGTACTCAGTATGAACGGTGAGGTTGCGGATAACCTATTTAATGGTCTAATTATTTTATGATGATGTATTTGTTTATATAAAAAAAATTGAAAGAAATTAACTTTATTAGACTAAGTTTGTATTTATATATGTAACATTATGTCCCGTAAGGTTAGGAATAATGTTAATTTTAGAAAACAGTTGAATCGGAAGGCTACTAGCCTTTAAACATTTTCTTTATAATGAATCAACAGGTATAAAAGATTCGATTGCATAAAAATAAATCGTACTTTATAACATTAAAAGAGAGTGCAAAATCTCTTACCAAAATAAATCTATTAAATCATAAACTAAAACCTGTGTTCATGATTTAGGCCTATGCATGCATCTTCTTCTTGAGCCAAACCCCTTCCTGCTGCAACTCAATCCTCATAGTAATCATCCCCTGAAGTATTTAAAACATAAATACATTTGAAAATTAGTCCATACTCAATAGGCAACATGACGTCATAAAGGAGACATAATATAAACATAGTATTTTCTTTAAAAACGTGTAAACTTTTAAATACATGACTAAAGATATTTACATGAACGGTAAAAAATGTCTTAACTTGTGCTTCACTACTTTCCTTATTAGCCGGTACTTACAATTGACCGCTTGAGTTAGGGTTAGCGATCTTGACAATTCTTATTCTACCCATGGCCATGGATTAGGAATCCATATATGAGGATGACAAGATTGGGTACACTACCAATATCTCTATTCTTGCTATACAATATGCCCTTATCTCATAATGCACTTATCTTATGATGATCTTTGAAAGAGTTAATATTGGTCTGACCCAAACTAGCTAGGGGCCCAAGGCCCATCATGCATAAAGGATAACTCAAATGAATCGTGTTGCTTAACAAAAACCCTAACCATCCTGTAACACCCCGTATTTTAGTGTAATTTTTACTGAAGGATTTTTATTATTTATTCAAAAATTTATCCTCTTATTTTAAAATTGGTTGGATTTTTAATGAGTTTATTTCTATGATTTTAATTTGTTAATTTGATGAAAATTATTTTATTGTGTGCTTTCTTGATATTTATTTATTGTTATGCATTTAAATTGCTTATAATATTTAAATTAATCACTGGGTGATTTAATTATTTCAATTTGACTTTACCATTACGTTTAAATTATTTTATTTAACTTATGGTTTTAAAATCGTTTCCGTTGGATCATTTTCGTGACCCAAGTTATGAGGATTGGACCTCATTTCTTTTCTCATCTTTTTCTTTCCTCTCCTTTTCTTTTCCTTTTTTTTTTTTTTCTTTTTTTTTCTTTTCTCCTTTTTCTTTCGGTTTCTTCTCTCCTGCGCGATCTCTCTCTCTCCTCTCCTCTGCCCGTTTCCTTCTCTCCCTCCCAGCACCGCCGTCCGCCGGCGGTGGTCGACACCGCCCAGCCCCTCCGCTTCCCCTGCCGCCGACGAAGCTACCCCTCCATTTTTAGCCTCCCTTGTGCCGCCGTTAGCCACCACGAGACCCACGAAGCCGCGGCACTCTTTCCGCCGCTGCGCCGCCGTCGTTCCACCACCGGCCACCATCTTCCTACCACTTCATCCCCGACCTCTTGGCAACCCTATGGACCTAACCCCGGCTCCGATCCGTCACCGGTGAAGCCCCACCAAGTCCATTTCCGATTTGTGCATTTTTGGCCTAAAACACCCCTTGCGCCGCCACCCACGGCAAACCACCACCACCATTGGCTTCACCGACCTCTCTAGGCCCTACCCTATCAATTTTGGGTCTTGGTTTGTCCCCGTTGAAAAGTGGGTTTTTGAGACCCACGGCCAGAGTGTATTTTACACTGTTACGTTGCTGAGCCGCCTCTTCTTGCAGTTTCGTGATCCTTCGGAAATTAGTATATAGCAATGTAAGTATTTTTTCAAAGAATTCTCGTGAATTTAATGTATTTTTGCACTAGCACATTACACTGTATTTTAATTGCTGGTTGGTTTTGCCGGACTGAGTCCGAGGAGTAACGGGGTTGATTGGATTGGGTGATGGAGTTGTTAGTATGATTGGTTTAGACTATGAGATTTGTTGGCTGTTCGGGTTTAAATATTGGTGTTTTGTGTATGACGTGGGTTGTGGTGGATATTGGTGATTTTATGAAGTAATGATATACTTTGGGATTATGAGGATTTTTAAGTTTTGAGAAATTAAGATAGATTATTTTAGAAGCTTAGGCTTAAATATGGAAATCCGTAATTGGTTGAAAACTTACGGAAATTGTGTGATTATTTTTTTATAGGTGACGATTATTAGTCGACTCAACATTTTTTGAAGAAATTTCTGAAAAGCTAAGAAGTCCAGGTAAGCGGGGTTCATATACTAGTTTTGCATAAAAGAAATAAAATGAGGTTGACTTTGAAAATAAACGTGTTTGTTTTTGAAAAGAAATGAGCTGAAAACAACCTCAGATGTTTATTCTGCATATGCATAAATTCAATATAAGAGAAAGTATTTTTCTGTCATGACTGGTGTAGACATGAGCTAGTTTTGTGTACTTTATTTCTGAACTATGTAAAAGAGCGAATATGAAAATCTGGAAGTTTTGTTATGAACAAATGAGGATATTTTGTTTATGTTTATCTCCAACATGTGAAATTATCTGAAGCTTTTCAGTGTTTTGTTTTGATATGATGTGTCATCTGAAAATCTTGGCATGAAGTTCTGATTCTGTATATGATTGTAATCGGATTTTCGATGAAATCCGTTCTGTTTCTGTTAAGGCCCAGCCACGGGTATAATGGTGGTTTATAACCCTACCACGGGGGTGAAACATGGTATACGGCCCAGCCACGGGTATAATGGTGGTTTATAACCCTACCACGGGGGTGAAACATGGAATATGGCCCAGCCACGGGTATAATGGTGGTTTATAACCCTACCACGGGGGTTAAACATGGTATTGTCCCGATGTGATATTAAATGAAGATAAGATTATAATGTTTCAGTTTAGAAATGTCAACGGATTCTATTTTTGGAATAAGTTTATTTTTCTGAAAATTTCGCTCTAATGTTTTTGTACAAGTTTTGTTTCTGCATTCTGAAAGTAAATGTTTTGTTCGGCTTATCAAATGTTATAAATGCTCATGTTTACATGCTAGTATATGCTCTCTGCTTACTGAGTTGTTGATAACTCACCCCGTTAATCTTCATAATATTTCAGATGACATCGATGGCTCAGCTGAAGATCAGTATTAGAGTCTATGGAGAAGATTAGCATTGATTTGTTGTTGGGTATCTCATGATATTAGTGTTGGTGTTGGAGGTTAATTATCTTTCTTAAGTTTGCTTCAATGGATTTAGACGGTTTATGGATACTTATGTTAATGTTATATTATTTCTAGTTGTTATTTGAGACATGAAGAAAAGTTGATTTTATTTGGGTTGTTGAATTTTGGATATATGAGTTTATTTGATTTATTTAATTGAAGTATATACGTTCGATTTGAGGTTTGGGAAAATGGATAAATTCTTGAATTTGGAAGTACTCTACCCTTGTTAGAGTTGATTATCAGGTTTTATGAGTTAACTCTCCGGACCCTCGGGGTCGGGGCGTTACACATCCTGATTATTAGGAAGGAATAAACATCACATTATGAATATGGATAATGTGGTGATTAGATAACTCCAATACATCAGGGATAGGCCATCTAAATTATCTAATAGCTAAGTATTGTGCAAAGTTAATCAGTTTATAGTACTCATCCAATATTCTACATGCCTATATATAAGGTCAATAGGTAACCTTCGAATCATCTGATTGAGCATTCTTGAATTATTATCTCTCACTTTTCGTTGACTTAAGCATCGGATGGGTCATAGGCACACCGTGCTGCCCACTTAACGATTTGCAGGTTGATGATCATGACCGGTAGTGGGACACATCCTTTACAGTGGCACCATCTGTAAGATCCTGTAATTTGTGATTTCAATTTTTCATTAGACTTCAATGTGGTTCCCTCATATCGATCGTGACACGTTCTCAAACAACTCATGAATTGGAAGCAACGCTTACAGATATGGAACCATGATTAGAAGCAACTGAATAAAAGCTGAAGATTGCGTTAGACCAGGGCCGACTCTCCCATAAGGCGAGTTAGGCGGTTGCCTAAAGCCCCACAGTGGAAGAAAGCCTTAGAAAATACTAAATAAAAAAAACTTTTAAAAAAAGTTAAGTTATCTAAACTATACAAAGAGATATTAACATTGAAAATTGAAAAAATCAGTTCTCAACTCCATGGTAAAAAAACAAAATGCTAACAATTATAAAATATATATATAAAAAATTTTATTTAATTACATAGACTCTACAAATTCTCTTAGGAAAGCCAAAAGTCACAATAATGATTGCAAATTCAGTGGTTTCAATCTACCTCTACAAAGTCCAAAAAAATCCAAAGGAACTTCTCAAACACTCTCCTTTTATACATGAAATCGACAAATCTTATTTCATCACTTTTGTACTCCCCTCTCCATTCCCTAACCTCTCTCTTGTGCATCCATCTTGCACGTATTTGGCACTGGCAGCCTCTCCATTGTCTCCAATCGCATTGGCAGACGACAGACGTTGAGCAGCTGGTGTAACTCGGCTGTGTTTTGGTGACGAAGGTAAGTAAAGCTAAAAGCTGATTAATCTGAGGCTTTGAGCTACAGCTTCTATATAAAGTGAAGATTTTTTGTTTTATATATATACAGTGAAGCACTGAAGGTTTGTGGCAATAAAATAGCCACATGATTTCGTGAATGACTTGTTTAGAACATCATTGTCCCTTGGTTGTTTTTTGCCTTCTTCTTCAGGTCTTAATCAATCATAGCTGATAGCTTTCACAATTCATGTGGCCCATGGCCCATGGCCCATGGGCACCTATTCCTGGACCATTTTTCGAATTTTGTTTCTTTCTCTTTCAATTCTTCTAGTCTATAATTTATTTCTTGGTTTTGGATATTAACATTAAGATATTTTATTTTATTGTGCAAATTAACAATTTTATAAAAAAGTGAAGGTTATTTGTTATATAAAAGTGAATCTCATTTGCTAAACCAGGTTCTATTGTTTTAGTTAATATTTATTTTATTCTAAAATATTCATAAGCATAGTAAGATTTTATATATATGATATTGTTCTTTTCTACCGAAAAATATGCCTAATAAAAAATA
Organism: Juglans sigillata; assembly: GCA_003123805.1. Classification (NCBI taxonomy): domain Eukaryota; kingdom Viridiplantae; phylum Streptophyta; class Magnoliopsida; order Fagales; family Juglandaceae; genus Juglans; species Juglans sigillata. The sequence continues at coordinate 240,811 of QEOY01134298.1, read as the reverse complement.
TGCATCTGGATATAAGAAACTTTAAAAAAAAATAGAAAAATTGATTGAATCACAATAATTATCTTTAAATAAATTTTTTACTGCCAATAAACAAAATATAGTAGAAAATTTAGGTGAAACATTTGTAGATGATCAAGAAACACACTATATAGGACTACAAGATAACAAAATAAATCAAGAAATACAACAAAAGGGACATGGAGATAATGAAACAACACAAGAAACTCAACAAAAGGGATCTAAGGATAGTGCTCAAGTATGTACTACTACAATTATAGTTGGAGAATTTGGGCAAAGTATAGAAGAAAATAAAAATACTGAGTACATATCTGATTCTATTCCTTCAAATATTATGACCCTGCTCAATGCAAATATGTTGATACAAAATTAATAGATTTATTAGTAGAAAATGGTCCAATTAGATATAGCAATATAAATTGTCCAAAGGATGAGAAATCTAGACATTTTTTCACTACATATTATATATGAAACTTATCAAATGGGGAGAAACATGATAGAAAATGGCTAATGTATTCAAAAGACTTGAATAGAGTATTCTACTTTTGTTGCAAGTTGTTTAATTCAAAGCTTAGTATAAGCCAACTAGCTAATGAAGGAACCGATGACTGGAAAAATCTTTGTGCTAAGCTTAAAAGTCATAAAACAACCAATGAGCAAATTACTAACATTACTACTTGGCTTAATTTAGAAATGAGAATGTTAAGAGATAAAACAATTGACAAAAAAGTCCAAGAACAAATTAACAAAGAAAAAGATCATTGGAAAAAAATGTTATCGAGAATTGTTTTTGTAATAAAAACCCTTGGTAAAAGTAATTTTCCATTTCGAGAACAAAATGAAAAGATCTACCAAGAAAATAATGAAAATGCTTAAGTCTAATTGAGATGATTCCTGAGTTTGATCTAGTAATGCAAGAACACAATCAACGTATTCTTGGGCATAATATACAAAATGAATTAATACACTTGTTAGCAACTGAAATTAAAAACCATATTATTAACAAAATCAAGGAAGCAAAATATTTTTCGATTATACTTGATTGTACCCTAGATGCAAGTCATTAAGAACAAATGTCTCCCATACTAAGATGTGTTAATATTTCAACAAGCCCAATAAAAACAGAAGAACATTTTTTAGAATTCATTAAAGTAGATGATAGAAGTGAAAAATGTATTCTCACTAAATTATTAGATGTAATAAAAAGTCTTGAAGTTGATATTAATAATGTTCGAAGACAAGATTATGATAATGAGTCTAATATGAATGGAAAAGAGCAAGGGCTGCAAAGAAGATTGCTTGATATAAACCCCAAAGCATTTTACCCACCATATGATTGTCATAATCTTAATCTTGTTATATGTGACATGGCTAATTCTTGTTCTAAAACTATATCATTTTTTGGAATAGTCCAACGTATTTATTCTTTTTTGTTTTCATCAACAAAGCGATGGAAACTTTTGCAAGATAATATGTCGATTCTAACTCTTAAGCCACTCTCACAAACACGTTGGGAAAGTCAAATTGAAAGTATCAAAGCAATAAAATTTCGAACTCTACAAATAAGAGAAGTTTTATTGCAACTAGTAAAAATAATTTAAAATCCTAAAACAAAGAGTGAAGCTAATTGTTTAGTAGCATATGAAATTGAGAATTTTTAATTCATATTAGCATATAAAATGGCATGATATATTTATTATTTGCGGTCAATACTGTAAGTAAAAGTTTGCAATCCAAATATATACATATAGATGTTGCCATTGATCAGTTAAAAGGTCTTATTTCTATTTTTCAAAATTATAGAGAAAATGGATTTAAATTTGTTATGATTTCATCGAAAGAGATTGCAATTAATATGGAAATAGAACCTGTATTTAGAGCAAAATGAATAATTCTTAGAAAAAATAGTTTGATGAAAATGTCAATGAAGAGACAACACAATCTGCTGAACAATCTTTTAGAATTAATTATTTCTTATTTATAGTAGATCAAGCAATTTCTTCAATTCAAAACAAGTTTGAACAGTGTCAAATATATGAAAATATTTTTGGTCTTCTATTTAATATCAAGAAATTGAAATCACTTGACGATGATAGTTTGTAAAAAAATTGTCTTAGTCTTGAAAGCTTTTTAAAATATGATATTGATGGTTTAGATTTATTTTCTGAACTAAAAGTTTTAAAAGAAATTTTTTACCAGTAGTAGAGAGGACTCCTATTGATATATTAAATTATATAAAAAGATTTTGATTCTTTTCCAAATGCATATCGCTTACAAAATTTTATTGATAATACCTACTACTGTTGCTTCTGTAGAAAGAAGTTTTTCAAAATTACAATTGACAAAATCTTATCTAAGATCAATAATGTCGTAGGAAAGATTAAATGGACTAGCCATTTTATCAATTGAGAAGAAGATATTAGAAGAACTTGAATATAAAAATTTTATTAGTAAATTTGCATCTCAAAAAGCAAGAAAAATAATTTTTAAATAAAAATATATTTAAATATAACCTAGTTAATTTGATATAAGAAAAAGGCTTCGTTTTAACTTATCGTCTTATGTCTCAAAATCTATTGAGTTGGCCCTGCGTTAGATGTCATGGAAAACCTAAGGAAAGAGAAAGAGGAACTCAAGTGCCGCAACATTGAGCTCAGTGATGCTACCATTCCCAGCCATTGAGAATCGGGAGAAGGAGAAGCACATAGTAATGGGGGAGTGAACGTGGAGGACGTGGAAAAGAAGAAGTTGCATGACGAGCTACGCAGCCTCGCTGACAAGAACGAGGATATGGTGAAGAAGATGGGAGGACCTTTCTCGGTGGAACGACTGTTGAGCCGCACGAATTTGCCTTATAGCAATGTATAATGGGTCCAAGGATCCGGTAGATCACTTGGAGAACTTCAAAATGCATATTACACTCCACAGTTTCCCAAGAGAAATTGCATGCCGATCTTTTCCCTTAAAAGTGAGGGGAATGACGAGAGAGTGGTTTGGAACGGTCCAACTGGGGTAGATCGATAGCTTTGAAGAGCTAGCCAGGCAATTCTTAACACAATTTATGCCCAATAAGAGTCTGAGAGAGAGATGCCTAGAAAAGAAAGAACAAGATATCGGCTTGTGAAGGTGCTATATATCATTCTATTTCATTAAAATAAATTTCAATTTAACAAACTTATCCTTTGTTTTTATAGTTTTATAAAAGAAATTATAAGAAATTTATTTTCCTTGCAATAATGCCCCATTTGGATGTTAAATTGAGTTGAGATGAGCCAAGTTCTTTATTAATAATAGTGAGTTGAGATAGTAGAATGAGTTTTGTGAGGGCCACTTAAGATGAGTTTTAATGTATTTTGATATTAAGATGAGTTTAGATGTATTTATAGAAAATTAAAAAAGATTGTGAGTCCCGCATGTAAAGAAGTGTTGAGTTGAAAAATATGTGGATCCCACATGTAAAGAGGTTTTGAGTTGAGATAAGTTTAGTGATTTGAAAGTTAAGTATTTAAATGTTCGACTCAGTTTAAAATTAGACTGAACTGAACTAAATCCAAGTTCTATACTGTCCCTAAATCGTTTGATTGACAAAATAGTTCAATTTCGGGATTTTGCTAACGGAGTTGTTTGGATTCAAAGCTGAGTTGATATGGTTTGTGAATAGTAGAATAAAATATTGTTAAAATATTATTTTTTAATATTATTATTATTTTGAGATTTGAAAAGTTAAATTATTTATTATATTTTGTTTGAAAAATTAAAAAAATTATAATAATAATAAGATGAAATGAATTGAATGTAATTTTAATCTAATTTTGAACCTGTATCCAATGGCCTGCCAGGTACATAATTAAGCTAAGCAAAGGAATCGAAAATCTCTTTAATCACATCTTGGAAGTCTTGTCCACACATCGTATTTTCATGTTTCTTTATGTGTCCCGAGAAAAAAGCTGACCAATAGGAAAGAGACGGCATAAGAGTAAAAAATAACAAAAAGTGGTCATGGGCGCTTTCTGGTTAAGATTTTGTTTCAACTTTTTAGTTTTCGTCAAAGCAATGATTAATATATCAAAAATGCTACTTACAACCGGTTTGGGGAACCGGTTGCAGAACTGTGTCCTACGTGGCGGTAACAGTGTCGTTTGCAACTTGAGGATGGGAATTCATTTTCCTGCCTAATTAGAATTTTCACATTCCCATCCTCCCGCTCGACCACTTCCCTCCTCCCCATTCCCATCCTCCCCAATCCCATCGCATCGTCTTCCTCCGCACTGGTTCGATCTCCTCCGCACTGGTTCGATCAGCGTCGAAACCAATAAAGCCAGCGCCCTCTTCTCCCTATTCCCATCCACGGTTCCACGAACCCACTTCGTCTTCTCCACCAGAGCCACAAAGCCGGTTCGTCTTCTCCACCATATCAGCAATCCGAAGCCCTACAGAGCGGGTAGGCACTTCTACTCCTCTTCTCCTTGTACCCAAGACCCACAAACCCTGCTATCTCAGGCTCTTACTACATATTTGAACCCACGAAGCCCTGTCGTCTTCGAACACCAGATCTGAAATGTGAAACCCACAGAGCATCGAATCCCTAACCCCTAACCCTAACCCGTAACCCTAACCCGTTACACTAACCCTAACCCTAACACTTACCCGTAACCCTAACCCGTAACAATAACCCTAACCCCATATAATTTGACATAATCATCAATCGGGCCACTTTTCAAAATCATGTTAGTTCTCTGATTGTTATATTTTCTTTTCTATTTTTGAGGTCTGATTAAGAACTTCATTTTGAATCCCTGTGAAGAATCATAAGAAAAATTAGAAGTAGTGGATTGACTTTGTTGGACTTTTTATTTGTATATCAGTTTTTGCGTTACTTTAGTGTTCACTCTGTTGCAAGTATTAATCTCATAATGCTCGAGAGGCAAGTAATCTTATTCAAGAAGAGGTAGTACTCATATATATACTTATTTTAAAGAAATATATATATTTGCAAGTCTGTTTATTCACAAACGTTTTAGTAACTTTACATAATGGGTGATCACATCATCCATGATAATTGTTGTTTTATCTACCAACTTATAAATAGTACTAGAATATGGGCATTTCACTCAAACTCTTCATCAGCATCTACCAATATTATTCTCTTTCTTTTATTTTTTATTTTTTTTAATTTCATCGGGCTCAAACCCTCTTCAACTTTTTAATATCTTTACCTAGCTGTCATGTGACTTAATTCAACCCTAAATGATTAATCTGATCCTACCCAGTAGCGGAACCAGAAATTTGTTATAGGGGAGCCGAGCAAAGCTAAAATTATAATAAAATATTTTTTATTCTATTTTAGAGTCAAAATAATTTATAAGATCAAAATAATTTTGTAGATGAGGTTAAGATAACGTTTTAGAGAGAAAACCAACACAATATGAGATAATATAATCCTATTAAATCATAAAAAGGCTAATATAAATTATTTTTTTTTTCAAACTTTGGGGGGGCCATGGCCCCCCTGCCCCTGTGTAGGTCCGCCACTGATCCTACCCCAAGTGATGCAAAGTTTCAACTAAAGTTTGAGCACTCCTAGTACTATGCATGCACTTGGTTTCAGCCTCAGCATATATAAAGCATGAAAATAACTTGGAAAACAAAAAAAAAAAATTGCATTATTTGACGTCCTTGCAGCCTGCCCCATTTTAGACAGAGTACTTGTGTGCAAGTTTCGAACAGTTTCTTTAAAAAAAATAGGTAAATGTAGGATTCACATGGGAAAAAAAATGTATTTTTTTAGCAATGAATCACATTCTTTTTCATAAAACTTTGAGATTTGAGTTTTGAATTTTAGCATAAATATAAGCATATGAACTTCATAATATTTAAAAAAATGTGTTTAATATTTATAATTCTTAAGAGGTAGAGATGTGTTATATAACATTTTACAATAATTGGTAAGGGGGAGGGGTGTTTTCTAAATTTTTGGAGGTGGATTTTTTCTCTACCAATTGTGGAATTGGGTTCAAGATCCTTAGATATTGTAGACAACACCCTAGCCCTAAAATATTTATGGGTTGGATGAGGGTTGACTAATAGGTTTGGATTGGGTTGAACTAATAGTATCATGTATTAAATATTTATGGTTTGGATTAGGTTGAACTAATAGTATCATGTATTAAATATTTATCGTTTGGATCGGGTTGAACTAATATGACATCTTCATTCTCTCTTTATGTGCACATCCCTTATTAAATCTTTCTGGCGCATTCTAGAATTTATAGTTTTCCTCACTTTTTTATGAAAATCAAGTGCCTTATCTTCATTGCCCCAAACTTCTATGGGAGAACAACATTCAAAACACGCACCTTTTCTTTTAATAAAATTCAGAATACAGACCTTGATGTGCACTTGAGTGACTCAATCAAGATGGTGATCCTAAATGTTGTGAAGTCATTATAATTTCTATCAATAAATCCCACTAAGGCTTCTAAAATTGGGTATAGACTTTGTTGGACTTTTCTGTCTGTGTTTGTTTCGGGGGGGGAGAGGAGGAGATATCATAATGGTTATTTAGTTTTTAAGTTCCTAAGTAAGTTGATTTTAGTTTCGTATCCCACTCTTGTTACTTCGACGCTTCTTAAACGATGGCCTAACTTCACTCAATTTCAATGATAAATGGCTTTGTTTGTTTGTGTAGTTAATAATAATTTGTGAAGAAGTATGTTTTCCTTGTTTTGGCTTTCCAGAAGCATTCATGACATCATCTCAATCATCATCTTTAATTAATGATAATGTCATAGAATCACCAACTTGTTGGTGTGATTTGAAAACACTGCTAAAGACGTCCTACACTAAGAAAAATCCTGAAAGGAGATTCTTTGCCTGCCCAAAATATAATATGGTAAAGCAACTGTAAATTTGTTAGATTTGCATATTGATTTGCTGATTGCGGGGTGTACAGGAATCCATGTTAACTTGGGAGTTTGTACTGTGTGCAGGGAGGTGCGATGTGTGAATTCTTTGTATGGGCAGATATATTTCGGTTGCTAGAGGAGAACATTTTATCAAGAGAGAATAAGGTTTCGAAGAAGTTGGATAATGTATTAAAGCGTGAGTATGCCGTTCGTAAAAGGGAAGATAAAGTGAGAGAGATGGCGAAGAATCTAAGAAAGGAAAAGCGAAAGTTATTGTGTTTGTATTGGGTTGTAACCTTTGTAATAGTGTTCGCTTGGTTCGGATAAATTTCATGTAAAAAGTCCTTTTGCTGGATTAGGTCATTAATCCATGTAGAGGTTCATTTTGGCTGGTTTATATAACTAGGTATTTGGGTTTGTTTTTGTTTTGCTTATCTTGTGAACTTATTTTGTAAATAATTTGTGAAACCTGTGTAAAAATGGGACGTTATTGTTAGTTTGTAAATTATTTGTGAAACCTGTTTTCTTTTACTGTTATTTTTCGTTTATTGTTAGTTTTGAAACATCAAAGCCATGTACAAGTTGAATATATGGAGTACTGTGATAGACTATCTCTTTGTGTTTACTGTCCACATAGCAATGAAATATGAAGAGTAATTTCCCATGTAATGTACAGGTGCATAGAAGTAAAATCAACTGTAATTTCCCATGTAATTTGCCTTAGCATTTCCATGTAATGTCCCATTACAAATCAAAGCCAAAATAAAACCAACTGCATTCATACATAGACGACCTGAGAAGTTTCTTCACACTATATGAACCTACAGACCTCAATTCTAAGATTGCATAACAAAAGTATACATTTTAAGGATCATATACATACATAGCCATAATTGTTGAAAGAAAAAAAACTGATTGGTAGGCATCAGAATACAAGCCATGACTTCCAGCTGTATGCTACTTTGGCTCATCAAGGACTCAAAACTCCTTGGATATATAAACAAGGGCAGACCAAATGGAGCAATTTCATTGTGACTATAAATTTCTTGGGTTCAGGTGACTGCTTCCAGTCTTCATGCTTACTTATATGTCAACACAATCAATAAAAACTTTTCTGTCAACACAATCAACAAAAACTACCTCAAATACCGAACAAACCACTAAATAACTAAACAATATATGCCATCAATAACATCAATATAGGAAACTTTATTGGTGGAAATATTATTACTGCTTCCAAATATTTAGATTGTTTAATTCCCATTTACCAAGAATATTATCCAACCAACAACAATTATATATCTACGTTATGGGTAGCCTTCATTTACCAAGAATATTATCGAATCTGGGTAGCTGCCATTTACCAAGAATGCTTTCAAACCTGGGACTCTGCCATTGACCAAGAATATTATCCAACCAACAACAATATTTATATATATATATATATATATATATATATATATATCTACGTTATGGGTAGCTGCCATTTATATATCTTTTTACATGTAGTAGTTGGTGCATTAAACCATGCAGAATATAAACAACTACTGCACATTAAACCAAAATATGAGACTTCCAATCTATGCAAGAGACCAAAATATTAAACAAATACTGCACATTAAACAGCTACTGCACATTAAACCAAAATATGCAACTTCCAGAATATAAACAACTACTGCACATTAAACAAGAATTAGTCAATATTCCCGAAATATACATACCCACGATGATCATATCATTGTCATGGTTGTGATCCATCAAACCCAAATTGCATCTGTAAAAAATATTAACTCATATTAATGTGCTGTCGACTAATATGATCATTAAAATACCGTTATAGTTTCGATCCACTTACGCTTTCTTGACTTTGAAGTATTGTTTCTCAGGCCAGGGTTCCACTAATATCAACAGTTGATATGCTTTCTGGAATAACCTGATGATAAATACTTATAAAAAATAGAGCAATAAATCATACCCTAAATAAAAATATATACTTATTATATTACCCTCGCGTGTCCAACAATGGAGAAGTCCACATCGGAAGGGCCAAATAGTCTCCTGCAAGTGTCCTCGACTGGTGTATCTCCCTCATCTCGCTAATAAAATAGTAACCAACATGTCAGATAATATTTATATGAAAATTTAAATAAACAAGGTAATATTACAAGTAATCATCTATTTGCGTTTTCCCTTTTCCGCAGCAATCTTCGTCTTCTCCTTAATTTTCCGCAGGTCTCTCTCTATCCTAGATGCTCTCCTCAGATATGGGGGTCGGCCTTTTCCTCGCACAACACGTGGACTGAGTATTTTTGTTGAACTACCAATTGTAATTGTGTCCTTTGTCATGCCATCAACATTTAAAAACTTTTCGATCATCGATGGAGGTTCTTGGTCCACTTCATACAGGTCAATCATTGCATTTAACTTAATTGTTGCATCCTCAGTATGTTTTTTCGAACTCGCCGCACAAGTAATCATCTTATAACAGATATTCAACAGACTTGAATATCTATTAGCATCTTCCTGTTGATCCCCTGCGTCATAGCTTCTGTGGATTAACGTGTATCTTCTTCTGATGTCTTTCCTTCATCGATCCAAAATGTACCTATCTCGTATTGTCTTAATCCCGTTACATTTGAAGACGGCGAAGATGTGCCGGCACACTATCCCCCTCATTTCAAATAAACCACAAGAACACTTGGTGACTACATCGTCCTCACAAAAATCCACTGAATGTGTAACCAGTTTAGTGAAATCTTCGATACAAACTTCATCCTCTACCAGATAGGTCTTAGCATGAGTATCCGACTTAAGTAAAACTGGGTCCAAGTCGATAATACTAGTAAGTTAGTGCTGAACTTCCCTGAATTTAGCATTTGTATACAAATCTTGGTATCTCTTTTCAATTGGAGATTTAGAGATGCAGGGAATTGTGACATTAAATGACTGGAAGTCCGCGCAATTTTCGTTTTCAATCTTCTTCTTCAAGGCATTATCATACTGATCGACAAACTCTTTCAAGTTTGTCTTAGCATGAACATAACCATCAAAAAAGACATTCATGCTCTCGCTCTGCTGCGTTGTACTCATTCCAGCCCAGCAAACATTTTTCAAGAACGCCGGTACCCAATGCTCACGCTTAGTGTATAAACTCTGCAACCAGACATTCTCATGCAAGCTATACGTGCTAATCAATTCATCCCAACAGTTTTCAAACTCTTCCGGCGTTTGGGTGTCATACACGCATTTCATTAGTGATGTTTTCATTCCAGTTTTGTAAGAACCATAACATCCAAGTTTTTCAGGAACTTTCTTAAGGATATGCCACAAGCAAAATCTATGTTGGCTTTCTGGGAAAACAATTGCAATAGCATTTTTCATGGCTCTGTCTTGGTCAGTGATAATAGCCTTCGGCACTATACCATCCATACACTTCAACCAAGTTTGGAATAACCATACGAATGTCTCAGTATCCTCAGAGGAAATCAAGCCAGCTCCCAAAAAAATTGACTGCCCATGGTGGGTTACACCAACAAATGGCCCAAAGGGCATCCCATACTGATTAGTCAAGTATGTGGTGTCGAAGGTTACGACATCCCCGAAATATTGGTAGGCAGCTCTACTACAGGAGTCTGCCCAGAAAATATTTTTTTACCTCCCGTCATCATCCAAGTCCATTAGTGCAAAGAAACCCGGATTTTTGTATTGCATCCGTAAAAAGTAATCTCGAAGTGCTCCAACACCACCTGCGCCCAATCGTAGATGTCGTGCCTTGTCAATGTAGTTACGGCAATCCTTTTCCAAAAACGGGAGGTTCTCAAAACCACCCGTGCCCACAACAAGAGACCCAAAGCTCTTATTCATTCGGATGCCGGCCATATCATTTGTATCTAGAACTCTTTTAACGGATTCACTCACTTCTCTATTACATCGAAAAAAGTGAGATTTCTTTGGACTGAGGTCGTGGTTGTGGATATTGTGAACTGTAGTCAGCCAAAACTTTCCTTTTGCAACTTTTAAGGCATTACGGGCCTTCCCTCCACATGCACAGGCAAGGGTGACATATCTAATAGTCTCATCCTCTCCCCTCTCACTCCTTTTTGTCATCATCCCAAACCCGCATTTCTTACCATATTCCTTATAATAACTCATTAACTCTTCTAAGAAATTAAACTCCATCCCCGAAACTGGCTCATTATCACCATCCATTTGCACTTTCTCAGATGTTCCGGCACTGCCATACTCAGTTTCTTCTGCATCTGGTCTATCAGGATGAATTTCTTCAACTCTAGAAGATGTAGCAAGAGATTCATTTTCCCTAATATTGGGTCTATTATCCTCCGTACCAATAAATATGCTTGTAACGGAGGTATTGCTGAGAGACAACTGGCCTTCCATGCCATGTTGAAATGGGTAACTAGTATTCTGTCAAAAAGAAAAAAAAATTCCAATTAAACTCTTCAAAAAAACCAACTGCAATTCAACTCTTCAAAAAAACTAACTTATTAAAACTAAACGGAAAACATGATTTTCACCACCTGTACATTGCTTGGATATTGGTTGATGGCGGGAAATGGGAGAAAACCCGATGACCAAGCATGCATTGGTCCATAGTAACCATGCATTGGGATGTTTGGAGAAGTTGATGGTATGTCTTGAAATGTTATTGGATAAATTATTGATGTGTTGAGAAATTAAATATCAACTAATCTCGAATCTAATATCATTGATATATTGCAAATCTGATAACATACTGCGGATGGGGGTCCTGCGTTGTTACCGTGCATTGGGATGTATGGAGAAGTTGATGGTATGTCCTGAAATGTTATTGGATAAATTATAGATGGGAAAATAAATATCAATTAATCTAGAATCTAATGTTATTGATATATTGCAAATATAATAACATACCGCGGATGGGGGATTTGAGCTAGATGGTCTTAGGGTAGATGGATGTTCTTTTCCTTTTTCTATGCTGAAAGGGAGACAAATGCATATTCTCAATAGCAATATTGTATAACTCCAACCACATTAAAATCTATGAACTGATACAATGGATCTCATTTCAAATAAATGTTTAATATTTATTTCATTCATGAGCATGTGGCGATGGAAATATGGTTGCCAAATGGGGGGCCAAATGTACCATTATAAATTTTTGGACACTGACTCTGTTCATTTATGTACCCACCCATTAGTTTGGCAAAAATAAACTATCCAATTAATTACTACAAACCAATAAATGCACAGCTTGAATTAAAGGCCAAATGCACTTACATGTGACTTCACCTTTTTTTTGGACACATGGTATCACATTTCATGGACCTTCTAATGTTCATTTTATTATCATGATTAGCAGGCAGAAGAAGTTCAAGGCTCAGGTCAGCTTTCAGAAGACTTGCGAGGGAAGATGATGATTATGTTTATGCTTACCCACCATCTCCCGGAACAACAAATTGTGAATGCAGATTTTGTGGTGGTTCATCTGCCCATCTATCCAACGAGCTTCGGAAGGTACACATTTACTTGGCATCTCTAACGCTACTGTTGGATTGAATTCTCAGCTCCATGAAGGGTACTTGTGGGAATCTAGACTTCAGGTGGAGCTATAAACGTATGTGCTTAGACCAGCACAATATCAAAATTTCAAGCATGAAAGTTGTTTAAACTCTTCAATAATGCATTAGTTGGCATTAATACCTGTCCTTTGGAGCTAGGCTTCAGCAAATGTGATGATAATGTTGCATTGTTTCAAATTTTGCACTATCAAGACTTTTGAGATTTTTTCTTTGGTTATGATATGATTCTCTTCAATTTTGGTCTCTCAGTTCAATGAAAGGGTTATCTTAGTTGAGTGCTGCAAAGCTGATTTGAGTTTTTGTGACCCAATTTGGTAGGTCATTCAAACAAACTGTTCCTTCCCAAGGATGACGTGCTTGTTTTGTCATGTGTTTCAATCCCGTTCGATGTGTGAGATTATTGTCGTTGATTTTTCAACTAATCAATGATTTGAGTTGTTAAGGAGCTCTCTCTCTATCTCTCTCTCTCTCTACAACACAAAATATGATTTAGCCAAAATAAAGATGATTAATCTTTTTTTTGCACTGAAAACATGCGAGACTAGAGGAATAGAATGAAGGGTACCACAAATTTTCGTAAGACGGTTTTTCAATGGAATGCAAACTTCATTAACTAAACTTCATTAAATGTTCTGCTCCAGTGTTGGTGCTAGTATTTCTTTCATGCATCTTATCACACAGGTAAAATGCAAGAGCTCGGGTATTTTTAGGTTATCGAAATTGCATTAAACTTATAAAACAGATACAAAAGGAGTGTGTCAAGCGTCAACAAACATTAACAACATTCTTCGACGCACACCCTGGAGAAGTAAAAACAAACAATGCATTGCAAAAAAGAAAATCCAAGTCGGAGAAATAAACCTTTGCTTTCGGAGAAAATCCAAGTCGGAGAAATCCAACTCAATGACCAGTGTGCTTTCGGAGCCGTAAAGAAGGCGACGGAGCCGTGAAGAAGGTGATAGGGGCAAGACCAGTTTGGTCCACAGCGGCGACCACAGACTCTTGGTTAAGAGAAAACGAATCGGACGGTTCACTTTTTGTTTTTTCTTTCCCTCCATTTCTCCCGCATATTTCACTCACTCAATTTGAGTTTTTTCTTTTTTTTTTAATAAATTAGCAGCTGACGTGGCAGTGCCACGTCAGCCGATTCCACGGCGGTTGCAAACAGAAGAACTGTTAATATATTGAGCGGGGCTATTATGCCGATCTCACTCTTATTGCTGATCTACTGTCTAGTGGTTTTTTTTTCTCTTTTTATATTTTTTTAATAAATTTAAATATTTTTAAAAATTAAAAAAATATATATCAATATACTTAAACTTATTTTTTTAATCACTAAATAATTTTTTTTTTTTTTACCAACGATCAAATGGAGCAGTCAAAGTGGAGAGATAAAATAGTTTTATTCTAATATATTTTACAACTATTTTGTAACGAGGGGAGAAAATAGCATTTTTCTTTTGTGAAGAGATTTTACAATTATTTTGTAACGAGGGGCCAAAGTAGCAAAGTAGATAAAATGAGGGAGTAAAGTAGTATTTTTCTTTTGTAATATAGATGAAAGATAGTTTTGTAAAATTCTCATTTAATTTTTTCATTGGCAGAATATAAAATAGATTGTAAAAAAATTATAAAAGAGCTAGGCCGTTTGGATTGTGAAATGAGATGAGATAAAGAGATGAGATAAATTGATATAGTTTGTAAATAATAATGAAATTATTAATTAAAATTAAATGATATGAAATCATCTCTATATCCAAACGGTCCAAGAATATGACCTACATCCGTTCTTTAGTCATCCCTTGACGGCTATTAATTTAACTCCAAACTATTCAATGAATTTAATTTATTTACTCATTTATGAACGCTATTATTAAAGGTCACATTTTATCCTTAAAAAACTTTAATTCAGAGCTTGTCGACCTCCGCAAATCGCATGATATATGGAATTGGTTGGTGACCAAACCTACCATTCTTATGCAAGTGTATTAAAATCTTCACTACCTGTGTAAGCACAACTACTCTTCTTAGCTTAAATAGTCTCATCCGGGGTTATAATATATATATATATATATATATATATATATATATATATATATATATATATACTAGGTGTGGAGTGACGTGTAATGCACGTTTTCTTAGTGACTAATATTCATAAAATGTAAAAATAATATGTTTTTTTAAATAAAATTAATTAGTCAATAATTTAATATATAGAAGCAGAAAAATAAATTTTAACAAGCATCATAATGATAACAAAATGTTACAGTAATATGAGTAATATGAAAATTAAAATATTTTAGATATTCTAGTAATAGTTTTCTTAGCAAAATATATGAATTATAGAATTCAACCATACTACTCAATGACCCAAAGAGCATTAAAAAAATACATAATCTTTTATTTCTATATTGTTCTCACATTTTTTTCATCATTAAAGTAAGTTTCTTCTATTTTGAAAATTTCAAAAATATTACAATGGTAGAAAATTATTTTATTTAAATGATTTTAGTTAATTAAGAATATTATGAGATTTAAATTATATTAAAAATTCTAATTATTTATATGATTTTCTTTTTGTTTGACACTTTTTGAGTTGTTTATGTCCCTGTGTGATCTACTATAATTACGGTTGTGCCCTCTTGGGTTATGCTTTCCGGTTTCTTTCAAAACATTTCCCCGCACTTTACCAAATCCAAATCTTTTTGTGTGCTAATAATAAGGTCACCATTGACCTTATTATTAGCTTAAATAATTTTCTACCTTAATTCTTCTCAGTGTTTTTAATTAAATTAATGTTTACACATTTTTAAATCAGTATTTCAATCTTTCACCGTTAGATCGTTTTGAAGACCTCAAGACGAAAGGACTGGGTTAAATACCCAGACCCTCTTCCATCTCCCTCACTTTTCCCTCCCCTTTCTCTCACTCCTCCCTCAACTCACGCGTATGCTGCCCCACTCCAAGCCGATTCTTCCTCTGCCCAGCCCGACGCCGCCGTGCGCCCGTGAACCTCACCGCCCCTTCCACCAGCACAACCTCACTCCGACGAGTCCCCCCACACCGGTCTCCCTCTCTCACGCTCTCTCTTCCTCTCTCGACTGTGCACAGCCCGAATGGGCTTGATGTTGCTGCGCTACCGTGCGCCATCCTCCGGCGCCACCACCTGCACGGTAGCCTCCCCTCCCACTAGTCATCCCCCTCCAGCGAGCTTAGCCTCCATCTCCCTGCCGTTTGCCCCCACGAACTCCACCTCCCTCACGCAAGGGTTCTCCCACTTCCACCGCCGTGCGCTACCACCCACGGTGTCCAGCCACCGTCATGAGCCTCCTCTAGTCACCATCAACCTACCCCAACCACCCATGGGCCTGATCTACCCCTCATGCATGCTCACTCTCTCTCACTCTCTCACGGACTCTCCCTCCTTCCCAAGCTCTAGCCGACGACCCAGATTTGTGATTTGTGTGGAAACCTATGTGCTGATTTGGTGATTTGTGTGGTAATTTTGTTGTGATTTTACCGTGGTTTTGTTGTGAGGATGTAGAAAGGAACGCGGATTGTGTTATTTTTGTGATGATTTTGTGGTGATTTTGCTGTGATTTTGTGGTATTTTGTCCTAGTTTTGCTGTGAGGATGTAGATAGGGACGCAGATGGAGAAAGGGACGTAAGGTGGAAGAAGAAAAGCATAAAACACATATCACTGTTCATTACTGTTTATGTTACTGTTCATTATTGTTTACGTTTATAGTGGCTTTTAAGTATAAGGGGATATATATATATATATATATATATATGTTTGTGGGCTTTAGTATTTGCCACGTACACAGGTTCTGTTTTTCACGTAAATGTTTCCTTATGGGTTGTTTGCTTTGTGCATGGTTTTTAGATTACAACAATTTCCAGCACAATCGTTATAAGAAAATTGGATATTTGTGGTTATTGTTTTATGACAAAAATGATTATTTACGACAAAAATAGATTCATTTTAGTTACAAATAATCATTTTGCTAAAACTAATTAGTCACAAATAAATATTTTTCTTGACGTACGTACGTCCATGTTCTGGGTTTGGGTTGTTCTCAAAACAATTTCCGATTGCTTGCTAGACGTACAAAAAGAATCAAAATCTTCGCCCCATCAAGTTTGGTGAATGGTTTCCTTATAAATAAATATGGTGAATGGTAGAGGAAACGACGGTGTTACTCGAACATAGAGATTTAATCAAGAAAAATAAATATACATTTTAACCAAAGAGCATAAATTACTTTGTTTCAGCCTTCAAGACATGATCTTTATGATCCATTGCTTCCATGATATATCCTTTTGGTAGCAATGGAGTTCAGTGGTTCACCAAAGGGTGGAACTAAAGTAGAATCTCCAATGGACAATTAAAAATTAGAAAATGTGTGTTGATGTCGTGTTTCGTAGCCCTAACAGTTCCGTAAAGTCCAAGCTCCTTGGTGCCTGCAACTAAGAAGAAAGAGAGGCTCCAGTAGCCTTCGAGGTCACTCTGATGCCTAAGTCAGTAGATAGTTCTCTGGTGAGGTAGATGGAAATATATAGCAAAGTAGAATTGTTATGCAGGTTGAATCGAGAGTCCCCCGTAAGAGGGTTTTCCCTTATTTATACCTGATTCGGGCCCTTCCGTAGAGGGAAATCGTGGTGTGTCAGAAGCCAGGCCTGCCACCACTCATTTTCTGTCGCCTTAGTGGGTGTCAGTCTGCGGCCTAGTGGGAGATCGCACCGTGCCAGTCACCCTACGTCTGTCTGGCCGCCACTTCTCTATCATGCCAGGAGGTGTCAAATTGCAGGCGAGCCGTCCTTGGCTCGTGGGACGTTCCGTCGCGCGCCGGATTCCCTGACACTAACTCGGGTTGGTTCGTGCCTTGGATCCGCGACTCTAGGACTGGGTGCATGCCGACGTGGTGCTCGTCCGGCCTGGTTATTGGACTTGCCAATTCGTCAGCCCCAAAGCGTTCCTCCCGATCCTCCCGAGCCTTGAGTCGACATGCCAATCTTAATTGGGTCTGCGCTCACTCCCGATCCTCTTGCCCGGGGTTCCCAATTCCCTTCGAGGTATAATTTTGTATCTCGAGCCCTTCTGCACGGTGTTGTGCACTCAGTCTTCAACCTTGTGACCCTGGGTTTTTAGCTCCCCTACTCCGGCCCGGGCTTCGTGGTTGGACTTTCCTAGGCTCGGCCCCTTCTGGGGTGGGCCTCCCCTCACAATACCCCGTGAATTCCTACCACGGACATAGGGTGGGAATTTCATTCTTCCTCATTTCGGTCGGCTCTTTTGGCTCTCGTCGCTTCAGGTCTCTCGAAGCTCTTCTCCCGCCACTTTAATTCTATCGACTCGATTCCTGTTGGTTTGGCTTCCCAAGGTTCCTCACTAGCTCAATAAATGCGTCTTCTCATTCCTGGCAACCGTCCCATTTCTCGAGGGCCGATGAGACGTGCAGACTATTCCTCTAACCACTCTGACATCTTATTGGTGCGTGTCGCACACTCCTTCGCCCCATCGGCTGCTACCCGTGCCACGTGGCATTGTTTCGCTTCCCGAGCCTCCTCCCGCCATTTTTCTCCCATATTTAAGTCGTTCTCCCCCCTTCTTTCTTTCTTCTTCCTTCATCTTCCCGTCTCTTGTTTGCTGCTTCGTCTTCTTCCTTTCGCTCCCAGTTTCCCAGCCATTCTCCCTTTTTTTCTTTCCTTTCGTTCGACAGTTCTCACCTTGTAATTTCAATGGTTTCCACCGACATTACTAGCGCTGACCTTTGAGAGTTTCGTTGTAAGTATGAGATTCCCTCTTCCGTGGTTCTGGAGATGCCACGGAGTGAACATGTAGTGAGCTCTAACGACACTGCATCAAGGGTCGCTCTATTTCAACTGATGTTCGCCAATGGCCTTCGCCTCCTGTTTTGCCACCCTGTTCAGGAAGTCTTGAACTTCCTTGGGTTGGCCCCAACGCAGCTCCATCTGAATGCTTGGTGCCTTTTGATTTCCAGTTGCATTATCTACAGGATGGTTTTGAGCAAGACCCCTGAGGAATATCCCGACCTGATGTCGTGGGAGTTCTTTTATGTGTATCAGCTCGTCTACTGCCCAGGCAACATTGTCAGCTTCTAAGCCCAATCCTCCGCTCACAAGATAGCTTCGCTCGATCCTCCGCTCACAACATTGTCAGCTTCCAAGCCTGATCCTTCGCTAGCAACATTGTCCAGCCCGGGCTAGGAGTACCATGAAGGGGAGGCCCCTCACCAAGAGTTCCCCATTCAGGCGTGTTGGGGTATCCTCCATCAGCCGAGAGTTTAGAGCTTACCCTCAACCGGAGGGAGGAGGCTCGATATGAATTGGTTATGGCCTGGGTGGGGGCTCACCCTAGAGAGTCGAATACTGATGTGATACTTTCCAATGAAAACATCTGCGGCTACATGAACGTCGTGGGAAGAAATTTTCTGGGCAGTGTCCCCCTCCCGAGTTCCGCCCCCCTCGCCAAAAGAGAGCCGCGCGCCCTTTCGGTGGTCAGGCAAAACAACCGAGGGTGCACCACGACTCTCCCCCACCAAGTAATGTCACCAGGAGTTCTACCCCATCCAGAGGCCACGTCAGAGAGTCTAGAGTGCGCACCTGCTCATCTCAGAGCAAGGGTCTGCCCGTGCGGATGTTCCAGTTCCCTCGTCATGGCGAACCACATCCTTCTTGAGGGGTCCAGTTCCTACTGATGGCCCTTCTGCTTCAACCAGCTCTCGTGCCGCCAAGCTCTCCCAGAGCCCGTTGCCTCTCTTCGAAGAAGACTTGCAGGCATGCGACCTTTAGGCGGCATTCTTCGCCTCCCTGGCGCACCCCTTTCCCCAAGAGCCCAACTCATTTACAACTTTATCCTCCTTCGAGGATACTCTTTAGGAGGAGACTGCCACCGGGTCTCTTTGACAGAATTCGTCGACCAGGCTAAAAATAGTAGAGCTACCTCCCTTTGAAGAACCGGCCCTCGGGGGAATCGAAGAGGAAGGAGACGAGACGTTCTCGAGGTCCGGGCCTCATGAGTGGGTGTGAAGTTCTTCGCCTGCCTCCGATTCTGGGGGCAACGAGTCAACCCCTGAGCCAAGCCCCTCCCGAATCCCTACAGAGACAAATGTTCCCAGGGACAAAATGGGCGACAAAGGTTACTCGATTCCTGAACCAAGACCGTGGGAGACAGAGCCTGGCCCCGTCGAGATCGAAAACCCTAAACGGGGACGAAGAGGGGTGGATTGTTGGAGGCGATGATGGTGAGGATCCGGTTTTCGACACTTCTCCAGCCTCGGTCTGGATTATGCCGGACGTTCCTCTCCCAGTTATCGATCTAAGTGATGACGACGATTCCCGGGCTTCAACTCCTGTGGCGCCCAAGCCATGTGACCAGACTTGGGAATCTCTCCCAAATTTTTCTTGACAGCTGGTGACTGCTGGTCCTTCGTCCTCTTCGGAAGCAGAGGATTCGCTACCTCCAACCTCCAGTCTGGACAAAGCCCGGACCGATGCTTCTGAGCGCGTAGGCCGCCTGTTAAGGCCCTTGTTCTCCCAGGTATGCTTACACTTTCCAGACTTGTTTCTTTCTTGATTGCGGTTAATTTCTGCCGGGGGTGAACCCCCCCCCCCCCCCCCCAATTTTTTTTTGGCTTCCTGACTCCGTATGTCACAGACCAACTAACCTGTATGCTAGGGAACGAACTGGGGGAGCTGGAGGAGACCAACCGGGGGCTAGAGTCCGTGGGGCGCTTCGGCTACTTTAATTCAGCAGGCGGCCCAATGGATAAAGAAACTGAAGATCGAGCGGAAGGAACTGGTGAATGAGATAATGCTCCAGAAAGACCAGAACTGGGACTTGGAGGTTCTCGTCAAGAGGCAAAAGGAGAAAAAGAAGAGACTCAAAGGCCTTATTCAAGACACCGAGCAGAACCTGTCTCGCCTGGCCGCGGAGAAAAAGGGGCTCGAGGAGGCCCGCATTTCCTCCGAGCGGAACTTGATCACTCAGGAGGCAGAGCTGAGTGCCACCCAAGAGTGGTTGGAGTCAGCCCAGGAGGAGTTGCTGAGGTCCCGAGAGGAGATGGAATCCCTCTGGAAGGAGGTTGAAGAGTTTCGCCAAGGTCGGGCCTATGTAGCGGGGCAGCGTTCGAAGTTGTTGTTCGAGACTTTTAAGCATTCTCACGAAACCCGGCACTTAAGAGATCAGTTACGACGGGCGACGGTAAGGGTCGGCAAGCTCGCGCAGTCATGGATCCAGAAGAGTCTCGATCTCTTGTCGCGTGACCGGGAGATTGCCAACTTGAAGTCTCAACTGGGTGATGTTGATAGGTTCGCCAAAGAGATCTGGGCCTGGATCACGAATACTAACGCCATCCGGGATGCCGCTTGGTCCTACGGCTATAGCGACGGCCTGAAGAGAATGCAGTAACATCTGTTGCGGCATCCCGAGCTGGACCTACGGACCTTGTCCTTAGCGTCTCTGCCTCCTGGTTCTGAAGAGTAGGCCTTTGTTAGAAACTTTGGGAAGCTTGGATATCCTTCGTTCCTTTCTGGGCGCTCCTTCAGCTCCTCCATCCTAGCTATAGGCTTTTTGTGCGCTTTTTGTAATAGATACATATTTTTTGTTTTGTGGGCATAGCCCCTTGTACTGTATACTTTGATAATGTAAATGACTCTGCATTTTCCGTTCCTTTCTCTTTCCTTTACCATGTACTTCCTTTACTTTGTTTCCTATGCCTTCCTGACGACTCTCGAGCCAAGCCTCGAGATACAAGGCTCGTCTTCTCATGAGTGTTTGGACTCGACTCCCCGTAGCGAGTCAAGTGGCTCGTTCTCTTACGAGCATAATGACTCGACTTTTATCGAGTCAAGGGATCCGTCTTCTTACTAGTGTTTGGACTCGACTTAGTAAGGGCAGGGGCCTGTTCCGAGTCCTGGGACAAGAAAGGCACCTCGCAGCGAGTCAAGGGACTCGTCTTCTTGCGAGTGTAAGGACTCAACTTTTACCAAGTCAAGGGACCCGTTTTCTTGCGAGTGTTAGGACTTGACTTTTACCTAGTCAAGGGACCCGTCTTCTTGCGAGTGTTTGGACTCGACTTAGTTGGGGTGGGGGCCGGTTTCGAGTCCTGGGACAAGTAAGGCACCCCACAACAAGTCAAGGGACTCGTCTTCTTGCGAGTCTTTGGACTCGACTTAGTTGGGGCGGGGGCCGGTTCTGAGTCCTGGGACAAGGAAGGCACCCCACAGCGAGTCAAGGGACTCGTCTTCTTGCGAGCGTAAGGACTCGACTTTTATCGAGTCACGGGACCCAGCTTCTTGCGAGTGTTTGGACTCGACTTAGTTGGGGAGGGGGCCGGTTCCAAGTCCTGGGAGAAAGAACGCACCCCGCAGTGAGTCAAGGGACTCGTCTTCTCGCGAGTGTAAGGACTCAACTTTTATCGAGTCAAGGGACCCGTCTTCTTGCGAGTGTTAGGACTCGACTTTTATCGAGTCAAGGGACTCGTCTTCTTGCGAGTCTTTGGACTCGACTTAGTTGGGGCGGGGGCCGGTTCTTAGTCCTGGGACAAGGAAGGCACCCCACAGCGAGTCAAGGGACTCGTCTTCTCGCGAGTGTAAGGACTCGACTTTTATCGAGTCAAGTGACTCGTCTTCTTGCGAGTGTTAGGACTCAACTTTTATCGAGTCAAGGGACTCGTCTTCTTGCGAGTGTTTGGACTCGACTTAGTTGGGGCGGGGGCCGATTCTGAGTCTTGGGATAAGGATGGCATCCCGCAGCGAGTCAAGGAACCTTTCTTCTTGCTAGTGTAAGGACTCGACTTTTATCGAGTCAAGGTATCCATCTTCTTGCAAGTGTTTGGACTCGACTTAGTTTTGTTTGTACAATAGGAGATTTGTAAAAGGAACATCTCGTCATTCTCATACATTCGCAATTGTTAATACATGATGCTGCCATACATGGGGTGTGGTAAAGTCCCCTCCGTTCATCTCTATACATAGCACTTTTTCAAGTATTCAGCATTCCAGGGGTGAGGTAGTTTGCGCCCTTGGCTGTCTTTAAGGCGGTAGGAGCTGGGTCAGTTGCTTGCGGTGAGCACGTCACCTCCCATCGTGCTTCCAACCTTCCTTCTTCCGGGGTGGTCACTCCCACTTCTCGTAACACCATGTCGCCCACTTTAAAGGATCGCGGCCTAACTCATTTGTTGAAATATTGCTTTGCCTTTCACTTTTTCTTCGTTGTTCGGATGGTTGCTTCCTCCCTTCTCTCTTCCAGGGCAACTAGGTTCTTCGCTAGCCTCTCATTGTTTGTGTCTGGGCCAAAGTGTTGGACACGGAAGGTGGGCATTCCGACCTCCACAGGAATTACAACTTCACTCCCATAAGTAAGAGCGAAGGGTGTTTCGCCAATGGGGGTTCGGATGCTAGTTCAATACACCCAAAGCACACTCGGGAGCTCTTCAGCCCATGCTCCTTTGTGTGCCCTAATCCTTTTCTTGAGGGTGGAGAGGAAAGTCTTGTTGGGTGCCTCGTCTTGTCCGTTGGCTTGGGAGTGGCCCGGCGAGGAATACTTTACCTTAATCCTGAGTTCTGTACACCATTCTCAGTAGTGTACGCAATCGAACTGCTTCCCGTTGTCTGAGACAAAACTCTAAGGTATGCCAAATCAACAAACTACCAACTTCCACAAGAACTTCGTTACGGTCCAGGAGGTGATGCTTGCGAGTGCTTCCACCTCGACCCATTTGGTGAAGTAGTCGACCGCGACCATGACAAACCTGCCCTCTATTGCTACTGGAAGGGGCCAATCAGGTCCAGCCCCCATTGGGTGAAGGGCCATAGGGCCATAATTGAGGTAAGTTCCTCTGCCGGACAGTGGGGGATTGGTTCGTGCTCTTGGCAATTTATGCATTTTCTGACGACTTTCTCTGCATCTCTAAGGGCATGGGGCCAGTAGTATTTGGCTCGGGTTACTCTTGCAGCTAGCACCCTCCCTCCCGAATGGCTTCCACATATTCCTTTGTGGATTTTAGCCAATACATATTGGGCTTCGTCTGGTGAGATGCACCTAAGGAGCGGCTTGGAGAAACCCCTTTTTGTACAGTACCCCTTCAAGCAGTGTGAGTCTGGCCGCCCTGTTCTTGACCTTTCGTGCTTCCTCTGGGTTGCTGGGTAGTTGTCCTTCCTACAAGAACCTTAGGATGTCCGTTGCCCATTCAGGAGGGGCTAGGGTTGTAACAGACACTTCCTTCTAGATGGATGGGGCTTCGACCATCCTGGTCACGGTGTGTTCTGGAAGTTGAAGTTCCTCCTGTCCAGACGCAACCCTGGCCAAATGGTATGCTTTCTGATTCTCCGTCCTCGGAACCTGCTGAAGGTTAAAGTAGCAAAAACGATCCCACTCGTTGTAGACCAACTGGAGGTATTTATTCAACCTTTACCCCTTTGTAGTGAACTACCCTAGAACTTGGCTGACCACGACCTGGGAATCAGCTCTCACTTCTATCTCCTCTGCACCAAGTAATCACGCAATCGTCATCCTTGTCAGGAGCGCCTCATATTCAGCCTCATTATTCATTACTTTGAAGGCTAGTCTGATTGCATAATCGTGCTCCTCTCCTTGCTCGGTGACGATGTGCTCCCCTGCCAACCCGGCAGGACGAGCCATCAACGTAGACCTGCCAGGGTTTTCCTTAGGGTACAGCTGATACCTCTTCTAGGAAGTTGGTGAACTCGGCGGCAAAATCCGAACTTGCTAAGCTCGATTGCCCATTTCGTCAGCCGCCCCAAGGTGTATGGTTTTTGGAGTACCTGCTTCAGGGGGTGGTCGGTAAGCACTCTGATCAAGTGTGCTTGGAAGTATAGTCTTAGTCTCCGGGCCGCAACAATGAGGGTGAATACCAGCATCTTCGTTCGGGGGTATCTTGCTTCCGCGTCCTGGAACGCTCAACTCATATAGTACACTGGACGCTGCCCTTCTCCTGTTTCACGGACCAGCGCTACTGATACTACATGTGGGGACACCACCAAGTACACTATCATGGTCTCTCCTGGTCTCATCTGGCTCAATAGCGGGGGGTGGCTGGGGTACAACTTTCGGTCGGTGAAGGCTTTCTCACATGCCTTATCACAGTTTTGTGCCTTCCTCAGGACCTTGAAAAAAGGTAGGCATCGGTCGGTGGATTGGGCGATGAACCAGTTTAGAGCTGCCACCCTGCCAGCTAGTTTCTGGACTTCATGGACACTATGCGGGGAAGGCATTGTCATCACTGCTTCTATTTTTTTTTAATTTCACTTTTTTCCCTCTCTCCGAGACCATGTATCCCAGAAATTTACCTGTCACTACCCCGAACGCACATTTCAACGGGTTAAGCTTCATCTGGTATTGTCGGAGGACGAAGAATGCTTCTCGTAGGTTTGCCAAATGCTTCCGGCTTTCTTTACTCTTCACTAACAAGTCACCCACGTATACTTCCATGTTGCGGCCAATCTATTGTTTAAACATTTTTTTGACCAGTCGTTGGTAGGTGGCCCTAGCATTTTTCAGTCCGAAGGGCATTGCCTTGTCAGTGATGAACGTCGTTTTCTCTTCATCATCTGGATTCATCCTTATCTGATTGTACCTAGAATAAGCGTCCATAAAGCTGAGGAGGGGATGTCCCACTGTTGAATCCACTATCAGATTGATGTTCGGTAGAGGGAACCTATCTTTTGGGCAGACCTTGTTCAGGTCGATGCATTCTACACACACTCACCACTGGCCACTAGGTTTTTTTTACCAAAACCACATTTGAAAGCCATTCTGGATACTAAACTTCCCGGATGAACCCTGCAACAAGGATTCGATCCACTTCTTCGGCTATCGCCCCGTACTTCTTAGCAATGAAGCTGCGTCGTTTCTGTTTTACTTTCCTTGCCGTTGGGTCGACGCAGAGCCGGTGCTCAATAATGGAGTTTTCAATCCCGGGCATGTCTTCGTGGTTCCAAGCGAGCACATCTCGGTGTTCGATAAGGAGAGATATCAGCGCTGCTCTCATATCCGGGTCTAGCCTAGTGCCGATCAGGACTTGCCATCCAGGCTCCTGTTGGTCTACTATCACGAGTTCCAGCAGTTCGTTGGGCACGGCCTGTAGGAAGGCCTGCTCCTCACGGACTTCCCCGTCCCACTCAGTCAAGACTGGGGGTGATCCGGGCTTGGGCATTTCTTCTGGTGCTTCAATGGCCACCACGACTCATGCCTCATGTCTCATCTCTTTGTCATAGCATTCCCAGGCTAGGACCTGTTCACCGCGAATTTTGCCAACTCCCGAGTCGGTGGGAAACTTCACCTTAAAGTGAAAGGTAGACGTCACTGCCTTCAAGAAGTTCAGGGTTGGGCGTCCTAGTATGGCATTGTATGAGGATAGGACCTTGACAACCAAGAAATCAGTCATAGTGGTTGCGATTCTAGGAGCCGTTCCCTCCAAGATTGGGAGAGTAATGACCCCTACTGGATGAACGACGTCCCCCATGAAACCTTTGAGGGGCATTGGGGCTGGGCGTAGCCTATCCGGGTTAATGTCCATTTTGATAAAAGCGTCCCAAAACAGGATATCGGCCTAACTGCTGTTGTCGATCAAGATTCTCCAGGTCCGGAAGTTCGCCACTTGCATCGTCACCACCAATGCATCATCATGCAGGTGGAGGATGCCTTCTGCATCTCTTTCGTCGAAGGTTATCGCAACATCTCCAACACGTCGTTGTGGTCTGCTTACACCCCTCTTTGCACCAAAGACTTCCTTGTAACGTGCCTTCCGGGCATGCACCCTTCGGGCCGACGAGGTAGTTCCCCATCCGGCATACCCTCCTGTGATAGTGTTGATTTCTTTAAGCGGTCCATCCTCCATGGTGGGGCTTCTTCGCCTATCGTCCCTGACCTCTCGTCTTCTCAGGACATCTCCCTATTGAAAGTTTGGGCGCCTATCTCCGGACCATTCCGTTTCATTCCCCGACCGACGCACCCGGTTCTTCTGTTCTTCTTCTTTAATTTTCTTCAGGGCGTAGCAGTCGCACATGCTGTGTCGGTTGTTCATGTGATACTCACAAAACAGGCGACTCTCTACCTCATGGGGGCGTTTTCCTGTGGGACCCACACGATGGTGGTTTCCTTCTACTGCCAAGTTGGCGTGGGTGCAGCTTGCTCCCTAGGTCTGAGCTGGTGCCTCTCTTTTCCTCTTCACATCCGATGCTCCCCCCCTCTCTCCTCTACAGTTGTCACGATTGGGACATTGCCCTGATGCCTTTATGCCGGCCCGCTCCAGCTCAGACCTTCGAGGGGCCGTCAAGGCCTCCAGAGCGTGAATTCTCTTAGCGTGGTGAGGGTCTTCCGTTCTATTTCAGACATGAATGGATTCAGTGGCCAAATACTCCCCAAGAGCGCTGCTAACGTGATCTTCTCGTCCTAGTCGTCCGTGGTCATGCGTTCCCGGTTGAACCGCGAGAGGTATGACTTCAGATTCTCGATGTCTTGCTGCTTGACCGTCAGGAGGTAGGCCGCGGGGCGTCTCCTCTTATAGCTGGCCAGGAATTGCATCATGAAGAGATGAGCGAGCTCCTCAAAGCTTCCTATCATTCCTGATGACAACCCCCCAAACCAATTTCGGGCCGTTCATTTCAGTGTTAGCGGGAAGGCCCGACATGCTACTTCTCCTAGGAAGCCATGTAAAATCATGTGTGCCTTGGAAGTTTCTAGGTGCTCCAGCGGATCTTTGGACCCATCATATGCTTCCATTCGGGGAACTTTGAACTTGGGAGGAAGGGGCATACCCAAGATTTCCTCATTGTAAAGGAGGTCGGAGCTAACCAGCAGCTGGTCTACGATTGATGGGGTGTCTATCTTCTTTTCCATTTCTACACATATGTCCCCCAACTCTAGGGTTTTGAGGTGTATTTTGCGCCTTTCTTCTTTCGCCACAGTGTCAGCCAGAATCTTTCGCAAACCTTCCTGCTCGTTGCCACTTGGCTCCTCCCTTCCTGCTAGCTCCTCATTTGCGAACTTGAGGGCTACGTTTTCCTGGCGGAGCGTCCTGGCTTCCTCCGTCAATTTCCTGATGGTCTCCTCCATGCTTGCAAGTCGTGCTTCCATCGTTTCTTCCTCTCAGTCTTCTTCTCGTAGTCTGGGATCACGTCGCTGCCGACATGCGAAGTACACGTTTTTATGGAAAAATGAATCACACAGACGGTGCCACTGTTGATATCGTGTTTCGCAGCCCGAACAGTTCCGCAAAGCCCAAGCACCTTGGTGCCTGCTACTAAGAAGAAAGAGAGGCTCACGTGGCCTTTGAGGTCTCTACGATGCCTAAGTCAGTGGATAATTCTCTGGTGAGGGAGAAGGAAATATAGAGCAAAGTAGAATTGTTATGAAGGTTGAATCGAGAGTCTCCCGTAGGAGAGTTTTCCCTTATTTATACCTGATTCGAGTCGTTGAGGGAGATCGTGGGGCGTCAAACGCCAGGCCTGACACCACTCATTCTTTATCGCCTTAGTGGGTGTCAATCTGTGGCCTAGCTGGAGATCGCACCGTGCCAGTTGCCCTATGTTTGTCTGGCCGCCACTTCTCTGTCATGCCAGGAGATGTTAGATCGCGGGTGAGCCATCCTTGGCTAGTGGGATGTTCCGTCGCGCACTGGATACCCTAACACTGACCCAGGTTGACTCGTGGCTTGGATCTGCGACTTTGGGACCGGGTGCATGCCGACGTGGTGCTCGTCCAGCCTGGTGATTGGACTTGTCAATTCGCCGACTCTCGAAGCATTCCTCCCGGGCCTTGAGTCGACAGGCCAATCTTGATTGGGCCTTCACTCACTTCCCGATCCTCTTACCCAGGGTTTCCAATTCCCTCCAAGGTATAATTTCGTATCTCAGACCCTCTTGCACGGTGTTGTGCACTCAGTCATCGACCCTGTGGCCCTGGGTTTTTAGCTCCCATACTCCGGCCCCGGGCTTCGTGATTGGGCTTTCCTAGGCTCGGGCCCTTCTGGGGTGGGCCTCCCCTCACAAATGGTTCCTAATCTATAGCTAGCAATTAATTATTTTTAGGTATATATTCTCAGAGATTTTTAAATATTTCATTTTCAAAAATAAAATATTTTTTAATTTCAAATTTTTAACTCTTTATCTAATCATTATAACTTCTATAAATTTTTAAACAAAACACAAAAAATAATCTAATTTTTTAATTTTGAAATAAAAATTATATTTAAATAATTTCAAATTTTACTGTTTACAGATATTTTGAAATATTATAAAAATGAATATGTTTCAATCACAAAAAGATTACATAAAAGTAAATTACAAACTGACGTAATTTGATGTGATACGTTAAATTTTAAGATTACTTTTCATTAAAATATATCTATCGAAACACATAAAATACATTAATTTATAAATTTATTTTTATATAATCTATTCATCTATGAAATAGTTCCCTTGTAACAATACAAACAAGCCCTACGGTCCATCCCAATATCTCAGCTTAATTCCTCCAACTGTAAATTCGTTAGCATTTAAAAACGTGAGTTCCCCCGACGGGTTTTCGATCCCTGTGTCCTCCGTCGATCAAGTACATCCTACTTATGTACTGCCATGTTTCGCTGGACAACTTTGAGATATTACAAAATATTGCTATTTTCAGTTATTAATTAATAATATAATATTAATTAATTAATATTGTACATAATTAAAAAAAAAAAATTATTAAAAATATAATATTATATTAATATTTTGATTAATATATGATATATGTTAATCTAATGTAGGATTATATATTGAATAGTTTTGACTTTAAATAAAATATGTAATTTTAGACAAATTTTGACTTTAATTTAGATACTTTTTTAAAAAAGAGGATAATATTTTAATTTTATTAATAGCCGTAATTTATAACGAAAGAATACTGTAACTATAACCGAACACTTGAAATTACATATAATCATAAAATCTAACTTCAGTCATCAAAATAAAATATACAATAAGTCTTTTTTTTTTTTCAAACAACACAATCTAAACCACGACAAACCAAATAATCCATTCTCAACAAACCTCTCACAGCCAGCGGCAACTCCATTATTTTATCCCAAGATCTCGAAATCCCATTGGCACCCATACGTGGCAAATAATCCGCGCGCCGGCCTCTGCCAATGCCAATACCAGAAGAAAAAATTTATTTTATCTCTTCAAATTGACACTTTCATTTTATCTCTAGTCAAAAAAAAATTTTTTTACGTTAGGCGGCGGTCAAAATGGGGCGGCATAGTAGCCGCACCCCACTTCCAAACGTACAATCGAATAGCGTATATCTATTTGTTTTTTGAAAAAAAAAAATTCCTTCAATCATTTTTCGAATTCTTCGATTAAAAAACTTGGAGTAGAAACAAAAAGGCACACATCCGGAGATGTTAGAGAGGCAATGGCGGCTGTGCTTGAACATATATAATCTCATGCAGCTTTAAGGTTCATGCTATTAAGCAATTCACAATTCACATCATATTTTATACACACGTACTTATTATAAAAAATAAAATAAAAAACATATGACATAGGGTGCGTGAGACGGTAAATAGAATTATTCGTATTCAGAGTCAAAATATATATATTCATACGCAGTCACTCAAAACATATTTAATAAAACATCTCTCAAAACTTTTATCTCTCTCTTTTCTTTTCTTTTTTGAATAAAAAAACATTGATCTTTTCAAACACAAACAAAGTTTTCATAAACTCCATGAAACCTCGTTTCTCAAACATCCATACACTTATAAAACTTGTTACAGCTAGTAGTACAACCCCATCTTCCGCATCCACAGTAATGCCGCAACTTCCATCAAGCATAAATGATCATCATCTTTCTCTTTCTTATCGCCATCGGATATATTTGCTCTCTTATCTCCGCCTTGTTGATTCTTGGGCGCAACGATCTCGACGCTCCTCTTCAGCTTCGCTTTGAGGTAGGCAGCCAGCTCCTTCACGTCCATGGTGCCCTTCACCGTCACCAGATCCTTGCCGGCGGCTACATCCACCTTCTCAACTCCTGCACCCGCACCCATCCAAATTGGATCATTCGAACCAAACGAAACAATTTGATTACAAATATTGGATAATTAAGGAGGACTAAAATGAAAAATGAGGCGGGTTAGGTGATGTCTTGCCGTTGAACTTCCCTACGATCTTCTTTAGTTCCTTGACGCAACCGTTACAGTGCAGTCTGATCTTCAGAACTACCGTACTGATCTGGATTCATAAAAAATACTCATAAATTAGTTCGCAATACAGATTGAATAATAAATTTGAACTCAAAACTCCTCTTGCTGGTACCGAATTAATTCATCTTTCTAGATAACCTCCTGATCGATCACGCGGGCTAAAAGAGCGCGTTGTGTACGATCTGCGAAGTCATAGATGGCAACGCCGCATCGTGCATATATGTTTACGATCGAGAGGACGGTCGTAAAGAGCAGGTTAGAGTGTGTACCTCTTTGGGCTTCTCATCCCCACGGTCGTCTTCCCTCAGCTTCGAAGAGACGAGCTGCACTATCTTCTTCGTCTTCTTCTCCAGCATCTCCTTCATCACCGTTGGGTCCTCTTTCCCCGTTACCGTCAATTTGTTTGCCGCACGATCTAGCTTCACTTCTTCAAAACCTATATTCATGGATCATCAACAACAAAGCTCTCCGGAACAAAAACTGATGCCGAATTAATGGGAATCGATTCATTGTCCAAATCAGCATTAAAATTTGTTGCTTAAAGAAGTGATTTCCATGAATACCCTGGAGACTGAGAGCGGCTTTCTCGACTTTCTTGGCGCAGCCCTCGCAGTGAAAGTCCATCTTGAAAACGGCGGTGACTTTGCCATTGGCCTTCTTCTCCCACTCATTCTTCCCGCCCTGATATTTCTGCTTCCCACAGAAACAAAAAGAGAAAAAGGAAGAAAAACAAAAACAAGAACAACGCAAGTTAATCATACGGAACGTATGTTAGACGGGGATAATCGAAGAGCTGAAGCTAGAGAGACTGGAGACTGACCACATCCATCGGCTTAGAGATTTGTTGGAAGGATTGTTTGGAACTTTGAAGATTAGAAGGCAAAGTTTTGAATCGTGTATATTTAGTAGGTTAATTTATACTGGGAATTGGATAGCGACCGGTAGACCGAGTCAGAGGCTTGGGCGTGAAGCTTTGATCGTCTTAATTGGAAGTGGACTAATGACAACATGATGGTCAGCAGGCGTGGAATATTGTGTTGAATATACTCTGATAGATAATTTGATGAGAAATTGATAAACCATGAGCCTGGCCTGGCGAATCTTCTTAGAAGTAATCATGCAATAGTAAAAGCCTCTACCGACTTGTGTAAATGGGGGGAGGAAGGGCACTGGAAGGGGCATATGTTAACTGCTGGCGGTCGGTCATATTTTGGGTTGTGGGGTCATGTCCTCCGAGATGTCTGACTCTGGCCGATTTAGCAGTTGACTCTTGATTTTGACTTATTTATGAAGGAAAGTTTGAAAGTAGAAACTGAATGAATGTGAAAGAAAAAAAGAATGCAATAATTGCCAAGTTACTCTATAAAATCTTATTCCATCATCCAAGATGCACGCTCCATAAAAAGTGAGAGACTTGCCCTGGTTGCATACAGCATAACAAAATCCAATTATTCCAGCAGCTGCTCCTACTAGTTTTTTTTTTATTTATTTGTTTTTATTATTTTTAACATCTATTTTTTTAACACTTTTAAATATTTTTTATATAAAAAAATTATAACATTACTAAAAAATACTTATTTAATTATTAAATAAAAATAAAAATAAAACCAATAGAGCCACCGGCGAAAAGAATAGCATTTTCCATTAATCGCCATACCAATTTTTTTTTTTATTATTTCTGAATTTCATACCACACCAAAACTTGATTACACACTAGGAGAAAATTTGTCCTTTCCATCCCCAATAATCTTCGCAATAACCCATAAAATCGCCGCATTACTCTTTCTCAACAATTTCTATTGTGCCAAACGCTCATCGCAATTGTTTACTTAATTATAAGTTGAACCAGTAGTAGGCAAAATTTTTCAAAAAAAATTATTTTTCCGGCGACATATAGTGGTCGCAATAAGCATAAAACTCACTAAAAATGGTGTGATCCGTTTACCACTACATCGTTGAAAAAATTCAATAGTAGTGAAAACTTTCATCGCAAATACTCAATAAATCGCCGCAAATGACTAGACCTTTCTCCAACGATTTTGAATTATTGTCGTCATTAAGTATTACTAGCATGTAATTTTTGCCAAAATAGAACTTTTGCAGCGAGTATTTATCGACGCAATAAGTTTAATGGACGAAAAAAATATTTTCGACAAATTTTACTAGCTGGAAAAGGTATTCCACAAAATTTAAAAAAAAAAAAAAAAAAAAGCACAAAAACAGAATACATAAATTACTAGAACTTCCCAACTCACACCCAAAAAAGTCATTATGATCCAACAACATAATCATGAAAATTAAGCTAATGAAAGTCTGTAGAAGCCATCCAAAGGAGGAAAGTACTGAAAAGGAAAGTCCTGAGTTCCTCCATCGTTTATTTTTGGTCCTGAAAAGCTTCTATCATTTTTTTTTTATAGGGATCTTCTATCATTCATTTGCCCCCCAAATAGACCATATGAGGCAAGTAGGAACCTTTTCTCACACCTAAGCAATACTGATTAATATTTTTATAAAAGACGTGTTTGGAATGCACCTTTCAATGAAATTCTTATCACTTGAGTATGTATTATCAGCCACAATTTTGAGAGCGCATACAAACAAAAAAGTAGTTTTCATGCATGAGACCAATTATGGGGGAGAAATAAAGAAGGAAAACATACTTTGACCAAGTAAGCAAAGGGAAACCTTGGAGGAGTTTAACTAATCTTGTAACAATTTCTAGTTCTTAATTAATTTGGTGTATTCATATGTATACCTCCGATTTAATAAAACATCTCTCAAAACTTCGATCTTTTCAAACACAAACAAAGGTTCATAAACTCCATAAAACCTCGTTTCTCAAACATCCATACACTAATATAAAACTTGTAACAGTAGCTAGTACAATCCCATCTGCCGCATCCACAGTAATGCCATAGCTTCCATCAAGCATAAATGATCATCATCTTTCTCTTTCTTACCGCCATCGGATATATTTGCTCTCTCGTCTCCACCGTCGTGATTCTTGGGCGCAACGATCTCGACGCTCCTCTTCAGCTTCTCTTTGAGGTAGGCAGCCAGCTCCTTCACGTCCATGGTGCCCTTCACCGTCACCAGATCCTTGCCGGCGGCTACATCCACCTTCTCAACTCCTGCACCCGCACCCATCCAAATTGGTTCATTCTAACCAAACAAAACAATTTGCTCACAAATATTGGATAATTTAGCAGGACTAAAATGAAAAATGAGGGGGGTAATAAGGTGATATCTTGCCGTTGAACTTCCCCACGATCTTCTTTAGTTCATTGACGCAACCGTCACAGTGCAGTCTGATCTTCAGAACTACCGTACTCTGGATTCATAAAAAATCACTCATAAATTAGTTCGCAATACAGATTGAATAATAAATTTAAACTCAAAACTCCCCTTGCTGGTATCGAATTAATCCATCGACCACGAGGGCTAAAAGTGCGCGTTGTTTGCGATCTGCGAAGTCATAGATCGCAACGCCACATCGTGCATATATGTTTACGATCGAGAGGACGGTTGTAAAGAGAAGGTTAGAGTGTGTACCTCTTTGGGCTTCTCATATTCTTCTTCCGTCTCCGACTTCTCCTCCGGCTTCTCATCCCCATGGTCGTCTTCCCTCGGCTGCGGAGAGACGAGCTCCACTATCTTCTTCGTCTTCTTCTCCAGCATCTCCTTCATCACCGTTGGGTTCTCTTTCCCCGTTACCGTCAATTTGTTTGCCGCACAATCTACCTTCACTTCTTCAAAACCTATATTCATGGATCATCAACAACAAAGCTCTCAGCAACAAGCTTATGACAAGAATTGGAAAAGAAAAAAATGATGCCGAATTAATGGGAATCGATTCATTGTTTGAAATCAGCATTAAAATTTGTTCCTTAAAGAAGTGATTTCCATGAATACCCTCGAGACTGCGAGCGGCTTTCTCGACTTTCTTGGCGCAGCCCTCGCAGTGGAAGTCCATCTTGAAAACGGCGGTGACTTTGCCATTGGCCTTCTTCTCCCACTCCTTCTTCCCGCCCTGATATTTCTGCTTCCAACAGAAACAAAAAGAGAACAAACGAAGAAAAACAAAAACAAGAACAACGCAAATTAATCATATGGAACGTATGTTAGACGGGGATAATCGAAGAGCTGAAGCTAAAGAGACTTGAGACTGACCACATCCATCGAGTATTTAGACTGAAGCTAGAGATTTGCTGGAAGGATTGTTTAGAACTTTGAAGATTAGAAGGGAAAGTTTTGAATCGTGTATATTTATTAGGTTAATTAATGGGAATTGGATAGTGACCCGTGGTCGACCGAGTCAGAAGCTTGGGCGTGAAGCTTCGATCGTCTTAATTGGAAGTGGAATACTAATGACATGGTCAGCAGGTCATAACAGATTAATAGTAATGGATGAATGTAATAAGATGATGCATGAGAAATGGATACGGAAAATGAGAATTCATGTATTGATAGAGATGAAAAAAAGGCTTGCTTCGAGGGAGGTTCCTCCAAATTCTGATTACGGAATATTCTTGATTGTTTTTGTATAACCAACTCTGTCAAAGTGACAAACTTAAATAGTATTGAAAGCAAGAAATGACTAAATTGCCCTTTAACATATCATGGGCTATAGCTAATACATTAGAAAAAACGAAAAGCAAATAACAATGGTCTAACAGGTGAAGCTTCCAGCACATGTCCGTTGCAGCTGAAGCCCGTGACCCTTCCTTCTGTCTGGCCCATGAAGCCCATAATCACACTTAAGCATTCTAGGGCTTGGTCAATCTATTCTTCCCCAATTTCTCACATTTCCTCATACACTTAGTATGCCCCTCCTCAGTTGCGCATCTCCTCTTCACTTCCTTGCCCCTAGCCATTGTGTAACAAATCCCCCTCCCTTTGAGAACCTTGCCCACAAGGTGAGGGAAGTCCCCGCATAGCTCTCAGTAATGTTCCCATGAAGCTTCCTCTACGGGCTGCCCTTGCTAGGGATCCAATACTTTGACCAAAGGTAGGTTTTTCACTTTTCTCATCCTCCTTGAAATTATTTCTTCCTGTTCTGGTTTCAAAATACCCTTTGAATTAACTGGTGGTAGGGTAGACGGTGGATTCACATTTTGAGCTAGAGTTTGCTTTAGTTGGGACACATGAAATACACTCTGTATCTATGTTGTGCTAGGTAGTTGGAGTTTGTAAGTCATTTCACCAATTTTTTCCTAGATCTAGAAGGGGCCATAGTAACGAGGGGCTAGTTTAAAGCTCTGTCTGTGATTAATTGAAGACTGACGATATGGTTGTAGTTGTAAATAAACCCAGTCCCCTACCTGGTAGTGTTGTTCTTTCCTATTTTTATCTACATACTTCTTCATCCTCTCCTAGGCCCTAACAAGGTTTTCTCTTAACAGGTGCTGAATTTGATCCCTCTACTACAAATTAATTTTGACCTCTGCTACTCTTGATGTGTTTGGTAGGTAACTAGTCAATTTAGGTGGTACGTAGCCATAAAGTGCCTCAAAGGAGGTAATTTTGGTTAGGCATGTTGGGTTGAGTTATAACATCATTTAGCCAAGGCAACCCAATTAGACCAATCCTTAGGATTGTCACTGACATAGCTCCTTAGGTAGTTCTCAACCCACTTATTCACTGCCTCTGTTTGACCATATGTTTGAGGATGGTAGGCAGTGCTGAAAGCCAGTTGCACACCCTGCAATGAGAACAATTCCTTCCAGATTTTGCTTGTGAATGTAGGGTCTCTATCTAAGACAATGGAATGGGAATTCCATGTAGCTTAAAGATATGCTTACCAAACAGTTGAGATATCACCCTAGCTGTGTAGGGATGTGAAATGGGTAAGAAGTGGACATACTTTGTAAATTTGTCCACTACTACCCATAAAGCATTAAAACCTTGAGAAGTGGGTAGACCCTCTATAAAATTCATGGAGATGTTTGTCCAAGGGCTAGATGGTATTGGAAAAGGCGGTAGGAGTCCACTAGGTAGTGTGTTATCCACCTTCACTGTTTGACACGTGTCGCAGCTCCTTATAAAGAACTTTAGATCTTTTTTTAAACCAAGCCAAAAGAAATCTTTAGTGAGTCTATGTAGGGTCTTATCAAATCCCAAATGGCCTCCTATGAGGCTCTATGCATCAAGTGTAGGATTCTGTCAATGAGGTCTGAGTGGGCTAGAATATAGATTCTATTTTTTAGAGACTAAGACCCCATCTTTGACCACATAGTGAGGTGGTAACCTGCCTTCTTGGTATTTTTGAAACAATGATGTTACTTCTGCATCGGAGTCATAGAGGCTTTTAATTTCAGTGAGCCAATCCCAACTAGGAAGCGTAATTAGAGCCACAATCACTTCATTTTCCAGCTCTTGCCTAGATAAGCATCCGCCACCACATTCTTTTTGCCCTTTTTGTATTCCAACAAAAAATCATACCCCATGAGCTTCAATATCCATTTTTGCTGCATTGAAGTGCCCACTCTCTAATCTAGCAAAAATTTCAGACTTTGGTGGTCTGTTTTTACTACGAAAGAGTGGCCCAACAAGTATGGTCGTCATTTTTGTACAACTGAAACTAGCGCCATTAGTTCATTTTCATAGGTTGGCATAGCTAGTGCTCAACCCTTAAGAGCTTGACTGAAAAAAGCTAGCAGTCTCACCTCTTGCATTAGCACAACTCCAATAGCTTCTCCAGAGGCATCACATTCAAATACAAAGGGTAATTAAAAATTAGGTAAGGTCAAAACTGGTGGCTGACTCATGGCCTATTTGAGCTAGTCAAAAGCAGCTGGGGCTGTCTCACTCTACTTAAAACTGTCTTTCTTCAACAATTCAATTAGCTTTACTGCCACTGCCCCATATCCCTTCATAAATCCGCGGAAATAACCCGTTAGCCCCAAAAATCCTCTCAAGGCCTTGATAGACCTTGGAACAGGCCAATTCTTCATGGCTTTCAGTTTATCTAGATCAGCTCTAATGCCTTGGCCCGAAATGAGAGGCCCAAATAGGCAATTTCTTCTTCCCAAAACAACACTTAACTTGGCAAAAAATTGGTTCTGTCTTAGTAATTCAAAAGTGACTTTCAAGTGAGATAAATGCATCTCAACATCACTACTATAGATTAATATATCATTAAAAAAATACCAAATGAAGCGACAAAGATAGGGATTAAAAACCTGGTTCATTAGGCTTTGAAATGTTGAGGGCACGTTAGTTAAGCCAAAGGGCATAACTAGGAACTTGTAGTGACCTTCATGTGTCCTAAAACTATTTTAGGAACATCCTCTGGATGTACCCTGATTTGATGGTAACCTGACCTCAAATCAAGCTTAGAAAAAATCTTAGCTCCATATAGTTCATCCATCAACTCATCAACCCTTAGAATCAGATATTTATCCTTAATAGTAACACTATCCAACTCTATGTAATCCACACATAATTGCCAAGTCCCATCGGCCTTTATCACCAAAAGGCATATGGGGATGAGTAGGAGCTTTGAGATGGTCTTATAACCCCTGATTCCATGAGTTCCTTCACAATCTTTTCAATTTCTTCTTTCTGAAAATAGGGGTAGCAGTATGGCCTCACAGAGATTGGTTTTGTTCCTAGTTGTAGGGTGATAGAATGGTCATGTGTACGGTTAGGGGGAAGGCCTTTTGGGGTGGAGAAGATGTATTGGTAATTGTTGAGTAGGTGTTGAATTGGTTCAGGGAGAGAATGGGTTGGGTTTGTTGAGGATTCTTCAATCAACTATAATAACAGTCTTTTATCCTCCATATGACTAGTTTGCTGCATTGGCCCCTCCTCTAGCAAGTGATGAGCATTGAGTCCTTTCAGTATTACAGCCTTGCCATTGTGTTGGAATTGCACAGTCAATTCCTTGAAATTTCAAAGGATGGATCCTAATGCTTGCAACCATTGGACCCCTAAAACCATGTCACATCCAGCTAAGTCCAGCAAATACATGTTGACCTGGAACACCTCCCCTTGGATGCTGATATTGACCCCCATCACCTTCCCTTCACTCTCAAGCTGATCTCCATTTGCAACTTTAACCTTAACTTTTTCATCAGATAAAACTGACAATAGAAGACGTGAGATAATGGTAGTATCTAGGAAGTTATGTGTACTTCCTGAATCAATTAGAATAGTGACACCTTGGCTGCCAATTTTCCCTCTAACCTTCATGGTTTTAGGATTAGGAGAGCCAATAATGGCATTGAGTGATATTTCATGCTCACTCTCGAGTCTGGGCAGATCTGAACAAATACGTTGTGAGGTCAAATTGTTTGGTTGTTCTTCTATTAAGGTGTCATCCTCCAACACCTCGTCAATGAGATAAAGTTTAGGACTTTGGCACCTATGGCCTGGGTGCCATTTGGAGTCACAATTATAGCAGAGGCCTTTTTCACGCCTCTCTCTCATTTGGATTGGGCTAATCTTGTGGACAGGTACGATAGCTTTTGGATTGTGTTTCTGGCTGTCAAGTTGGGTGGGTTGGGTGGGATTGACTTTTAAGGTGGCTTGTTCAAAATGGTGGTGCTTATTGGTTTTGGGAATAAATTTCTTGTGTAAGGAAGTCTTTTCTTCTTGAATTTTTGCAAGGCCATATGCTGAGAGGAGGTTGTGTGGATTAAACATGTGAACTGTCAACCTTATATCATCACATAGACCACTCAAAAAATAGCTTAGTTCGTACTGTTCTAAGAGCCCTATTAATCTATTTGATAAAGCTTCAAGCTGAGCTTTATATTCCTCAACAGATCCTACTTGTCGGAGCCTAGTTAATTGCTCTATGAGGTCATCATAGCTACTTGGCCCGAATCTAAGCAATAAAACTTTAACAAATTCATCCCAAGATGTTAACACACCCGACTCATCAAGATCTTGGAACCACACGAGGGCCTTGCCCTCCATATAGAAAGAAGCAAGTCTCAAACAATGTTGAGGTAACGTATTATGAAATGAAAAAAAAAACTGGTTCACCTTGTATAGCCATCCATGTGGGTCACCTCCATTAAAGGTTGGGAAATCCAATCTTATAGCTCTCGTGTACACTTCCCCTCTATGCAGCACCATCTGTTCATTCTAATTTGAACCTCTATCCTGATTTGGGTTTGTTGATTTCTGGTGATTCACGTTTTGCAGGTCAGAAGCCATAGTAGCAAACTAATTCATCATGGCCTTCATTTGCCAACGTATAGCTTGCATTTCTACTCCAATAGTAGTAAACTGAGATTCAGTCTACTTCATACGGGTTTCAGTCGATTTCTTGAAGGGGTTAAATCCTGGAGTTGTGTGAAACGAGTACATTCAACCATTGTAAGGAGAGGATCAAGAGCTCTGGATACCACTTGTAACAGATTAATAGTAACCATGCAACGTGGTAATATGGATGGGGGAGGAAGGCACATGGATTAACTGGTGGTGGTCATGTTGGGTTATGGGGTCATGTCCTCCGAGANGCATAAAACTAGTAGGCACACAAAATCTATTCTTTCTAAACAAGTACCAATCTAGTTTATAGAACTTAGCAAAAGATGCTTTCTCACATGTTCCATACACACTAGCAAAGTCATCATCATTAGCATGCAATTCCTTATAATATTCAAGTCTCAACGATTTTGCATCTAAAATGAAGACAATGACATACCTTCTTACTAAAGCGTCAACCACAAAAGTTTCCATACCTTGTGTGTATTTGAACTCATGAGGAAAAGTCTCAATACAGTCCTCCCACTTAGCACACATTCTAGTCAACAACTTACCTTGTCCCTTTAAGTTTATTAAGGACTCATGTTCTTCAAAGAAAGGTCGGGTAGGGATTGTCGCATCTGACACAAAATCAATATAGTACTCTATCTCCCTAATAGGTGGCAATCCACTCAACACACCGCTAGGAATTACGACCTCATATACCTGCAACAAAGAAACAACAACACTTGGCAAAGAGTCATTAAATTCATTAGTGATGGGAACCCNGGTATGCTTTCTTCTACTTCTTCTTGTTAGTTAAATATTCTTTTTTTGTTTATTAAGTAATTTATTTAGACACAGTACTTAGATGTAAAAAAAAAACTACATAAACTCGCACAAAATGTTGTTTTGAGACAATTCCAGAAAGAAACCCAAACAAGAACAAAGCTAAAAACAGGAACGCTTGAATTTATACAAAAGTAAAGTCGACCAAAGTTTGTTGGAATTTGTAAAAATTCACAAAAAAAAAAAATTATATACTATCAGTAATTCTTAATACCAGAACAAAAAACCAGTATACATAAAGAACAAAAAATAACAATTTTTTCAGATCTAAAGAATAAACCTTCGAATCTGCAAGGACTCGCAAAAAATGAAAGTTTAACCAAACAAAGAAGCAGTGGAGATTGTTGTTTGTTGGGTGAAGTGATGCGAGATAAGGCTACGCTAGATGG
Source organism: Juglans sigillata (assembly GCA_003123805.1). NCBI lineage: Eukaryota > Viridiplantae > Streptophyta > Magnoliopsida > Fagales > Juglandaceae > Juglans > Juglans sigillata. The sequence continues at coordinate 199,630 of QEOY01134298.1, read as the reverse complement.
CGTTGCGATGTTGTTGTTGGTGTTGGTGCAACTGAGAGTGGAAGTAGGAGACGAAGAGAAAGAAAGAAGAGAGAGGAGGTGAAGAAGAATCTGGAACGTTTGGGGTGGGGGTTATGAGAGATAACATTTTGTGAGGAAATAAAGAGGCGGCGGCATTGAGAGGAAGAAATCGAAGGGGAAAAAATTTAAGATTTCTACTTTCTACCCGTTTAAATGATGCTGTCACAGTTTAGGGTGGGAAGGGCTGGGCTATGTTGGGCCTTGGGTATGAAATTGGGTAGTGAGGACTTGGACTTCATCGCTATTTTTTGGGCCTAACGTGTGACAAATAGATAGTGTTGTAAATGTTTTTGAATTTTTTTTTTCTTAAGAAAAGTGTTACTCTATATGCCAATTGCTAAAATAATTGTAATAAAAAAAATTGAAAAAATAAATTCTACATTTTTGTAGCGTTGTTTTCCATCTATTTTGTACTATAATAACTAATAGCAATGCTACACAACCTCTCATCCTCCACATACCACATTTTTTTAAAATTTTAAAATTTTTTTTATACTTTATTCTTTTTAAACTAATTCAATTTTTCTATTCATTATTCATATATTAAATATTTGATAAAAAAATAAAAATTAAAAAAAATATGTTGTGTGGAGGTTGTGTGAATAGTAGGAGGTTGTGTAGGTTTTTTGTATAACTAATTCAAATGTAGACACAGTATTTGAGGACTTTTAAATTTGTAATGTCCTACGGTTTATTTGCAATCCTTTTTGTAGTTATAAATGATGGAAATTTATATTATAATTATATGGTTAAATTATTTAACACCTACTAATATACATTTTAAATTTAAAATTAACACATTATATATTTAATTTATAAGTGATAAATATATAACATATTCATTCGACTATAATTAACAATAATAGTTCTATTTATTCATATGTCATATTTAAAAAACATATGAACTTGTAATTATTGATTATATTGATTCGATATTTCTTATATGTAAATCATTTTTTCTGTAGTTGTCAATGATGAAATTTTATATCATAATTATATGATTAAATTATTTAATACTTACTAATGTACTTTATAAATTTAAATTTAAAATATTATATATTTAATTCACATAAATCGGTTAATCTGTTAATATAATTTAATTATAAATTTTCATAAGATAAAAAAATATTTTATTGATAATTTAAATAGATTCATATATTGATTAAATCACTTAATGTTTTCATATAGCCTTATTTAATATAATTTATTACTAAATAAGTTCGATATTTTAAAATTTTAATATCAATAACTGAATAATAAATTTTCTTGTATTAAAGAATCTTATATTTTTGACATTATTAATGTTGTTTTTAGTAACAATATTAATAGAAAATTCCGTCTCATACAATATAATATTCTGTTTAATTTTTTATTTTATAAATGTCTATCTTATAATTTATTGACTATATTTGTTATTATTCTTAATATTTTATTATATCCTCATTCAATAAATATAATTCTAACTTTATTATTATATTCTATTTTTTTCATACGTTCTTTGTCACAGATTTGCTAATTCTGTTCTTATTTCGCTCGTTGTCATTCTGCTGCGTATTGATTTGCTCCATTTCCATTGCTCTTTTATTTGTCCTATACTTTCTGGTACTTTTTGTCCTTTTGAAATAAAAAATGCTTATTCTATTTATTTTGTAATATTTATTCTATTTATTCATATGTCATATTTAACAAACATATGAACTTGTAATTACTGATTATAATAATTTCATATTTTTTATATGTGAATTTAACCTTTTATGTAAAAATAATTTAATGTTATATTAGTTAATTTAATGTAATGTGTAGGGATTTTTTTGAAATTGAATGTTTCTTTCTTGTGCTTTAAATACAAATAGTTCTTATATTGTTTTGTGTTATATTTTCATAATAGGCATGTAAATCTGCGTGTTTTGTTGTTTATTTTTTATTAGTCTCTCAAATTGGTGCGGAATCCCTAATTTTTCATAAGAAATGCCTACTGGTAAGATGATATTATTAGATAAACAATTACATTTAAATTTTATAAATACCATCTTTATTAACTTTTATATAAATCTTTCTATAAAAAAAACGTTTTAAGAATCTGAACAAAAAGCCATAAAAAGAAATTGGTATGCTGCTCAATCGGAGGAGAAGAAATAAGAGATTCGCCAGAAGAAAAGAGAAAAATATACTGAGTTAAAAATATCTCGAGGTCACAAAATTCAAAAAGTAAGACAATATATACTTAAAAAATATTTGTATATAGTTGTGAATAATTGTTTTATAGTTGTAGATATTTTGCATGTAGTGTATATGATGTGTTGTAAACATAGGGAAAAATTTAAAAATATAGACACGTCTATTTATAGTTTAAAATTTGAGACATTACAAAAATTGTCAACTAGGCACGTTGCCCTTACTAGTATATGTAAAATCTTATTCCATCTTCCAAGATGCACTATGCCATAAAAAGTGAGTCTTGCCCTCATTGCATACAGCATAACAAAATCTAACAATTTAAGGTTGGCTCTATAGTTACCGCTGAAAACTCCTGTTGGGAACTCTCATTAGTTCATTGTGTGTGCGTGTGCATGTGTTTTTTTTTTTTTTTTGTATTTTTTTACATGTATTTTTTTAATACTTTTAAATATTTTTTATAAAAAAAATTTACATCATTATTAAAAAATACTTACTTAATTATTAAATAAAAGTAAATAGTGAGAGCTACCAGCTGGAAAAGTAGCATTTTCCATTATTCAATTTACACTTTACCATAAAAAGTCAAAGAATTGCAGTCGTTATCGGTTATACAATACCAAAACTTGATTACATTGTCAAAGTTACATAGCTCGAAACAGAAAGTACAAATAGCGAATAATAATTATAGACACACCCCAATGCACAAAGTAGTAGACGAGCAAGCCTAATATTGGCTTTTTTTGCCTTTGAAGTTCTTCAAGATCCGGCCTATTCAATTGGTATTCTTTTTGTACATCTTCCTCTCTCTTCGGAGTTTATTCTCCTTCTTTCGCATCTCATTCTCTCTTTTCAATAGTTCATTCTCCTTCTTATTGTACAATGTAAAATCACATTTATTCAAAAAAGTTCAAGATATATAATAAATTGCAAATCATTTCCTAGGACTTTAAGCACAAAATAGTTATTTTGTAGGCCTCATTTGGTTACACAATAAAATGAGATAAAATTTAAATTTAAAATTAAATTATTTATTATATTTTATTTAAAAATTTGAAAAAATTATAATGATTAGATGACTCTCTCCATTTTCATTAACTGAAAGATTGACCGAAAAACTTGAGACTAAAGGATTGAGGGGTATTGTGACTAGATAATAGTATTAATATTTTATGTTGAATATTCTTTTACGACCCAAAAAATTATTATATGTTGAAGATGGAAATGATATTTTTTTTAACAGTAAGAGAAAAATAAAATCAATAATAAATAATCAAAATCCATTCGAATTACAAGGCCCAATAGAAAGTGTCAGACTAGAGTGATTGCATATGCCATTTTACAGCAATCATAAAACCCATGGTGGAAATTTTTTTTTTTTTTTTTTGAAAGTATCCTGTATCCACATCAACTTAAATCAAAGTTTGGATACAAAGAGGAATAGAATCAACATACAAGATACTATTACTGATGCTTAAGAGCATCTTGACACAAGGCATGAGCTATAGAATTACAAGCTCTCACAGTATGCCTCACAGTCCAAGTTGTAAAAGAGTCTAAAGTAGATTTTGTGTCCCTGATCCGTACGCCAACATATGAGTCTCTATCTGTTGTGGCTTTGAGGCAGTTAACTACTTGCAAAGAATCACCTTCTCCATGATCAAATCCTGCCACCCTAGTGTCTTGCAGAACAAAGAGGCTTGAAAAGCTGCGAAAGCTTCTGCTAGCAAAGGATCAGGGAAGAGGACATGGTTCATTCTCAAAATAGCTCTCACCTTTCCTTCCCAATCTCGGATAACAGCCCCAACCCCTACCTTGCAATTGGTTTTGTCGAGGGCAGCTTCTCAATTTAGCTTCAGTTTGCCTCGAGGAGGAGCTTCCCATTGAGAGAGGCCACTCATGACAGTAGATAGGGGTGTAACCGGTTCGGTTTGGTCCTGTTTTGGACAAAATCTAGGACCGAACCGGTAACACCAGTTTTACATTTTTTAAAACCGATTACACACCAGTTACCCCCCTAAACCGGTACTTCATGTTTTACCGATTCCGGTCCAGTTCAGTCCGGTTTTCCGATTTTAATAAAATGTAAATTTCTAAAAACTGTGCGTTAAAACAATACAAGCTATAAAGCTGCTTTTATTAAAACTGTGCTGGAAAACAATACAAACTATAAAGCTGCTATAAGCCTATGATACATGTTCATATGATACACAATTGATTATATGGCAGATACATGTTAACTATGGCAGATACATGATAACTATGGCAGATTACAAATATGGCAAATTGATTTAATACACAATTGATTATATGATACATGGCAAATTTTATACACAATTACAAATTACAAAAATAAAATTATAAAACATAATTACAAGTTGCACAATTACAAAAATAAAACACGATTACACAGATTAGTAAATACCATCTACTAGTTTTCGGATTCAAAATCCTAAATTACAATCACAAAATTACACAAACACAATCCAAAAATTCCAATTACAAATTACAAATTACACAGATTACAAATTACAATTACACACAATTACACGAACACAATCACAAAAATCCTAAATTTCGGATTCAACAACCCTAATAACACAAATACCATCTACCAGATTTCAAAGTAATTTCACAAACACAATCACAAAACCCTAATATCATAAACACAATCACAAACACATTCACAAAACCCTAATGATTCGTATCAGGTTTCAAAGTAATTTCAAATAACTTAAACAAGTGAAATGAAAAAAATAATGGAGAGAAATTACCGTGAGGAATCGAAGACAGAAGAGAGATGTGAGAGAGGGGCTGTCGGCTGCGTGAGGAGCTGTGTGAGTCGTGACTCAGTGAGAGATGAGAGGCTCAGAGGGCAGCGCAGCGGGAGGGGAGGTTCGACGGCGAGAGTGAGGTGAGGCCGAGGGTCTGTGCATGGCAGGCTGCAGCCTGCGTGAGAGACGAAGTAGAGAGGGACTATAACTATTGAGGAAGGTTGCGGCAGAACGAATACAGAAGAATCGAGGGAGAGGTAGACAGAGAGACGTGAGGAGGGGCATTTTTAGGGGTTTTGGAGAGGAAACGGCGCCGTTGCTTTGTTTAGGGGCCTTGGGCTGCTGGGCTTTTGTGAGTCCACTGGGCTTTCTGGCCCGCTGGACTTGTTTTTACTTTGTAATATGTACATATTAATATATATTAATGTACTAGTGAAAGGTGCATTGCACGTGGTACCTGATCTAAAAAGAAAAAAGGTTTTTATAAATTTGTAAATATTAATGAAGTAGAAATAAGTTTTAATATTAGATTATTAGTATAGCTATATTAGTATCAGTTATAACTATATAAGATATTAGACGATATAATAATATTAATATTAGGCCTTTAATATAGTTTTTTTCTTTTTATTTTTTTTTTATAACAACGGATCTCATTCCATTCATTCAATGAAGACATACAAAGTTGACTTAAAATAACAAGTCAATTATAAACATTAGTAGTTTTCCAATACACTTTCGTGACTGACGTAATCTAGTCCAGACGGCTAATCTCTAAAGACCGAAGTCCAAGAAATAGCACAACTCTGTCTACGACAGAGTTTGCAGTAACCAAATAACAAAACTCCATATCCAACTAGACGGAATATGGAGAAACCAACACAAACATCACCGCCTAAGCAGAGGGGGGACAACACCTTTCGAACCTAAGTCCGAAGGGATAACATTTTTGGATTTTTTGTTTTCTTGAAAATAAAGACAGGACATAAATAAGTTACATTAAGAAAACACTGTAAAAATAAAAAAATAATGCACAACAAGGCTACAGAAGAGAAAACCAACGGTCGATCCTGGAAGATCCAGAGTCGCCAGTTCGGGAGCAGCCACGCATTGCAACGGCAAAGAGCTCCTTGGTGGCGCGTGAGGGACACGCGCTGACGAGCTCCAGAGTTTTCGTCCCGCGCGTGCGGGCTACGCTCCACTTCGGTTGGGTCCGCATTTGGTGGACATGTAGATCGGCGGCTGGACAACCTCCTAATGTGACGCGTGTTGGCTATTGGGTACCGAAAGGTCACGATCGATGATTCTCCCTTTATTTGGCCTAAAAAAAAAAAAAAAAAAAACAAGAGCTAAATACTACACAAGAAGAAAAACAGAGAGCGGGAGGGAAGGAGCCTAAGCTCCCAACCCCTCGAGCCGATCTGAAGTTTGCGGGAGGGTTTAGAGAGAAACGGAAGGGTTTTCTTTTCTTTTTCCCAAGAGTCTGTTGAGAAGTAGCTTGGCTATTAATATAATTATATATTAGTATTAATTATAGTGATTTGATACAAATATAGTCTATATTAGACTATTAGTATTAGTATATATGTTAGAATTAGTTATAGCTATATAATATATTACACTATATATGATGGTATTAATATTAGATTATTAGTATATCTATATATCAGTATTAGTTATAGTGATTTAGTATAACTATATTAGTATAACTATAGTCTATATTAGACTATTAGCTATTAGTATAGCTATATATTCGTATTAGTTATAGTGATTTAGTATAACTATATTAGACTATTATTATACGTATAACTATAATCTATATTAAACTATTCGTATTAGTCTATATATTAGTATTAGTTATAGCGAGTTTAATTTATTATAACTATATTATTGATAGACTATAGTGATAGTATATTAGTATTAGTATACTAATACTAAATTACTAATAGTATTAGTATTACTATATTATTATTTCATATGTAATTATTTAGTATAGTGATTTATATACTAATTTATATATAGACTTAAAGTATATTACTAATAGTAATATAGTATTAGACTATTAGTATTAGACCATAAAATGAAAATTATAATTAATATACATTATATACTAATGTATATTAGTATTACTAATTTACTAATGTATTATGTACTTATCAAAAAGAATATATTGAGAATTTATTAAGCCATAAAAATTTGGAAATAATATTTGAGTGATTTTCTTTCTTAAAATATTTCTCTTTTAAGATCCTGGCAGCAAGAGAGTTTGGAGAGGAGATGATTCTCCAACACTGCTTTGCTAGGAGAGCACAATTGAAGTTTTCAAAATCCCTTAGACCCAATCCTCCTGTTTTCTTGGATTTGCTTATCTATTTCCATGCTACCCAGTGTATCTTGTGTTCTTGAGGTTGTTGACCCCACTAGAAGGACCTGACTAGCTTGTTAAGATAATGTAGCAACTGTTTTGGCAATTTGAAAATCCCCATGCTATAAGTTGGGATAGCCTGGATTACTGCTTTAATTAATATCTCATTTCCTTCTTGTGAAAGTAGTTTAGTCTTCCAACTACTCAATTTAGCTTGCACTTTGTCTAGGATACCTTTGAAAGACTAAGACCTCGACCTACCAACTATAGTTGGTAAGCCTAAGTACTTCTCATAGGAGTTGGTCCCTCTAATTCCAGAAATGCTTGTGACAATCTCTCTTGTTTGTTCTCTAGTGTTTGTGATGAAGAAGATGGAAGTCTTTTCCTTGTTAAGTCTCTGCCCTGATGCTCTCTCTTAGGTGCCCAGTAGGTGATAGAGTTGACTCCATTCTATGGAGTTTGTTTTGCAAAATAATAGGGAGTCATCTACAAAAAATAGGTGATTAATGTGCAAATGATGTTTTCGAATTGGTAAACTTGTGATCAAACCAGTCTGTTTAGCTTTGTTGATGAGGCAACTTAGAGCTTTTGTGCACATAATGAAAAGGTAAGGGGAGAGGGGATCATCTTGCCTAATGCCTCGAGTTAGACAAAAGAACAGTTGTGGCACTCCATTTATAATGAGAGAATAGGTCACTATGATAACATATTTCATGATGAGGTCTATCCAGGTTGCTAAAAATCCCATTTTCTTCATGACAGATTTCAAAAAGTTTCACTCTATCTTGTCATAGGCTTTGCTCATGTTTAGTTTCAGAGTCATTTATCCATCCTTCCCTTTTAATCTAGCCTTCATAGTGTGTGTGTAAGGATTCAAAGGCAACAACGACATTATTAGTGATGAGTCTCCTTGGAACAAATTATGTCTGGGTAGGGGAAATTATATCTGGTAAGATTGTTTTCAGCCTATTTGCCAAAGTTTTAGCAATGATTTTGTAATGGACATTGCATAAACTTATTGGTATGAAATTAGTGACAATGGATGGATTTAGCTTCTTAGGGATGAGAGCTATGAAGGTTTCATTGAGTTTTCCATCCCACTTACCACCATTTAGGACCTCTAAGGTTGCCTCACATACACGAGTTCCCATTGTGTCCCAGTATTCTTGAAAAAACAATGCAGGGACACCATCAGGCCCAGGGGAGCCTAGAGGGTTCATACTGAATATCTCCTCCTTGATATCTACTGCAATGAAAGCTGTTGATAGAGTAGAGTTCAATTCTTCTGTAACAACCTGCTTCATTGGGGTCAGACATTCCTTTATACCAGCTGGTTGAGAGGCTGAGAAAAGGTCCTTGAAAAAATTCTGGAACACATGGCAGATTACCTGAGGATCCTAAGTTTCTTGGCCTAAAGGTGACTGTGTCCTACTGATTGTGTTGGTCTTCTTTCTTTGGCTTGCACATTTGTGGAAATACTTAGTGTTTCGATCTCCATCCTTCAACCAAGCCTGTTTTGCTCTTTGTTGCCACTTTAAAGTTTTAGTAGTCATAAGGGAATTGAGCTCTTGTTGAACATTCTTAATCTCTTCATGTAAGTTGCCTTGATTTGTTTCTTGCAGGAGGTTAAGCTGTTCAGTTTTTTCTTTGAGGAGTCTCCCTTGGTCCCTATGTTTGATCCTGCTCCAGGCCTTCAATTCTTCTAACAGAATTTAAGACCTTGCAGGGTTCTTTGTAAGCTGCTTGGTTTGCTGGCTGAAGATTCCCAAGCACTTTTGATGAGGCCCCCACAATCCTCCTGTTTGCTCCAAGTAGATTCGAACTTGAATATCCTCTCTTTTTTCCCATAGAGAGCTAACCATTTGTGTGGACTAGAATAGGTTTGTGGTCTGATTGAGAACAAGTTAAGTGAGACATTGAATGATTGGCAAAGTTGTTAATCCATGGAGTGTTGCCACCAAGCCCTGTCTTGTCTTTCCTTTGTGAATTGACTCCCTTCCCTATTTTTTGTCCATGTGTATTGTCACCACTAAAACCTAGATCCTATAGACCACAGAAGGATAGTGCATCCCTGAACTGAACCAGTTGCATGTATGGCCTGTTGGAGGCCCCATATTTCTCCCTTTGATGGGTCATTTCATTAAAATCAGCAAAGCAAAGCCAATGGATATTATCATCAGGTTTGAAAACCTTTAACAAGTTCCAGCTCTCATGTCTTTTAGCAGTTTTGGGGTGTCCATAAAATCCAGTGATTTGGCATCTTAATGATTTTGAATGGAGTTTTAACATAGCAGATATGTGCCAGTTGGTGTAGGTTAGCACCTCAACAACAGTTGTAGTGTTCCACAGTAATGCCAACACCCCACTCCTGCTCTACTTTCAACACAAAAACAGTTGTCATATTCCAATTTAACTCTAAGTCTTTCCATTTTACCACGACTACACTTGGTTTGTCCTCTTAACGTTTGTCACAAAAGGAGGATCACTGATATTGTTTGTTACATTTGAGAGAGCATAGAGTTGCCCTCTTGCCTTTCTTTTCTAGGATTTGCTTCTCACAGGCTTGTTAGAGGTATTCTCCTTGTTTTCGAGGTTATGCTCAGTAGGATCACCCAACTGGTTTGACTTTGGAGGGTTATTAAAAGTAAAGTCCTCATATATCAACATATCCTCACCCGCAATAGAAGGAGATATAGGATGCAAAGGACATATCTGATTGGGAAACTTAACAGAGTCCTTGGGAAGACTGTAATGGTTTTGGGCAGAGAATCTAGAAAAGGAGCAAATCACGAGATCTCTGAAAGTAGGAGGAGTGCAATCAACAGAATTCACCTGTCCTTCCTTTGTTAAAAAAACCATTATCATGGGTTTAGTTGACACCCTTAATTCCTGCAGTATTAACCAGGATGGGTGCCTCGTTAACTGTTTGTGATGTGGACTCCCCAAATCTAAGGTTATTGCCTCCCTCCTCCTATGGGTTCCATCTCCAAGAGGAGCCATGGTTCTCATGCTCCACGGAGCCACCGTACTTCTTCAGGAAGACCCCTTTTGAAGAGAATGAGCTTGCTTGTAACCATTGGCCATACCGGTCCTTTGCTTGAGACTCTGGTGACATCTCTGAGAAGCTCCCTTTCCTGTGCATAAATCGATCACATTTGAAACAAAACATGGGAAGTCGTTCATACTTAAAAGAAAGCCAGTATTGTTTATCAATAAACTTGAGAAAACGACCTCTTAGGAGGGGGGCTTGGTAATGTTAACTTCAACTTTGATTATTAAGAAACTGCCCCAGCCATACCCCTCAGTATCAACCTCAACCTCAAGGACTTTCCCCAAGCCAGAGCCAACTAGGACTCCAATATCCTTATTCATTCCTGCAAATGGAAGGTTGTGTATCTGAATCCAGAAAGGGTTGGTATGGAACTGCACCTCTAAAGGAGATAAAACACCTTCGAACTATTTCATGCAAATGAGATGACAGTCAAAAGACCATGGCCTCCCCTGCACCACTTTTTGTTTATTTGAGTAAAGTTAAAATTCCAAATGGAACTGGTTTATACTGAGCTCTTTGAAAGTGATCCAGCCCTCAATGTTCCATACCTTAGCCATGGTCGATTTAAAAGCTTCTCTGTTTGTAGTTCTATCAGTAAATATCATTGCAATGAGACAATGTTTCATTTTGATATTTGATGATAAGATTGCATCATCTGAGAGGATGATCTCCTCTTGTTCTTCTTCTGTCAGCTTTAGTGATTCCCAACGTTGCATAATATCTTCTGTCATTGTTACAATCTCTACAGACTCAAGCCTAAGAGACAAACTAGCTTTGACACCAATCAAAATTGAAAATCCTCACCCTGCAGAACAAACACAGCAAATGCTCAACTTCCAATACAAAAGGAGTTTAAAAAATATTTAATAAATCATCATGCACGTTCACAAAGCTATTGAAAAAAAGATTTCCCATCGGCCATGTCACGACTTCGGCATCCTTTAAGAACTTTGTTTGGAAGAATGGAAAGTTGGAAGGAGACTATATTTAAATATTTTTGTCTGAAAAGTGGGTGAGGCTGTGAGCTGCCATTTATAAAATAATTTCAAAACTTCTGTTCTTTATTCTAAGTATAGCGATACCATTAAATTTTGTCAACAACTTGTCACCTGTAAGAGGTTTTTCCCCATTTTAGTGGGTCTGTGAGGAACAATTAAGAGAATAAGAAAAGAAGGTCCAACCCAAAATAAATAGGCCCCTCGGCCCGATTCGCAAGTAGACTCCCCTGGACGCAACCCCTATATGGGTGCAGATTGCATGGGGGATGAGACTCACCGACTTGGAGATTCCTCTACTAGCATCTAGCCCTTGAGTACTGATTGAGCTGAATTATTACATATTTTATACATTTAGAACCAATATATTTTATTTATTTCATTACATTATTATTGGTTTTANGATGAGACACATGTTCAAATGGGTTAAACATGTGGGACCGAGAGTTCTTATTTGTGATTTTTCTCGTTGGATTTAGCAGCTGTGCAATTTGTACTTTCGATTACTTCGCCATTCTATGCTTCCAATTATTTTGCAAGACCTTGTAACGATGGTGGGCTTGTGATTGGCGAGTGTAGGCGGTTTGCTTGTTGGGTGACCTTCCGTGGGCCTTGTCCATCTACATGCCCATATGAACATGGTCCATAGCATCATTGTGGATTTACTCAAGTTCAGCCCATACAATAAGCAATCAGAACTCTTGATATTTTATTAAACCGATGCAAAACAATGTTTACTTCAAGGAATCGTTTGGTTGGACGAGGTATAGCTGTTGAGACAGAGACAGTAGAAGTAACAAGAAATGCAAACTTTGCATGCATGTGGTATTTTCTCTAGGATAAAGGGGTCATCGACCTCTATTGTATTGTGAGATAATCACGAGAGATTGTAAAATACACCCATTATAGTGAATTTGCCCTCCACATCCTATGGACATAGGCTTTATGTCAAACAACGCAAATCAGTGTATCTCTCTCTTATTTGCATTTCATTTACTACTTATTGCTGTGAATGTACGAACAAGTACCGTATCGATACCCAAACCACCATCATGGGCTTTTAACTACTACACCATGGCCCGAACCACCTTCTTGGGCCAGGATGACTTTTTCTCCTGTTCGGCCTATTGAGCGATTTTTGTCCCTAACATTTGGCACCGTTTGTGGGATCTACTTATTCTTTATAGCAGAAGTGCGAGAAGGATGATTCTTCGACTTATGATATTGCCTCCAAAGAAGCAAATAAGTTTCTCAAATTTTTACCTCATACTTTTATTTCATTAATATTATTGCCGCTAAAAAGAGGAAAAAAAAGGCGAGAGAACCATGTTCATCCATGACACTGTGCACATGGGGACATGCACCTATTGTGCATGCCATGCACAGTGGCGTGATTGGTGCACGGTTACATGCACCCTGGAAGCTCACGACAGCAAGTGCTACCCATCACCCATCATGAGCANGATTCTTCGACTTATGATATTGCCTCCAAAGAAGCAAATAAGTTTCTTAAATTTTTACCTCATACTTTTATTTCATTAATATTATTGCCGCTAAAGAGAGGAAAAAAAAGGTGAGAGAACCATGTTCATCCATGACACTGTGCACATGGGGACATGCACCTATTGTGCATGCCATGCACAGTGGCATGATTGGTGCACGGTTACATGCACCCTGGAAGCTCACGACAGCAAGTGCTACCCATCACCCATCATAAGTGNATTGGTGCACGGTTACATGCACCCTGGAAGCTCACGACAGCAAGTGCTACCCATCGCCCATCATGAGCAGCCTCATTTATGTCCGACCACTCCTATGGGCGGTTGGATAGAGCCGGCGAAGGTTGTTCTGCTGAGATCTAGTGGTGCGATGTCCAGTGGCCAAGAGGGACATCTCGTCAGCCAACCAGGAGCCAAGTAAGGCTGTCGGCGATCACTGCCTGAACCAGCGGCTCTTTCTATCACCATCAAGGTGGTTCCCAAACCACGAAGGCCCTGTTCAATGCCATTCCTCGCCACCGTCACGATTCCTCACCATGACTGAATGAATCCACCAGTGACCACCATTCAATTCGTTGGTGGTTTCTCTAGCCACCACGAAGCTCCTCAACATAGAGATAGTCGGCNTCTAATCTAGTTTAATTCTTAGCTTAGTTTTATTAATCTCTTAGTTCCATTGCATATTAGATTGATTAAAGTTTAATTAGGACTTAAATAATTTCAGTTTTATTGTTAATTTTCAAATTAATTAAGATTGTTTAATTTAGTTGATTCTTTGATTGTTAATTTCAATATGTTAGTCTTTTACATTTCATTTCGACACTCAAAAATCCAAATATATGAATCTAGTCCATGACTAGTGCCATTTTCATTCTTGTTGCACTCTTCCATTCATTGCACATACCATCATTTTTATTTTCTCTTTTTAAATATTTTCACCATTTTAAACGAGTTTGATTTTAAGTAACTTTCCCTGAGGGGACAATCTAGGAATTTATTTCTAGTTATTACGTGACATCCTCTTGCACTTGGGATAGCCTTTGTACTACTTATTTTTGAGTGAGTCAAGTTTTTTGCGCCGTTGCCGGGGACTAGTTGCTTGACGTAAATTTAAACTCATTATTTTTATTTATGTTTCTGTCACTATCTTATCTCTGATTACATGTTTCACTTGTCACCTATTACTTAGTCACTTGAACCTTACTTATGCTATTTGGACTGATGTTTCATGTTATGGATGAGGGACAATTCAAATAGGTTGGTTAGAGTTACATCAAGCACTAAGAGTAGTATACACAGTCCAGAGATAGATAGCTCTTCTATTTTTTCTACAGACGGGGACATTGAAATTGAACAAATCATGGCTGCACCTGCACCACGCACTCTTAGGGATTATTTGCAGCCCACTCGCACCACTACACCATCATGCATTATTTTACCTGATAGTGCACCTAATTTTTCTATTAAGCATGGCATGATGTCAGTGATACCTCAATTCCACGGGATGAATTCTGAGAGTCCTTATCATCACTTGATAGATTTTGAGTTGGCCTGTACTACTTTTATCAATAGAGCCACTATTGATGAATTTATTAAACTTCGTTTATTTCCTTTCTCTTTAAAGGATAAAGGGAATATTTAGTTTAATTCTTTGAGGCCTAATTCTATCTCTAATTGGTCTAATATGCAGGGTGAGTTCTTACAAAAAAATTTTCCTTTTTAGAGAACTCAGTATTTGCAAGAGCAGATCAGCCAGTTCAATTAGAAATCTGATGAGACCTTTCAGGCCAGTTGGGAAAGGTTTAAGGATTTGGTGAACATCTGTCCGCATCACAGTTTTAAATCCTGGAGGTTGATAAATTATTTTTACACTGGTCTCACTCTACAATGCAAGCAGTTTGTTCAAACAATGTGTAATGGAGAATTATTTAATAAGGAACCTAATGAAACATTGCCATTTTTTTACTATCTTGTTGAGAGCGCACAACAATGGAACACTCGCACTGATTGAGTTTCATTGATAGCACAGCTACTAAGGGTTATTGCTGGTGGGGGCAAATATGAGTTTAAGGAGGACACTGACGTTCAAGCCCGAATAGCTGCATTGACTAGAAAATTAGAGGTCATGGAGATGAAAATGTGAAGGCCGTGAAAACAATAAAGACATGCTCTATATGAGTTAATTCAAACCACAAGACCCAAGATTGCCCAATCATGCCAGTATTTCAGGAGAGTGGTTCTGAGCATATACAATCAACGAACTGGGTAAATAAAGCACAAAATCAGCCTTTATCCAATACATATAATCCTGGGTGGAGGAATCACCCAAACTTCTCATGGAGGAATGATCAGCCTGGCCGGTCTCCACCACCTACTTAGCAGCCATTTCATCAGGTGGCTACTCAGCACCAGTATGAGCCATATCAGAGTTCTCAGAGCTATCCTTTTGTAGCATCTCCAGGATTTCAGCCTCATGTAGCTGCACAGAATCTCAGCCTCAATCATCTGTGAAGAAGTCTCTAGATGATAGTATGGCACAAATGGCTAATACACTTTAACAATTTATGCAGATTCAGGCCACCACAAACAATCAGAACACTCAGGTCATAAATGATTTGTGGGGCACCATCAATAAGATGAACACGACATTGAGCACTCTAGAGAAAGGGAAATTCCCATCACAACCTCAGCCTAATCCTCAAGTATATCGATAACAACAACAGCAAGTGCATAATGTCTTAGGGAAGGTTTTTGAGATAGCGAATGCCATTCTTACTTTGAGAAGTGGAAAGGAAGTTCTCCAACCAGAGATGACCATTGACAAACAGGTAGTTGCTCCTACACCTGAAGATGTAACAGAGACTGATGAAGCTGAAAAAAAACCAAAGGTAGTGAGACCAGAGTCGAAGAAGCCTATGAGTGCAGATGCTGAAACTAGTAGGGGGTACCAACATGTGGTTCCCTATCCTCAGAAATTGGCATCTAGCTAAAAGAATAAATACCACACCGAGATTCAGGAGATCTTCAAGCAAGTAAAGATTAATATTCCACTCTTGAATGCCATACAACAAGTTCCTTCATATGCAAAATTTGTAAAGGACTTGTGTACAGTGAAGAGAAAGCTGAATGTAAAGAAGAAAGCTTTCCCAACGAAGGAAGTCAGCGCATTGATATTGAACGAGACTCCTCAGAAGTTTGGAGATCCCGCTCTCCCCACATTTCCATTATGATTGGTGAGTCATGCATTGGGAGAGCTCTACTTGATTTGGGGAGTAGTGTGAACTTGCTACCGTTCTCAGTGTATGAGCAGTTGGGATTAGGTGGGCTAAAAAAGACCTCTATCAAGCTACAGTTAGCTGACATATTAGTTAAGGTGCCGAGGGGTATTGTTGAGAATGTGCTGGTCCAGGTGGACAAATTTTACTACCGAGTGGATTTTGTAGTTCTTGATATGCAGCAGCCAACCACTACTATTTACCAGGCGCTTGTCATCCTTGGGCGCGCATTCCTTGCTACATCCAATGCACTGATAAATTGTCGAAGTGGAATGCTGAAACTCACATTCGAGAATATGACATTGGAAATAAATGTGTTCAATACTTGCAAGATGCCTGGTGATTGCGACGAATCAGAGGTGCATGATGTTGAAGTAATTTCAGAGCTTGAAGAAATAAAGAGAGAGGCCTACTATAATTCTCACTTGGCGAAGGAGCGAATGAAGGCCTTGCATGACAAGAAGATCCATGACAAACATCTTGTCCCTGATCACAAAGTGCTCCTCTACAATTCAAGACTGCATTTTTTTCCCAGGAAGCTGAAATCTTGATGGAAGGGGCCGTACATTATAAAGAAGGTTCATCCTCACGGGGTGGTAGACATTCTCAATCCGAAAAATAGAAATAGCTTCATTGTTAATGGACAACGTCTAAAGCCATTTCTAAAGGTCTTTGATCCACACGAAGAGATCTTGCTTGTGCAAGATTCCAGGGAAGTGTTTTGATCTTTTCACCCTTTACAACTTTCTTTACTTGCATTTTGTTTTTTCTTATTTGTTGTTTTGCTTTGATTTTATATTTTATATTTCATGTTGATTTATTTTTTGTTTTGCTTGCTTATTTCTATGCACTTTGTTTCTTTTGATCGATTCATTGAGGACCATGTTTCTCACTAGTTGGGGGTAGAGTGTGTGCACCTACCCACATGAACGAGCGAGAAGCAAGGGGCCCCTCAATCCTCTGACAAGGTGACATTGACGTAGCACTGAAGACACCAACAGAGTAAGGCAAATCGAAGAATCATGTAGCATTAATGGCACCACTACCCGAGCATTAATGACACCATTACCTGAACAACGTGCCATAATAATGACGTCGTCACATAGGCACGCTACATTAAAGGAGCTTGACAAAGGGAACAATCGTGAGGACATGGGCTCCACGAGGTCAAACACGATCTGTCCCCCCAGACTCCTGGTATAAATAGTAACTTTCAGGCACAAAAAAGCTCTCTGGACTCTCTCATTATTTACAAACTTCCAAAATATTTTACTGACTTTGGCATTGGAGACTCCCTGGCCACAAGGTTGTCCTCTCCCAGCTTCTTTCTTCTTCACTTTCGCAGGCCCAGCTTTGAAGACCCGAGTTGCTGGAACCTGACCCAAAGGCATACGAAACACGACATTAATAGTGGCATCGCCTGTGGGATCCTTGTAGATCGTGCGTGTATTTCGTATGCTTGCGACAACCCATTTTTAGACAACTCGAGAGGGACACAGAGGAAGTTTCCATGGAGGCAAGATTGAAAGCTATGGAGGACTGGGTAACAAAGTTAATCGGCGAAGTGCAAAAGCAGGTGGATCATCACCAGCCTGATCCAAACTTACCCTTTCCTACAATATCAACGGGCGGGAGCAGGTCCAGTCCCAAACTGCCTAAATAGCCTACCTCTTGGGAAGGATGATAGGTGAGAAGGAGGCTCAACTTCCTCGTCTGGGAGAGCAGGACCAGCCCTCCCGGTGGCTTGAAAAACTTACCCCGACCCCCATCGCAGTGAAGGAGTGGATCAACTACATCGCTGTCTGAATTACCTTTTTGCAGGATACCAGAGGGAAATGTAAGCCAAAATGTTGCATTATCCCTCATGCGGTGGACTGCGGGTCAGTCCTCAACTAATCGAAGGTAAAGACTTACCTTCCTCGTAAGCATCAATAGGCGGAAGTGGGTCGAGTAGTAGATTGCCCGAGCAACCTACTTCCCCAAGGACCAAGGAGACAGGTTGAGCTAGAGGCAGCCTTGCTCCCCGCTGCGGAGAGCAGGGCCAGTCCCACGACTACCCGAATAACTTACCCTAACCTCCGCTAAGACGAATAGTGGGTTCAGAGCCAGCTTGACTCAAAACTTACCATTCTTTGCAGTGTCAGCAGGCGGGAGCGGGTCTAGTAGCAGATTGCTAGAACAACCTACCTCCTGTGAGGAACAAAGGGATGGGTTGAGCCAGAGGCCACCTTGTCCTCCTACGATGGAGAGTGGGATTAGCTCTGAGGTTACCCGAAAACTTACCCTGAACCCCATCGCAACGAAGGAGAGGACTAGCCACATCACTGCCCGAATTACCTTATTGGGGGCAAAGGGGCGGTTTGGCTTGAGGCATTTCGACCCCTCCCCGATGGAGTGCGAGTAGTCCTCAGCTACTCGAAGATGAAGACTTACCTTCATCGTAAGCGTCAACAAGCGAGAGTAGGTCCAGTTACAGACTACCTAAACAATCTACCTCCCTACGGACCAAAGAGACGGGTTGAGCCAGAGGACACCTTGTCTCCCCACGACTGAGAGACAAACTTATCCTTTCTTGCGATGTCAATGGACGGGAGCAGGTCCATACTACATTTTGTCACCCATCCCTTCCAGACCCTCACATCCTTCACCATGCTTTTTTTTTCCCATATTTAAAGAAGAGTTTTGGGAACTTCTCATAGGTTAATGGCACCTAGATCTTACTTCCTAGCAAGTTAGCAATTCTTCCTCTAGCAAATGTCTTTCTTAGATCCAGTTCAATTTTCACCCTCAGGTAACTTCCCCAGCCAATCTCATCTCCATGCACATCCACCTCCTTGACATTCCCTATCGATGCACCAATCTGATTGCCTATCTCGTGGGTCATACATGCCAGAGGCAGGATGTTCATACATNGGGGGGGGGGGGGGGGGGGGGGGTGGGGTCAGACCATCAATTGGCTTAAGAACCAGGAGACGGTTGTCAAATAGCCATGGCTTACCATCGAGTACTCTCTACTTGTCCCTCTGGGTTTCAAAGACGTTATAAGATCTACTCTGCCTGGTCTGGAGACTGAATGGATCCTTTGTTTTCAAAGACGTTTTCATCTTCTGTGAGCTTAAGAAAATCCCATCTCTCCTCCAGATTCTCCATCTTTCCCCACCACTAGTCATACACCAGACTCACCCTCCCTCACTCTTATGTGTAAGTCGAGACTTTCCTCCACCCAAGCTCTCTCTCAGAGCAAGCTTAGATGAGACTAGCTTAAATCATATTTTCGAGGACAAGAGCTTGGTGTTCGGATTCACATCAATTGTTGTATGTTCCAGATGAACATTTGCATCATATGGTAGCATTAGCCTATAGTATGTATCATGGGTTAGTGCTCAAATCTCCGAGCCCACCAACCATACCCAGCTCAATCTGAATCAAAACAATTGAAGGCCGGTATACCTTCCACCCAACATGTAACGACCCGGTCCAATAATTATAAGGTCGAAATATTGATAATTTTTATTGGACCTAAATTATATTTAATGGGTCATATTGGATAAGCTCATGAGTGATAAATTATGGAGGTTAATTATGAGTTTTAATTAGGTTCAATAACTAGGTTAAATCTCATTTATTATTTATTGAACAAGTTAGACTCATTTTAGAATTTAAAGATCAGTCATTAAAAATTTATTTCAATTTTAAATCATCACTGATTGAAGTCCCCACGTAGTCTCAATCACTGCTAATCCTACATTAAATGAATTACTAGATCATGTTTTTAAATTCAAACTCTCTTCTTGAATAATCGTAACCTTGGTTGAAATCGTTAGCATCCTATTTCAACTGGGATACAACTCTACAAGCCGTCTTCACATTAGAAGTATTTAACAGACTATTTTCTCAAACTGTAAGCCATGCACATATCCACCTTCCACTAGAATTCATGCCCCAATAAAACTCTCCTACATTTCTACAAATCATCTTCATATTAAAACTCTTAAACAGACTCCTTATATATATGCTCAAACCCATGCACTTTAAGTGTATTTCATTCATCTTCAAGCCCAAGTGTAGTTTTTGTTTACCCAAAATCACGCAGAGCACTTCTAGTCCACCAGCATCGCTCACGTTTTCTCTCTCTTTCTGTAACACCCCGCCTATTTACCCTTATAGACTTAGATAAACACTAGAATTTAGAAGACTAGCTCATTAGAGTAGTCCACGACCCTAAGAGCTTTAGAAAGAATCAAATTAAGTTTAGAATTTTGGTTAAAAGCATTGATCAATCACCACACGATTAGTGATCTTGAAACCATGTTTTAAGCTTAATTTTCACACTTATTATTTCTCCTCATTTTGTTACAAAATTTATTTCCATTACTCTTAGATCATAATATAATTTTAGACAAACCTTTACACATTCATTGAGGGTAATGACATGTCAAACCCTAAAACCATATCAATCGACACCCTTGTTTACTTTTGTGTGCACAAACTAATGTGCCCCTAGCTTGATTATTTTTATGCCAATTTTTATCAAGGACATTTCTGTCATTGGTCTCTCATTTATTCATGAAATTTTCCTACCAAGCTTGATTTCAAGAACCCTAGCCAAAACCCCAAGAATTTGTCCAATCTAAAATTTGACCTTGAATTTTTGGCAACCACCCATGAAATTTCTCATTTATTTGATTTTAATTGATCACCACCTCACCACCCAATCCCCATCATCTACCACCTATGGAGGATACTCAAGTGCGCCTTTAACTAGCCACATATTGCCAAGAAGGTAGTCCAAATGAATTAGACAAAAGAAAGTTTGCCTTGTGAAATTCCCCATACCCAGCGACACCAATAGCCCTTAAGCTTTTGCATTAATTGCACCACTCTTTCACCACTACAACACGGCAGCCCCTCTCTCTCCCCATAGCCATTGCATCCTACTTTAAGGTAGATTGATCACCAAGTGAGCCAACCACCCAAAGAGAATCTAGGCTAGGCATCATCATCACCACTGCCCAAACCCTCAAATGGGAGGCCACCTTGCCAACGCCACTCACATCCCTTGGAGCCTATATAAACTCCACTCCACGCTCACTTATTCCTCACTTCATTTCCTCAAGTTTTCTTTGAGTATTCTTGAGAGCCTCTCTTCCTTTGTTTCTTGAGTGTTCTTGAAGTTCTAAGTGAATTCTTGAGTTTGTGAGTTTGAATGAGAAGCTTAGGAGGGCCACAAAATCTTTGTAAGTTTTTCTCTCTAGATCTTAATTTATGAGTTAAGTTGTATTTTTGAGTGTTAGTATTAACCTTGAGTGAGTATAACATGAGATACCATGTCTAGCTAGAAGCCGAAATATTGGTGGATAAGTTTAGTGTTTTAAATTATTATTATTTTTGGTGAATATATGAATTACGACATGCCTTGATAATCTATGTTATGATTCGAGTATGTCTTAGAATAAATCTTGAACATTTAGTTTGAGGTTAGAAACATGTCATAATAGGTTTGAATTTCTATCTTGTTTTGATCATCAAAGCATGTATGGTTTGACTTTTTAATCATGCTTCATTTGTGGAAATTAGCTTATTTTACTTAGCTTGAAAAGTGAGCATTTAGAAAGCCTTCTGATTGGGATAAAAAGAATGCATGATTTAATTTTAGCATGTCATTGATGGAGAGGTCATGTCATGCATCATTTGAGGTTTATTTAGAATTTAAGGATTTTATTAAGCTTGGCTAAGTGTTGGGATAAACTTGCTCAAGGTTAAGCTTTTATTTCATCATTGAGGATTTCTGGTGATAATCTTTTTATTGGGTGAATCTTTCATGTATGCATTCATAAGGATCAATAGTTGAAATTTCATATAGGTATCAACTAGAGAGCATCTACGGATTGAGGATGAATAGGCTAAGACCCCTTTTTTATTTTTAAAGTATAGACGATCTTAGAATGTGCAAGATATGAGGACTATGGATTCTAGTTAAGTTTGGAGAGCAATTACGTTAGTAGTAGTATTTGGAAGTTAGGAGTACTTTCGTATTTTCCCTTTATCTATTTCTCTTTAAGATAGTATAGATTCTAACTTAGTTCAATTTTTATCATAGCCACTACCTCACTTCCAACTTCAACAGTCTGTAAGCTGGCCTCTAACTTATACTTTGATGATTATTATGATTTATTCATAAATGCTGCATTCATTTTATAACTGTCATTTTAAGCATGAAATGTCACATCTTCTTTTCCATTTTTATTTCGCATACAACTATCATTTTTGAACTATTCCACATACATGCATATCATGAAAACTTATTTTATCACAGGCCCAAAGACTAGGATGGGGAAGTATTCTATTGAAACTTCTCTGTCCACTCTAGAGTGATTAAATATGAGTGGCAACCCCTGAGTTGACGAAGAACAATTAACAGGTTTCGAATAGGTTCTTTTTATAGAACACCAAAGCAAAGTCATACGTTACGACACCTACTTTTGGTGAGTGTATATGTTATGATTTTTACGATGTCATGTTATATTACCAATGCATTGATAACGAGTCTATAAACAACGTAGTTTCAACATGAGTTGTACTATGGTCACTGGTAGGTACTAGTGCATATGAAGAATTGTGATAAAACCATACGTTATATTAATTCCATGATTTTATGTAATTCTTAATGAAAGACTAAATTTTTACAACAAAAGTGAAATTATGTTCTCTGTAAGAAAATGTGCATAAAAAATCTGTCTTCTTGAGAAATCTAAATGAGAGACAAATACAGTTTTTCTGCATTTGTGATCCCATATCTGTGATCCTGTATTGGATAATTTAATGCGACGAAACTCTTGTTGTTGCCTAGTCAATGACGTACCTGCCGCATTGACGTTTGGAGTGGTCATTTAATGCGCCATGGCTTCTCGCGGATTATCTAGGTAGGGTCATGTCCGTTTGTATACTGTCCTTTCTCAAGCAGATCCAGGATGCATCTGTTTTGTCGGAGCGAAATTGCTCTCATAGGGCCTTTCAAGCCTTCCCCTCTTTTGGGATGGCCTCGGGGGCCATTTCTCATGCGTCAACCTTCTTAATTCCTAACTGTGGGCTTTTAGCCTTTAATTCAAAGGCTTCCAGGAGTGTAGGCTTGGCCCGCCTAGGCGAGAGAGCCCATTCGCCCCTCCAATGCCATTTTGTGAGAGAATAAGAGAACTCTACTACACAACGAGATTACACAAAATAAATTCACAAACTGATGTGGTTTCATGCGATACGTTAGATCTACTTTACAGTAAAAATAATTTTATAATCTGACGTACTACATCAAACCACTTGAGTTTGTGGGTTTACTTTTGTGTAATCCTTTTGTGTCTAAAGTATTTTCCATTGAATCTAGGTCTTCTGCTATTTGGTATTGGAGAAAATACGAAAGTGGGAGAACGGACGTGTGGGTTTTTTTTTCCTCGTCTTTACATGGGAACATTTTTCAAATTCTTGCGATGTAAGTGACACATCAATAAAATAGAACTCAGCTCTTATATAAATAAATAAAATTCATTTTCATTGATATAATAATAACGGAGTTATTAAGGAGATGCTTGGAAAGTGAAATGAGATGAAAAATTATGAAATTTCTGTGAATAATATTAAGATAGTTTGAGTTAAAATGTTTGAGTTGGTTTTGTAAAAGTATGTGGGTCCCATAATAAGATATGTTTAGATGTAGATGTGAGATGAGATAGCTTTAATTTTTTATAGGAATGAAAATGTGGTGGGGGCCACTAATAATTGAAAAGTGTATTTAATGATTATTTTATATTTTAATGTATATATTTATTTAGAAAATTCCCAAAAATAAATTTTCCCCAAATTGATTTACTTCAAAAATTTGAAATTAGTTAATTATCAGTAAAAAAATATATTTTTTCTTTTCCAAGAACTTGCAGTGTAATTTTAGGTAAAATTCCCAACTTTACAAAATATTTATAAATTCGAATAAAAAATAAAATTACTTTCCATTTATCGATTACAACGTAGAAAACACTGGACTTTATTTTTTCCAACTTTAAATATTTTGAAAATTTCAAAAATAATCATGACCAATTAATAAAAATACACGATTATATTCTATTTGTGTATAGCTTGGAAAATCTCCAAGTTTATCAATTTCCAAACTTATCTCTATCGATTATTTAATTTGATAAATTCCAAAATTAACAATAAACATTGTAAAAAACACCATTATAATTTTTTCTTATAGGTTAGAAAATCCCCAATTTTATTTTTGCCTGAACAACTTAATTCGATAAATCACAACTTTTTGAATTATGAAGAAAAAATACACATTAGGCATGTTAGGGGCAAAGATTGGCATGAAGCTAGGTTAAAGCTGACGCTTCCCACAACAAAGGGACAAAATGGTGCAGATGCATCGAGATGGGAGCAAGTGTGGGTCACTGAAATGGGGGGTGTTGGGTTTTGCATGAACATTGTGAAGGAGGAAGTGTGGGTTACTATGGTTTTGGCCGGCACTATTCTTCATTGAAATGGACCAAGGAAGATCGGAAGAAGGGAGGATAAAGGGAATGACAGGGAGCAAAAATTTCTCAAAGGGTAGGGATGCTACCTGTCCCCTACGGGGCGGGGCCACCCTTTCCTTGTCCCCCGCCCCCGCATGGGAGGGGGTAGTGAATTTTTCCCCACAATCTGCCCCCGTTCATGCACGTGTAGAGTACCACGTCCGCTGCACAGGGTGTGGGGGTGGACCTCCATCTGTCTGCCCCCCAACTACACTGCCTTCTGTGGAGCTCGCGGATGTGTTGGTGTCATATGGAAGAAACAACTCCACAATCAAAACAAAAGCTTCAAGAATGCGAAGCTGATCATAGTAAAAAGGCTAGCCTTTCCAATTGAAAGAGAGGCTACTAACGAACCTGGTTGTTGGTTGCTGTTTGTATCAAGGGAAAGTGATTGAAAGTGTTGAAATGGTGCGCATCACCTCAACATGAAACGGTGCGCAGCACCCTGACTTAAACGACAACTTTTACCCTTGTACAGATTGCTCCACAACTTTTACCCAGGTACATACACACTTCAACAGATCCTCCAGAGTCCAGAAGCCTCTTCTCAGTTCCCAAGTCCTTGTCTTTCTTTTTCATCCCTTATGTCGGAACCCTAACAAATTATAAGGATATCATAAAACTGTAGGAGAGAGATCAAGAGAGAAGACAGACGAATGTTACAATNGGGGGGGGGGGGGGGGGGGGTTCCCCTTATATATGCGGGGGCAGGGTAATCCCGGGGCGGGGCGGGGCGGATGGGGGCGAGGCAGCGGGATGAGGGAGGTTGTGGAAAGGAGGAAATGTTGAGCTGTATAAAAGCGGGAGGAAGAGACTGATGTCGGGAGGAGGGGTTGGCTCAAAAGAAGTGAACAAGTTCACTATATGGTCAATGAAGGGTCTTCTTGTTAAACCAAGCCTTGAGAAATATGGGATGAGATGAATTTGTCTCACATATGATTTGGATACTAGATCTCATTTGACTGTAACAAATGCTTTAAGGCTTGGTTTGGATACACAAACATATCTCATCTCATCTCATCATTATAACTTTTTCAAATTCCCACACAAAATATAATAAATAATTTAACTTTTTCAAATTCTAAAATAATAATAATATTAAAAATTATATTATAAAAATATTTTATTTAATTCTCAACAAAATATCTCATCTCATCTCATCTATACTATGTAACCAAACGAGGCTTAAGATGTCCTCCAAATCATGTTCCAAACAACTCTTAAGATTCTTTCAATTTTTATTAAAATATAAAAAGTCAATATTATAAAATACTGTAAGTAAATCTTATGAGATTTAGGATTAATTTGGATAGTGAGATTAAGGGCAGATTTGGGGCACAAGACAAAACATAAAATTTTCATATCATTTCATCTCATTATTACACATTTTTCAAATCCCCATACAAAATATAATAAACAATTCAACTTTTTCAAATCCCAATACACTTTTTTCAAATCCCACAACAATAATAATATTAAAACATAATATTTTAAATTTAAAAAAAAATACAAAATTCTCATCTCATCCCCCAAACCTGCTCTAAATGAGATGAGATAATATAATTTTAGATAAGTTAAATAAAATATTATTAGAATATTACTTTTTAATATTATTATTATTTTAAAATTTAAAAAAAGTGAATTATTTATTATATAAAATGTAAAAATTTTAAAAAAATCATAATAATAAGATGAGATGAGATGAGATGAGATGTAATAATTTCTGAATTTAAAAACCTTATTCTAACATAGGATTCTAGACAATAATGGAGGAAATGGGAGGCTTTCGAAAACGAGGTGGGTTGGGCCTAGCAAATTCACGAGCCCAACAAAAGCACCATAACCCGCGTGGCGAATAAGCGGAGCGGGTCTTGCAAGTTGCAAAGCCTGCGAGTGCGCTCCCGCTCGCTCCTTCCCTCTCTGCCACAATCTTCACACCACCATGCCTGCAAACCCTTCTTTCCTTATCCTCCATCCACGCCTTAATCTCTACCTCAAGCCCTTCTTTCTCTCCCTCCCCCATTCCTCATCTCCATCTCTTACCTTCAATAGCATTCGAAGATTTCCTATCCCCAAACCGCCATTTCCGATAAACCGTAGAAACCTATCGTCTTTATCGTCCGCCGCGACAACGCAGTCTACTGACGACAATGGCGGTGGCAGAGGTAGGCCCGGTGCGCTTTCTGCGCCTCCAACCACCGATGACGTGCGGAGGATCGACGTCAATCCTCCTAGGGGAACCAGGGACTTCCCCCCCGAGGAAATGCGCCTCCGCAATTGGCTCTTTCGCAACTTTCGAGAGGTTGGGGTTTCGAAACATGTGTGACTCTGTACTTATCAAAAAAGAAACATGTGTGACTCTGTATATATGTATGTTTATATTTAATTAGAGATGGATGTGGGATTTTTGTGAACGTAATCTAGGTTTCGCTATTGTTTGGGTTCGAGGAAGTTGATTTTCCGGTGCTAGAATCAGAGGCGTTGTTCATTAGAAAAGCCGGGGAGGAGATTAGGGATCAGGTTAGTCTCTGCTATATGTTGTTGTTGTTTAATTCTTTGAAACATGCTTCATTTTCTACCAGTTATCTTACATACTTACTGGAAATTGGGCAACAACTGTTTTGCCTAATTGATCACTTAGCATTGCTTGGACGGGAATAATTAGCTTTGGGAGTGAAACACCCCGCTCCCCTAGAGTTAAGAAAGATATCATTTTTTGGAAATCGAGGGAAATGAGTGTGCTACTACTGACCTTGACTAAAAAAAATATTTCTTCTTTTATTCTTAAGGGAGCAACATGTATTAAGATTCTTTATAATAAATAAAATCGTTCAAAATATTGAAATCATAAAAAAGAATACGCGGAAGCATTTACTAAAATTTCTCGAACATTGTACTTTCAAAATCATAACGTAAAGGATCTGTGCATGATCTAGGCCTATGCCACACCTCCCTGGGCCAAATCCCGTCCTGCAATTCTATTTTTATAAATATTCTCACCTAGGGGGGTTAAAATATAAAATAAAACTAAAATGAATTGAAAATTTAGTAAAAAATCCATTATAACATAAACGTAATAAACACAAGACTTTTAATAATACATTTCATGGTTGAGAGAATGAAAATTCATGACTTATCATACGTATGCTTGTGATATCCATGATTTGTCTTGACTTATCTGACTTATCTAAATTATCTGATTGATCTAAATTATTTGATTGGCTAACACACTTAATCCTGTGTGTAAGGTTATGCATCTGTCCCACATCCTATGGTCATAAGCGGAACCATTGATGTGATAGTACTATACTGTGCTTGGAAGTAAGCAAATATTCTCGGTGTAACCCATGCTAGTCCCACTATAGCGAAGAAATCATTCCGTAGGGTCATGACTATCTCGCAGTGTAGTAGTAGATGGTCAACTGTCTCCTCACACTTTTTGCACTTGCAATACCAATCCAACACAATGATCTAGCATTTCCTTAGATTGTAATTGCATAGAATCTTTCCTAAGGAAGCAATCCATTCAAAGAAGGCTACTTCTAGAGGTGTCTTCATCACCTAAATACTCTTTCAAGGGTAAGACCTAGTATTTTGTACGGTGAGGGACTGAAAGAATGAACAAATAGTAAATTTCCATTTCTTAGAAGGGCACCAGAGTACATTTGCATCTCCCACTCTCATTTTCGTAGGGTAAAAAAGGCTGTAAAACTCCGTGAAGGTGTTAACTTCCCAATCTTGTACAGGTATAACAAAATTAACCTTTCATTGAGGAGTGCCACTTGAAAGCTCCAAAAGATCCACCATTGAAGCTTCATAGACCCATGCAATTCCATACATTTTCGGATAAACTTCCTAAAGGACCTTATTGATGCTGGATCAGAATAGAAGATTATTTTGATGGCTAGCTAAACAAAGGAAGCTAGAGATTGAGATTGAGATTGAGAAAAATCACAAATAGAGAGAAACTCTGAGATAAACTTTGAAATTAAGGTTTTAATATAAAATAAATCAATCACCCTATTTGAACCCCACAAGCTAGACTTAAATAGCTAACGAAAAATGGCAAATTAGTAATTAAGACCAAACAATAAAATACAGAATAAAATAATTATGACTAAGATCTAGCCTAAGAATCCGGAATAAAATTGTTACCAAAGATACACATTACTATAAAAAGAAATTATCAAAAAATGAAAGAGTTGAGTAAAGGTTACGTTTCAGAGGTGAAAACAGTTGATTTTGGGGTCGACAAGAGGCCCACCAGGGGAAGCATGGTGACAAAGACGTGCGCCGAAGAGAGCTTTCCAGATTGAGGTCATATGCGCGATTTGACACTTTTAACCAAAGTTATAGTTAAAATACGGATGTAGTCACTTCTCCTCGCCCAACCAACCAAGAGATAAGTCTCCTTGCCCAATCGAGAGATAAATCTCCTCGCCCATTTGAGGGATAAGTCTCCTTGCCAACCAAGGGATAAGTCTCCTCGCCCAAATCTGCCGCTCCTCGCCCAATTCTTTATATCTTCTTGCTAGTTTTGTGCTGGTCTACCTTCTCGAAGTAGTCCAGTACTTTAACGTCGCATCTGTCAGTTGAGCCTCATCGACCTCGGATTCGGACTTAGATCCCCTTGCATCAGCCTTCCCAAGTAGGAAAGAACTCGCCCTCGAGCTCACACCATCGTCGACAAAGTAGGGGTTGAGGTATTTGACGTTGAACACATCCGAAATTCTCATATGACTGGGAAGACGCAGTCTATATGCATTATCGTTGATCTTTTGGAGAACTTCACAAGATCCAATCTTCCTATCTTTCAACTTGTTGTACTTGCCAACAAGAAAACGATCACGGGTTAGTACAACCCAAATGATCGCCAACCTCAAAAAGTATTTTGCAGCGACAATTGTTGGCGTGAACCTTGTACTTTGCATTGCTGGCCTGAGTTTCTTGCTTGACTTGGTTGTGTACTCCCTGAAGGTGCTCTGCCATCTCCTCGGCCTTGATGTTCAGGCGACCAATCTGTGGGACAAGGACCAAATCAAGGACCTTTGGCGGATTTTGACCGTATAGACTTCAAATGGACTCAATCGAGTAGTCCAGTTCTTGGATTGGTTGTAAGCAAACTCCGCTTGCGATAAGGCGAGGTCTCACTATCTCAAGAGGTTGTCCAAACTTCGATTTACAACCTCGGTTTGCCCGTCTGTTTGGGGGTGATTGGCACTACTAAAGTCTAGCTTTGTTACGAGTTTTTCCTACAAACTCTTCCAGAAATTACTCATAAACTTCGTATCCTAGTTTGAGGTGATAGATTGAGGAACACCATGCAAGTGAGCAATCTCCTTGAAAAAAAGGTGGGCGATCCGGGTGTTGTCCATGGTCTTTTTGCAAGCTACAAAATGGGCCATCTTAAAAAATCGGTCGACCACGACGAAGATTGAATCCATGGTGCATTGGGTCCTTGGTAAGCCTAAGACAAAATCCATACTGACGTCAAGCTACGGACCATCAGGTACAAGTAACAGAGTATAAATGCCAATATTGGTGAGGGTTTCCTTCACTCTCTGGCACACAAAACTTCTCGCCACGTATCGTGCAACGTCACTGGTCAACTTGGGCTAGTAGTAATCTGTGGCGATTAAAGCCAAAGTCTTTTCTTACCCAAAGTGCCCCTCGCCATGCGATTCCCATATAATGTACTCTCTCAAGGAACAATCTGGGATACACAACTGTAGACGAAGAAAAAAACCCGTCATGCAGGAGAAAATCACTTTGCCTTCCCTCAGTTACTTCCTCAAAAATCTTTCCAAAGGATGGATCCTCGGTGTACAAATCCTTGAAAGTGTTAAAGCCCTCCACTCTAGTACTAATGGCAGTGAGGAGTGCCACTAATCGGCTTAACATGTCTGCAACTCGGTTCAAGCTTCCCGATTGGTGCCTCAGCGAAAATGTTAATTCCTGCAAGTATGCTACCCACTTAGCATGCTACCTGCTCAACTTGTGCTGGCCATTGATGTACTTTAAGGTCTCGTGGCTAGTGATAAGGATGAACTCCCTTTATACTAGGTAGTGACGTCAATGCTTTAGGGATTGAGCTATGGCGTAGAACTCTAAATTATAAGTGAAATAATTCTTTTTTGACTCCATAGCTTCTCACTGAAAAAGGCTATCGGCCGCCCCTCTTAACTCAAAACACCACCAATGCCAACCCCAGATGCATCACAATTGACTTTGAACACCTTATCAAAGTCTGGAAGTGCTAAGACTGGTGCCTCTGTCATCTTTTGCTTGGCTAGTTGAAAACCGGTCTTTGCCTCCTCAGACCACTGGAAGTCACGCCCCTTTAGGCACTCTGTGATAGGGCAATCAAAGTGCTGAAGTTTTTGATGAACCGACGGTAGAAGGATGCCAATCCATGGAAACTCTTGACATCGTGCAAGGTCTTAGGTTTGGGCCACGCCAAGACTGCATCTATCTTTGACTAATTTGCACGAACACCATCAGTACACAACAAAACCAAAGAAAGTTATAGAAGTAGTGAAGAAATGACACTTCTTTTGATTGATGAGCAGAAGCTCCGTTCTCAACATATCGAAAACAGTCGGAGGTGATCAAAGCGTGACGCTCATGTCGGATTATAAATGAAGATATCATCAAAGTAAACTACAACAAATTTCCCCATAAAGGGCCGTAAAACTTGATGCATAAACCTCATGAATGTACTGGGCACATTGGACAGCCCAAAAGGCATGACCATCCATTTATACAACCCATGTTGTGTCTTAAACGCCGTCTTCTACTCATCTCCAAGCCTTATCCTGATCTGGTGATATCTGCTTTTAAGGTCAATTTTTTAGAAGACCTTAGAACCTGATAGTTTATCCAACATATCATCTAGGCGTGGAATGGGAAACCTGTACTTCACTTGATTGCTCTGTTGTCAACACACATATGCCATGAACCATCTTTCTTTGGTACTTCCAGGGTAGTTATTAAAATATTTTCTGTCGATCGAAAAAAACATTAGGCATCGCCTATCTACTGTTACCTCACTACCTTTATTCAGCCACGCCAATTTGTACGGCTTGGGATGACGATCTGTCTTCAACTGTAATTTCTGAATAGCTTCTTTAGACACCACGTTCTCACAACTGCCATGGTCAATGATCATCTTGCAAACTTTATCGGCAACTGTGCAGGTCGTGTGGAAAATATTGGTTCTCAACTAATCGTCCCCTGAATCACCCTTGGGAGTCAGTAGACTCTTGTGAACGACTAGGGTCTCGTGGCCATCACCATGCAATACGTTTCCATCCTCATCATCATCATAAACAAGCTCTCCAATCTTCCTAGTATCTTTTTCCAAGTCTTCCTCAATTAGGAGATTTTTGCCTTTTGATTAGTAGGCTTCCTGCACTCAGTCGCTCTATGTTCACCACATCTGAAACATCTAACATTAAAGTGAGAACTTTGACCCTGTGGTGGTTGCTGGGCGGAATGAGGTTCTTGAGGGTGAACTGCTCGGCTGCTTTGATCGCTTCGAATCACTGGTCTCCTGTTCTGCTACTTCTCCACGACAAGTGCACGTTGGTATGCTTAAGAATTTGTCCATAACGCATGAAGGCTAAGGACACCTTGTAGGGACTGTCGTAATCCGCCCAAATACCGCGCCACCATCTTCTCTTCTGTCTCAGATAGATCATTCTGGATTATCAATTGATGGAACTCTTCCGTGTAATCATCAACGAATCTTGTGCCCTGCCTCAACAAGTGAAGTCGTTGAAACAAAGTTTGAGTGTAGCCAAAAGGAAGGAAGTGACCCTTCATCTTCTTCTTCATCTTCTCCCAATCACTAATCTTGGTCTTGCCCGGCCTATCTCATGATCGCCTCAACTGCTCCCACCACGCAGATGCTCTACCCTCCCTTGTGTTTGATTGTGACCAGTTTCACTTTGACATGATCTGAGACTTCCTTAAAATAAAAAAAATCCGCTCCAGTTCATTCAACCAATCAATGAACCCTTCAGCCTGTAATGTACAGGGAAATTGAGGCAGATACACTCTGAAACCGAGGTCCCCATGACGCTCCTCCCGACCATGGTGCTCTCAAAATAGAGTACGATTGTAATACGGGTTTTTAAAACTGGATTCAGACTCTTGATCATAAGTCTGACCCTTTAGGTTTTGCGCGTCTAGATGCTGGGATAAGTCTACTATTTGCCTATGCAAATCTGTAATCATTGCATCCTGTACGTTACGATCGCGGGGAGGGACTTCCTCATTTGGAACCTGTCCACGTCAACCACGACCTCTACCACCAGCCATGCAAACAAACGATAATTCTAACCAAGAAAGCGCTACAGCTCTGATGGCAACTGATGCCGGATCAAAATAGAAGATTATTCTGGCGGCTAGCTAAATAACGGAAGCTAGAAATTGAGATTGAGAAAAATCTTAAATAGAGATAAACTCTGAGATTATGGTTTTAATATAAAATAAATCAATCACCCTATTTGAAGCCCACAAGCCGGGCAAAATGACAAATCAGTAATTAAGGCCAAACAATAAAATATGGAATAAGATAATTATGGCTAAGATATAGCCTAAGAATCCGGAATAAAATCGTTATTAAAGATACACATTACCATAAAAGAAAATTAATAAAAAATGAAAGAGTTGACTAAAGTTGACGTTTCGGAAGTAAAAATAGCTAATTCTGGGGTGAATAAGGGGCCCACTAGGCGAAGCATGGTGACCACGGTGTGCACGCCGAAGAGAGCTTTCTGGATTGGAGTCATATGCGCGATTCTGACACCTGTAGTTGAAGTTATAATTGAAATACGGATGTCGTCATTTTTCGTCGCCCAACCAAATAAGGGATAATAAGTCTTGTCGCCCATCTGAGGGATAAGTCTCCTCACCATCCAAGGGATAAGTCTCCTTGCAAAAATGCATTTTGGGGCTTCGATATGATCTTGTCCATTACATGCTCTTGCCAAACTTTTGATAAAGTTTAACATGAAAGACCCCCATGACAACATCCTTAACCACTTCCTTATGGGCTGGTTTGGATAGTGAGATGAGATGAGATGATTTTAGATGAGTTGAATAAAATATTGTTAGAATATTATTATTATTTTGGAATTTGAAAAAATTGAATTATTTATTATATATTGTGTGGGAATTTGAAAAAATTGTAATGATAAGATGAAATGTGATGAAACCATCTCTAAATCCAAACTGGGCCTATAGGTTTGGAAAAAGGCCGTGTTGAATCCATTGGGACCTAGGGCTTTGTCCCTAGCCATGCTTTTTACCACTTTTCAAATTTCCATCTCTTCAAAAGGCTTCTCAAGCCACCTTGCTTCCTGTTGATGTGTTGTCTCAAACACTAGACCATCTGTCTTTGGTCTCCATGTGAATTGTTCATACAATACATGTTTGTAGTATTAACAATATGATCTGTTATCTCAAATGGATTCAATGAGGCTACACAGTCCATCACTATAGTGTCAATGGAATTATTCCTCCTTCAGCCATAAGGCCTTCTATTTTTGCCTCTAAGAAATCTCCTCCATTAGGCTCACCCTTTGAAGACCTACAATCACCTGAATTTTATTAGTTCTGTGGGCTTTTGACAGAATTCTTGTCTCCTCCACGCCCAAGCCTTGTACTCCAAAAATGAATTCTCTAAGATTTCACATTGCCAAAGATTAATTCATTTCAAAATTTCAAGTCCCAGTTACTTTAGTCTGCAAGCCATGATATAACTTGGGGTTCCTCGATATAGGTAAGAAGATCACTATTACTTGATTTCGTTAACCTTTCCTTTAGGTTTTAGTCGCATGTTCTCGAACTTGGGCCTCGTTTGGTTACATAGATGAGATGAGAAATCTATGAATAGTTGTGAGATAGTTTGTGAATAGTAGTGAAATAGTTTGAGTTAAGATATTTTATAGTGTTTTGGAAAAGGAGAGAAAAAATTGAATAAAAATATTATAAAGTTAAAATATTGTTATAATATAATTTTTTAATATAATTTTTGTTTTGAAATTTAAAAAAGTTGAATTATTTTGTTTGTTTTGTTTGGAAGTTTAGGAAATGTTTAATGATTAGGCAATGGTCAGATGAAGAATTTGAAAATTTGAAATTGAAAAAGTATTTGTGTTTGGATGTTGAGATGAGATGAGATGGGTTAAGACCATCTGTGAAACCAAACAAGGCCTTAAGTATCTTCAATCCCTCTTGAATACCCCCACAGTCCAGTGGAAAGTGATCTGAACATAGTCTCGAGAGACATTTTTAGATTAGGCTTGGCTAGTGTGCATCTATCTATTCTTGACCATTGTGAAATGTCTCAATTGTATACCACGTGGAAGAGCCGTCTGGAAGAGGTACACAATCCCATGCCGTAGTATACAAAGAATGTAATCTTTTTGTCCATGCGAACTAATGCTGTATAGTTGATCCTTCAAAGCTATTTTAGAACACAAACACATGTTAGCCAATCAAGATCATCTCCTCTAGAATAGTTAAAGACTAATCAACTCTCAAAGTTTGTAAATCAAGCGAGTTATTTTTTTATAGGTGTATATCAAGCGAACTTTCCCTCACTTTTGTGTGCTTGTTTCTATTGCTGTGATTCTTTTTAAGCATTTGATTCTCGATTTTCTGGAAAAAGTCACTATTGAGATCTTTTAAACTAAAACTCTTTCATTGTGCAGCTATACTGTTTTGAAGATCGGGGAAATCGTCGAGTCGCATTGAGGCCAGAGCTCACTCCTTCGTTGGCGAGGCTGGTGATACAGAAAGGGTACTGATCCTGACTCGGCAGATGCATTTTGCATGAAAGCAATGCATAATCTTCATCATCTTTATTTGATGTCTGGAAATTTTGTTATATATATTATTTACTTATGGTTTTTGTATCCAGGTACAGATGCCAGAATTTGATCTCCATCTTTTTTCTTGTCCAGAAAATCTCTCTCACTACCATTGAAATGGTTTGCTATAGGACAGTGTTGGCGTTATGAGAGAATGACAAGAGGAAGGCGTCGTGAGCACTATCAGTGGAATATGGATATTATTGGTGTACCTGACGTTACGGTAGGAGCAGCTGACTTGACATACACTATGAACTTCCATGCTGGCTCCTTTTTTCTCCCCTCCATGGACTTAACTAATGTTGGCCTCTATGCGCACTGGATATATAGTTTTGAAAGTTTTTAACCATATTTATACGATTTTAATTTGCAACTTCTTAGAAATAAAAAATTATGAATTCTACCAAAAGTTGAGTCAGAACAGAATAGACTTTCATGTAAGGTTCGGTCGGATTACAGAAACATCGTAATTTCCAAGGCTCGAGTGAACAATTTAAATCGGATTGCCACTTCATCCAATAGCTTAAAACAATCAAATTATCCAAATTCCTTCCCCTAAAAGTTTTCCATCCAATTGCGAACTATAACCCTATAATCCAATGTAGTCTTCCATGAACCAGCTTCATAACCTCAAGAAGGTAGAATGTATATTATATAGATCGTCATCCATCACCATTGTATGAAGTTCCGTGAGAAACACATTCATGACTAAAAGTATGCGTATACTTGGGCTAAACCTATTGTTCTCATCAATAAAATTTTCGTTTAGCCATGGATGGTTAGTACTTTGCTACTATATGTGAGTTTGAGGCAAGTTGGTGAAGGCTGTCATTCAAATTCTTCTTTTTTCTTTTTGTGATATTGTTTGAGTACCTTTGTCTTCTATTCACTCCATATTTTGCTTAGATGTTTTAAAGCCTCCTTGAAAACTTCAATCAAGTAATTTTATTATCCAAATCTATCATCTAAACCCTTATATCCAAATGCGGTTACATATTCATTTCTTTGTCAAGCTTGATATCATGTTGTTTTGATACAGGCTGAAGCAGAACTTATTTCATCTATCGTCACTTTTTTCAAGCGAATTGGAATTACAGCATCAGACGTTGGATTCAAGGTTTCTAGCCGAAAGGTGCAAACAATTCTTTCTGTGCATGGGCAATCAGACGTCTTTAACAATAACATAATATTTTTGGAAGTTATCTTTTCTTTTGCTAAGTCATTGTATTACTTAATTCTTCTCAAGACATTTATGAATCCACTTTTGTTCTAATACGAAACTATGAACTATTGTTAATTGCAGGGAACTATTGTCAAATCTTTGTTATAATG
Source organism: Juglans sigillata (assembly GCA_003123805.1). NCBI lineage: Eukaryota > Viridiplantae > Streptophyta > Magnoliopsida > Fagales > Juglandaceae > Juglans > Juglans sigillata. Next base: position 162,662 of record QEOY01134298.1, on the reverse strand, counting down.
ACTTATCAAAAAATTAAAAATAACATCTTTGTATTATTGAAGACTTCTCAAGACATTTGGAATTAGTTTTCAAGCTTCAGTTGCAATGAACTGTAGTTACTTTCTTGACTATTTTTTTTCTCTCTTGATTAGTAATTGCTTGACTATTTCTTTTTGTGAAGAGACACAGTTATAAGTGTCTTAGCAACTCATGCACCTACTTAGAAGGCTAGGTATTATTTTACTTCTTATTGTGGATTCCCTTTGGGTAAATAATACTTGAATGGGATAATGTCATTGTTTTAAGCTATTGGATAAAGTGGCAATAAGAGTTACATTGTTGACTTGAGCCTTCAAAATTAAACACCTTATTGTAACTGGTCCACCTTTATATGCAAGTCTATGCTGTTCTCAACTTCTTACACAGTTTTGGTATATAAGTCAGCCCCATCTAAAGTGAGCCTTGGGTGAAATTGATTTTGCAAATTTTCCTCCCACTTTTTTTGAACTACTGCATCTGGTTTGAACAATTTCGGCTTTAGTTTTATTTTATTTTTTAAATTCCTTTGGGGGTGGAGGATGACTGAATATGTTAATTATTATCTGAGCTTTTCCCCTTTATTACAGGTTTTACAAGAAGTATTGAGGTGCTACTCTATACCTGAAAATTTATTCTCCAAGGTTTGCATAATTATAGACAAGGTGAGCTATGCAAGGTTGTAAGCTTCAGTATGTGATTGCTCGTTTCAAAATTAGAGCATGTTGCTATTCTGTCGAGTTTTAGTGCTGCTCATGATGTTATAAATATTCAGCTATCAATAAGAAAAAGAAAGTATTCAGCTATCAATAAAATTATTTGGATTACATTAAATTGTAACACCCCTTCCCGTGAGTTAGGAATATTATGAATGTACATAACTCTACAACAGTAAAGAGATTCGACATCATAAAAACTTTGGTCATCTTATTGAATCATACAATAACTTAAAATGAAATGTCTTGTATAACTTAATGTAATGACATGATGGCGTAAAACGTAAACTAGTCCTATGTGGCAATAACACTTATTTGTAAGATCTAAGACTGTTAAAGTACATCTTTTTCTGGCCATCCTGCTTGGTGTCCACATCATCATCACCTGGGACATTAAAACATAAATACAAATAACAAGTGAATCGAATACTCAGTAAACCGCACAGCATAATGTAAACAAGACTTAACCTTAGGCTTTACCTTGGAAATCTTCATGCATAATTATTATTATTATTTTTTTATAAGTAATCTTCATGCATAATTATACTTATATATAGCATGTGGATCATTCAACATAACTTAACCTTAGGCTTTACTTTTTCAAAGTCATTCTATGCATCTAATAAATTCCGTGCATGCTAGCATTTGGGTAAAAAAGTGTTAGCATGCTAAAATTTGACTTCTAGAGCCATTTGGAGTTGTTAACAGCATCCCCTTTTAAAGCTTTAGAGAGATTTTTTACAGCATTCAAGGAATCATGCATGCCACATTTCGGTATGCCATATGGTTTTCAGAAACTTATATTTTCTGGCCTCTTTATGCCATGTGATCATACAACAGCAACTGATTCAAATATAACATGTCAATTATGCAAGAAATCATGGTTTGGGGAATGTTTGTTCATTCTCATGCTCAATATGCTGAAACTTCTACCTTTTAGGAAATCTGGCTTTTGAGTTATGAAACTACATTTAAAAACATGGTACATGCTGTGTGTGGGTGGTATGCATGTGATTTGGCTCTGCCCCTTACATATAGACTTGTCAAACATAAGAAAGCATGGTTTTGTTGTCTGTTGATGCTGCTGTCAGGCTTCTGACAACATGTATTTTGTGTCTCCTGCCTATGGTGTCGCAGTAGCACGTATAGTGATCTCCTGTGCATGCTTTTGACTCAGGCCATATCTCATAGAAGAGTTTAGACTTCTACGACTACTTGGGGTTGCTATTACACGACTCACTACGTATAAGGAATTTGGTAGTATTATGACATGAACCATGCAAGAAAGTTCATGAGATTGAGAGCACACTCACCTAGGGCGGTCAACAACTCTTAGGGCAGCAATTAAACACCCTAATTCAGTCCCTTGATGCAGTAAAACATTGACGGCAGTGTCCCATGAGAGGCATAATCACATAGCTCCAAACTCACCAAAGGAGTGCATAATATTGTAGTTTATTCCTTGGTTGCAGCAGCGTTTTAGGAGACTCCTTACAATTCCTTGGCAATTGAACTCAAGAGTTTGGCTTGGAAAGTTGGGTGGTACAAAGGAGGATTAATGGCAGCAGGCTCTATGCACTTGAGCCAGAAAACTCAGGTGANGCAGTAAAACATTGACGGCAGTGTCCCATGAGAGGCATAATCACATAGCTCCAAACTCACCAAAGGAGTGCATAATATTGTAGTTTATTCCTTGGTTGCAGCAGCGGTTTAGGAGACTCCTTACAATTCCTTGGCAATTGAACTCAAGAGTTTGGCGTGGAAAGTTGGGTGGTACAAAGGAGGATTAATGGCAGCAGGCTCTATGCACTTGAGCCAGAAAACTCAGGTGGATGTTGCAGGAGTGGGTGCACTGAGTTCTTGGCTGCTGGATTCTCTTGGCTTCCCTTTGGAGTGTAGATGGGTTAAGAAAAGAAGTAGGGATATCTAGGAATTCCTTAGAAGGGGCAACACATGTGCGGGGGTTTCCTTGGTTGAGATGTGAGCATAGGGGCTGCTGGTATAATCCTGGTAGTCTTCTTGGGAACAGGTGGTAGCCTTGATTTTAGGAGGAAAATCTGGAAATTTAAATGTTAGTTAAGGCTGGAGGGGCAGCAGCTCTGGATTGGGAGTAGAATGTGGGGCTTTCAGCATGCTTCTAGGAAGGTTCCTCTTTGATTTTGTTTGAAAACTTTCCTAAAACATCTATGGGAAGTAGGCAGCTTCATGGTAGACAACTTTTGGGGTTTTTCTCCCAGACTAACACAGCTTGTCAAACTCTGGCCAACTTCTGTCATAATAGAAAGATCTTCCCTAATTTATTCCTATGCTTTATTTAATCTTTCCCTAATTTATTCCTATGCTTTATTTAGGGAAGATCTTTCTATTATGACAGAAGTTTACCGAGTTGGCCAACTTGTCATAATAGAGAGATCTTCCCTAAGTTTAGTCAAACTCGGTAAACTTTCTGGCTTGCCTCCTGAAGAGCCTGGGGAAGAAGTGGTCTAAGAATGCTTGCTTGAAGCGATCCCAGGTGATGGGTACTCCACCCCAAAGTTTTTGCTGTAAGAGCTCCCGGTGCAGAATACCACCATGGATCAGCCATATCTACTAACATATTGGTGGCATACTCCACCTTTTAGTCATTGGTATAATATAGAGCTCTGAAAATCTTCTCTATCCTCATCCAATTTTCAGCATCTAAAGCTTCCAACTTGCCATTGAAAGCTGGAGGGTGTTGCCGTGAAACTCATAGGGTACACCCGAGGGGAGCCTTAGGTACCATGCCATGGCCATTGGCAAAAGTCTGGAAAATTCATGTGGCAGCAGTAGCAAGAATTTTGGGGTCACCGTGCTGTGATTCTGTGGACTCCTCACGACACACCGCACATGAAATGGGTGTTTTCTTTGAGTTTGTCTTACCAGAGTTCTAGCGTGTTTATGGCTCATTTCTCTGAGTTGTGGTGAGGGACCCAAGAGTATGGGGTTTGTGGGAAGGCATTATACCATGAGAGACTGCATAGTATTCACATTACATAAAGAGAATAAGAATACTCACTTTAGAGTTGCTGTCACCGTGGCTATTTGATAGAACCTAGTGGCATATTTCCTGCTTCTAGGATCCTGTAGCATGATGCTTTAGAGGGATTAAACCAGTACTCGAAGAGGGCCATGTGGATGTTTTTGGAGGCTGCAAATTACCTTGGGTGCAGGGAGTGATTGTGACAGGGAAGCCTTGGGTTGGTAGAGGAGAGACTGGTGGCACAAAGTGTGAATGGAGGCTGTCGTGGCTTCTGCGGTAGTCAGTTAAAAATATAGGAACATAGGAGCCTAATGCCACTAATCCTCCTCTGTACTGCCCCACTTTCCAAGTCAAACTCTTGAGTTCAATTGCTAAGAGATTCGAAGGAGTCTCCTAAAACTCTGCTGCAACCAAGGTAAGGAACAAACTAGAGAAACCCTTTCTATTACTTGTGTTATTCTCTTCAGATACATGCACTGAATCCTTCTCTACTTAAACTGTCCAGGTCGAGGATAGAAGAGTTCAGTCTTTGGTGATTCGCCCTATGTTACAGCAACTTTAAAGTAGGAAATTCCCAGAAACATATGCACTCCTTTGGTGAATTTCAAGCTATGTGATTATGCCTCTTATGGACCACTGCTGTGTATGTTTTACTGCAAAGACTGAACTTAGGATGCTTAATTGCAGCTGTAAGAGTGGCCAACCACCCTAGGTGAGTGTGCTCTCAATCTCATGAACTTTCTTGCAGGGTTCATGTCATAATATTACCAAATTCCTAATACGTAGTGAGTCGTATAATTACAACCCCCAATGGAGTCCTAGATGTCTAAACTCTCTTCTATGAGATAGGGCCTGAGTCAAAAGTGTTTACAGGAGATTACTATACATGCTACTGTGATACCATAAGCAGCGAAACACATGCTGTCAGAAAGCTGACAGAATCACAGCAGCATGAAACAGCCAGCAAAACCATGATTTCTCATGTTTGACATGTCTCTCCTTGATTTTAAGATGTTTATTTCTACAAATTTTAATTGTTTTCTTCTGTGTGGGGGGTTTGCATATTTATCTGGATACAGATAGAGAAGATTCCAATGGATGAGATAAAGAAAGAGTTGAAATCTGCTGGTGTATCAGAAAAGGCTGTTGAGGAGCTATTGCAAGTTCTTTCCATCAAGTCATTGACAAAATTGGAAGGTTAGGTTGAGTTTTCTGTTATTCTATTCAGAAGTTTTTTTTTTGTTAAAAGACTCAAATGAATAATTTTTTGTAATGATTATATTCTCCACCTTACCAGTGGCCTTGGAAATAGAAACCAATTGAAGTCATCCATTGGTTTCTTTAAATGTACAAGTTCTCTCAACAGAAATGATATAATTGATTTTAATTATTTTTTGTATATTTGTGTATGTAGAAATACTTGGAAGTGCTGGGGAAGCTGTTGCCGATCTAAAGCTGCTATTCTCCCTGGCTGAAAAGTTTGGTTATTCTGAATGGATTGAATTTGATGCATCTATTGTACGTGGGCTTGCTTACTACACTGGAATTGTGTTCGAGGTGAGATGTTTTCTATTCTAATTGTTTTCTTCTTTTATGTTGGTCTGAATAGGAATATCACCTTAGGGTAAGTTGATAGTTAAAATAAGTTCCATCCACTAATTAGGTGACACCTTGCTAGTAGATACATTGTTTTGATAATCTCTGACAAAAAGAGCATGTATCACCTTCAGTAGCTAATTAGTGACCTAGAAATTGCACTGATGTTTCTATAACAACGCTGCCTTAGGGGCTGGACATATGGGCTAAAAGTTGTGGTCAACATCTTGTCGACCAAATACGTATAAAAAAAAAAAAACATCTCGTCGACCAAATGCTTAGTTCTTATTTTTCTTGGTGCTGAAACAAGTGAAGGGGAAAAATAGAAAAAATGAGTGAATATGTAGAGTTTTGATCTTGTAGCATAATTATTGTGTACCTAGACCTTGCAATAAAATATCTCAATGCCTTCATTTGCTTATGCATGAAGTAAGTGGCTGATCCAGGATTCATGGTGAAATCTTGAAAGCCCCTAGGTGGCAAAGAGATGAGCCTCTAAGATATAGATTGATGTATTGTAATGCCCACAGCTCAAGTCCCACATTTTTGGTTGGGATAGGCTCTGATACCATTTGTAATGCCCCAATGGAAGACCCAAACCACTTGACCTATGCTCCAAAAGGACTAGTCAATGATACAATTGGAGCCCGATTGGAACTTTATAAAGAGCAAGAACTTCTCCTTCCCAAGCAATGTGGGATCCCATACATCACCTACCCCTATCTTTATCATATGGGGTATCACATATATGCTATTAGCCTACATGCAAGGGAGAAAACAAAACACCACACCGAACAAAGTCTAATTTATAGATTTACCCCCTCCCTCTATCTTAAATGTTGAATAGTGTTTCCTTGAATGGGCATGGATGCATGGTATTATTTGTCACTGATATTAGACTTGTCTTTGGGGTTGTGACTGTGCTGATATTCTTTCACAGTCGAGACAGACACAAGACTGTTGTATAACTCGATCAAAATGGTTACATTTTTGTTTTCCCCTCATCCTAATGAGTTTTTAATCTTTTCCCTGTAGGGTTTTGATAGAGAAGGAAAGTTGCGAGCCATTTGTGGTGGTGGGCGATATGACCGGTTACTCTCAACTTTTGGTGGCGATGACCTTCCTGCATGTGGATTTGGATTTGGTGATGCTGTTATAATAGAAGTAGGTTCATCCTTTCATTAATTTACCCTACAGTAGAGTACTGATTAATGAATCGAATGTGGGCTGCCGTTAAATTACACCAGAACAAGTCTTTTGCTCCTCTTTCCCATCAAATGGTCCCACAACCTTTGGACATTTCTTTTTTCTTCTTTCGTTTTACCTATCAAAAACATATTACACAAGAAAACTCGTGCTGGCAGAATATGTTGCACTTACCAAAAAGATGCACCCCAATGTCTGTACCACTGTTATCTAATCAACTGTAACTGTGGTTTAACCTTGGCCTACTACTTAACATGATATTTGTCATATTATTAATTCATATATTCACCGACAGGAGAATGTGGACTGCAGAATGTCAGCCACATCCCACATTTTTGTACAGCAGACTGTACTTCAATCAAATGACCACTATAGTTATTTTTATTCGTTCATGTATTTTATTGTTACTTTTGTTTTTGTTCTTTGGTCACAAGTGTCTAGGGCCTCAACGGAGAGGAATCTCCTAAAGCAAATTGAGCTCGTAGGTAATAGTGTCAGAGTGAGCTTGGGTCCTATGCTTATAACTTCGTCCACCTGTCTCCCCTTTTAATTAAGTAGTTTAAAAAACAGCTTGTCAGTTAAACCCATGATGGACAGCCTTATAAACTACAGCAACCAATGGGTTTTGTTGTTTATTTACGTCTATTCGTGAATATCTAGTCTTTGCTTCTTTTGGTTAACAAATTATATGGCTTTTTTTGGGGGATTGGGATATTACAGTTGCTCAAGGACAAGGGACTTCTACCAGAAGTCAACCTCGAAGTAGAGAATATTGTGTCCGCTTTGGATGTTGATCTCCAAGGGGCAGCTGCTAGAGTTGCTAGCATACTCAGGGAGAAAGGCCAAAGTGTTGATTTGGTCTTGGAAAGCAAACCGCTTAAATGGTACTCAAATTCTTTTGAAGGTTTTCATACCAATTGCTGCCCTTTTCTGAGATGTTCTGTTTGTCTATTTTTTCATTCAGGGTTTTCAAACGAGCAGCACGGATAAATGCAGAGAGGCTAATATTGGTTGGAAGTTCAGAATGGCAAAGGGGTATGGTTAGCGTCAAAATCCTTTCTTCTGGTGAACAGTATGAAGTCAAACTAGATGAACTAGAATGACGAGATTTGACGATTTTGGTATTTATATATTCTTTTTTATTTTATTCTTGATAGTTAAGTTTAACCTTTGTCTTTAGTTTTCGAAAATTTAGTACTTCTCTATGTATCTGTGGTAGAAAAATGAAATGAACTCAACGCATTTTTGTGCATGGAGTGAATGCTAAAAATGGTGTTCTATAACACCATTCAGCTGATAAATACTATCATGATCATGTATATCTGAGATTACTATAAACTTGCTAGGATCTTACTCGTTAAAATATTTAAAGTGTCTCTAGCATCACTGTTACTACAACTACTATATATAATTGGTTAGCAATGATGTGATTTTTTTTTAATACAAAATCAATTACGCTGGACTAATATTTGTTAGTCTCTTATCTCATCAACGTGCCTTGCCGCATAATCTGATCATCTGCATCCTCTCTATCCAGACCACACCCAGATCAAGCCCTCTTCTTCCCTTACCTCTTGCCATATCGCCCGCTTTGCTTATTTTTTCAATTTTTAATGGTTTTCGTTCTCATGCTTGGAAATTACCCGATCTGGTGTCTTACGGTGGCCAAAGTTCAACAACCACTGTGCCATTGCGCAAACATTGGCAGCCAATCCATCAGAAAGAGGGAGAAGTGCTGCCAAAAAATCAACGCCTGAGATCAAGGCACTATTGCGCCGAGTTGCAAAAGGCTTAGTGGTGTTAGATCTCCATGTTCCCCACGTGCCGGCACCGCCCCTAGCGAGCTCCTTGGGCCACCAGTGAGACTGACCATCCATAGCTCCGTAGTTGTCTTTGATTTTGTTTCTCCCAACCAAGGAGCATCATGCTAAGGAAGTGGAATTTTTTCATCAACCAGCTGAAAACAACAAGATGCAATGTATCTCCAACCGCCACAGCTCCTGACTGGAAACGCGGTCTACCAGTTGGAGTACACAAAAACCGCAATGGCAGCTGCCTTTTAATAGGGTTGGGTAGAAATCAACTCTTTGATAGTCATCCACCCCTTTTTTATGTCTTGTAATCTTTGTTTAATATATATACACACACATACATAAAGCGTGCTTAGAGAAAAAAAAAATTATTTATGAAAGAGTGAACTTCTTTTTACTGTAATCAATACCGTGGTTATAATTTTTTTCTTGGGCGCCATTACCGTGGTTCTGTATCATGTATACTTTATTACTTGTTATACAAGGTCCATAAAAGCTACCTAAACTATCTTGTATACCAGCAGTAAATTCAAAACTATCTGGCTTAGGCAAAATAAAAATAAAAGAAAAAGAAGAGAGAGAGAGATCAAAACCATATTGTTGATTTGCCTGCACTATATTTAGCTCCTTTTGGGACTAATTGGAGGCAAATATCCCCACATACACCAATCCTATTGTGATGAAGCCCCAACTTGCTGTAGATAGATGAAGAAATGATATTTTCAGAATGAAAATGCTACCTGTACTTACAATTTTCGGCACATAACCATATGTGCTGACATGCCAGCTATTAAAATGGTGAATATTTTGAAATTCGAATTAACAAAAAAAAAAAATTGATAAAATGGGACTGTCATTCAATACGTATATTGTATGCTGACGTGGAGCTTGTTATAAGATCACAAGTTCAAAACTACCCATTAGAGTTGGCTCAAGTGATAAGGACCTTAGGTTTTTTGGATATGCTCCTTGTGAGTCTTAAGATTCCAACCTTGACTGCAAATGCTTTCTAAGGGCTGGAAAATTAAGATAAATACTGTGTTTTCAACCTTGTAATTCATTCTCATTTACCTTGAGTTTATATATACGTGTATACGGCATTAGTAGGTTAAGATTACAATGAGGAACATATGATCTTAATCTAATATGCTTTGTATAGATAACTTCACCTGCATCTTCATCGTCTAGGAAACATCTTCATTTGGGAAAACATCTTGTATAAACTTCATCTTCTTCTACTTGATAACTCACACTTTCCATGATCCTTCTCTTTATCTTTGTCCCTATCTGGAAGTTGCAAAGCAACACTCTCTTGGTTAACACCCCTCTCATGCAAACAGGGGTGAACACAACATAAGCTTTGTCCTTTAAGGAATGTAAAACGTATAGCAGTGAGGTCCTTCGTAAAACTGTTGGAAACTTGGTCAGCTGAGGAGATAACCTTCAAGTAAACATCATTGTTGGTGACCTTTTCACGTATACAATGCATATCAACTTCTATATGTTTTGTTGATGCATGAAACACATGGTTGGATGTGAGAGCAAGTCGCTGACATTATCACACTAGACTATGGGACGAGAGATGAGATCAGAAACTTGAAAGTCTTTCAAAATCATGCGTAGCCAATTTTAATGTTCATCTTCTATCATGGCTAAGGCCCTATACGCAGCCTCTATTCTTCTACGCGAGACAACAACAAATTTTTTTGCAAACCATAAGATGAGACGTGGACCTAAAAATATACCATATCCTGTGGTAGGCCTCCGATCATCGGAGTTGCCAACCCAATCGGAGTCACTATAGGCTTGAAGATGTAGAGACTTACATATTTTAGTATATCCTATGGTTAAAAGTGTTGAGAAGTCTCACACGGTTTAGGGATAAACTCATCCCGGATTTTATAAGGAGTTACCCTACTCCTCCTATTAGGCCTTTTATGAGGAGAAATGAGTGTTTCTATATGGTATCAAAGCAAGTTAACCTATGACCGATGATGAGCTCCTATGACCTACCTACGATGATGGTATCGGAAATACTAGTCCACAAGTGAGGGGGCTGTTGAGAAGTCCCACACGACTTAGGAACAAACTCATCCTGGGCTTCATAAGGAGTTACCTTACTCCTCCTATTAGGTCTTTTATGAGGAGAAATGAGTGTTTCTATATGGATATGAAATCACCACTTGTTCTAAAAGTTTAAGCTGATGGAAAGAAATAGATTTTATTATTTATTTTATATCTTAACACCCCCCTCACATGTGGGCCAAACTCCCCCTCAATGGGTGACCTAACACGTGAAATATTTAATTAAATGAGATAGTGTAGAGTCAATGTTCGAACTCAAGACCTCTGCTCTAATGCCATGTACAAATTCATGGGTCTAACTCATTTCATAAAACTGGTTCAACAAGAGATGATTGTTTATTCCTTATAAACATGCCCAAGACATTGTCTATAGGTAATGCGAGATTATTCCTCAACACTCTCCCTCATGTGCAGGTTAATATTTTTTTTGGCCCTTGTCACGAGGTAAGTAGTGTGGACTCCCATTCGTCTTGTGGCAGACTCTGATATCATGAACAAATTTACCACTTGTTCCAAAAGTTTAAGCTGATGGAAATATGTAGATTTTATTATTTATTTTATATCTTAACAAAAAGTGCCCTTTCAGTATTGAAGATCTCGCTTGGTAGAGGTCCAATGGGTTATTGTGGGAGCATGAAGATGTTGGCAAAGCTGATTAATCGAATAAGCTATCTCTGGCATTGTAAGAGTGCTAGCATCAACATCTGGGAGGGGGTCACCAGCTTCAGAGGAAAGGTTGCCACCAAATACATAGGGAGTATCAAATGGTTTAGCACCCACTATTCATGCACGATGAACCATGTCTAAGATGTATTTACTTGTGCAAAAGGATGTTAACCCATGGGCCATGGGCATTATAGGTTGTTTGAATTCTAAGAAAAACCCAAGAGGTCCAAGAATTTCTTAGGCAAGTTTAGCCTGTAATTTGTCTATGAGTAAGAGTATAAAGGTAAAGGAACCTGCATTGGTGAGTCCATCAAGGGGTCTGAGATAGGGAGCCCTTTATCTCCTTTTCTCTTTATTTTATGTGCTGAGGGGCTTAGTTGCTTGCTTAATCAGTCAGAAAGAAGGGGCATTACAAGAGGGGCACAAGTAGCTAGAGGTGAGATCTCTATAAACCACCTACTATTTGCAAATGACTGCATGGAACAAACTGCAAGTAATTTTGAAGAAGCATGAGAAGGCATCTGGACAGTCCCTCAACAAGGATAAAACTTCCATTTTTTTCAGTAGTAGTACCCCATTGGAGGTTAAAGAAAGAATCTTGGAGGCTGGTAATTCAGTAGATTGTGGAAGTTTTGAGAGATATTTAGTTCTACCAACCATTGTAGGAAGATCTAAATATAATACTTTTAGAATACTGAAAGAAAAAATATGGAAAAAGATCACAAGTTGGAAGAATAATTTCTTATCCCAAGCTGGGAAAGAAGTGATGTTAAAAGCTATGTTGTAGGCCATACCTACGTGCACCATGAGAGTTTTTAAGTTGCCTTTGAGGTTGTGCAGTGAAATCAACTCCATGTTCTCTAAATTTTGGTGGGGAAAATATCAAAAGGAGGGGGGAATTCATTGGAGGAAATGTGATAAAATGACTAGTCAGAAAGTGAAGGGGGGGCTTGGGTTTTAGGGATTTGGACTGTTTTAACCTAGCTCTCCTAGCTAAACAAGGCTGGAGATTTATTCAATCTCCTAACTCTTTGGCTGCAGTAGTTTTTAGAGATAAGTATTTTAAGAATACTAATTTTCTGGATGTCAAGTTAGGGCCTAAACCTTTCTGATTTGGAGAAGCTTATGGAGTGCTAGAGATTTAATCAAGGAAGGAATAAGGTGCAGGGTTGGAGATGGTAATAAGATCCAAATTTGGGGCCATAAATGGTTGAACACCCCATCTTCCTTCTCAGTGCAGTCCCCTATTATAGAACTCAGTGCAGATTCAAAAGTAGCAGATCTCATGGTAGAGAACAAAAGAGAGTGGAATGAGGCATTGGTTAATGCCATTTTTGGAAAAGAAGAGGCAAAACAGATTATGAGCATACCACTTAGCAGATGATTGAATGAAGATAAGGCAATATGGGGTCCATCAAAGAAAGAGATTTTCATTGTGAGAAGTGCATACTATCTACTACTTGACAAGAGAAGAAGTTGTAAAGGGGAGTCATCCATAGAACTACAGAGTGACAATAGATGGAAGAGCATTTGGGGGTTAGAAGTTCCTAATATGGTGAAGCTGTTTCTATGGAAGGCAGCAAATGAGCTACTTCCAACAAAAAAGAACATGTTTCAAAGAAAGGTTGTTGAGGACCCCCTATGTCCAGTTTGTTTTAAAGAGGAAGAGTCAGTTATTCACATGTGTGGGAGTGTCCAGTAGCTAACGATGTTTGGGCAAATGGCTTGAGTGGAGTTTCTAAGTGGAAAAGGGAAGGTGGAGATTTTCTGGGTTTGTGGGAGAGGTTGATGGGAGGTTTGGATAAATCTAAACTTGAGGAGATAGCTGTCCAGCTAAGGAAAGTGTGGTTGAGAAGGAACACTTTAGTGTTTGATAAGAGACTCACATGCCCAAAAATGTTGATATCAACATCAATTGAGTCACTGAAGGATTTCAAACAAGCGAATAGTTTGGTCAATAGTAACAATGAAATTCAGCAGAGTGAACTTTCGGTAAACATGACTAGATGGATTCGACCTGCAGCAAATTTTGTAAAGGTAAATTGGGATGCCTCGTTGGATGTAAAGGAGAGGAAAATGGGGATGAGGGTGATAATTAGAGATGAAAATGGAGAGGCTTTGCTTGCAGCCTGCAATAGCAGAAGGAATGTTTTATCACCAGAGATTGCAGAGTGTCAAGCTTTATGGAGGGCTATGCAATTGTGCAATGATCTCAATATCCAGAATGCTATCTTTGAAGGGGATGCCAAGGCTGTCATAATGGCAGTTAAGGGTGATGAAGAAAATTTTTCTTACTTTTGTTCTTTAATTGATGATATTAGGAATGTATTGAATTTTAGGAAGAGCTGGTTTTTACAATTTGATTACAGAGAAAAAAATACAGTTGCACACAATCTGACAAAGGCTGCCTTACACATAGTTGAGAAGAAAGTTTGGAAAGAAATTGTTCCAGATTTTATTGTAAATAGTCTGAATTATGATAGAAGATGTATGCAGGATACTCATATATGAAAGTCTTGAGGTTTATTCAAAAAAAAAAAAAAATGAGTCCCTACATGTTGCCATGCACTACGCCATCAACATAGATCAACAAAAATATATGGACAGCCACTTGATGAAATGTAAAGAGCGAGTAGAAGTATCTACTTGTGATCCAACAAGGCCCATATCAAGTAAACTGTACGAAAGCCCAGTAAACCAAACTAGAACTTATGGCCTCGTACGTAACTCCTTATGGAGCCAACAAACATACTCAAGATTAATAGGATCAACGAGTCCTCTAGGATGCTTCATATACATTTCCTCATCTAATATGCCATGAAGGCATTGGAGACGTCAAGAACCACTCACACAGTTATAAGTTTATTAACAGGACTAAAGGTCTTTGAAGAATTTGCACCACTGACCTTATAAAATCCCTTGGCTACAAGGTGTGTGCCTTGTATTGGTCTATAGAACCATCAGTACCCTTTTGCTTCACTTTTATTTATTTTGAATAATGGATTTATCTCCACACCTTGAAAAGGAATCCATCCAAAAAGAGTGAGGGAGATTGGATTGTGCAATACAAGCCAACTCCCATGATGTGTTGATGTTTTGTTCAACTATTTCGTTTTTCGGGAAGTGTATGAGCATTTGTTATACAATAAAAAATGCCACTGGATTCTAGGAAGGATCAAAATTTAGTGGAGAAAAGTTCCCTAGCATTTTTAGATTGGAGTTGTTTAATAGTGCAACAAAATAAATTTTCCAACTAGAGTTTAAAATTGACAAAGCAAGGAATACATCAATTTTATTGAAAATCGGGTACAACCATGTAAATCTAGAGTAGTCATCATCAAATATGACATAGTAGCAGTGACTGCGGTGCTATAAGATGAAGTGGGTGAAATACATCCCAATGAATAAGTTCTAAAGGAAAAGATGACACTCTAGCAGACTCTTGGAAAGGTAATTGTTTGGTTTTTCCAAGTTGACAGGAGAAACATACATGTTCCTTTTTTTTTTTTAATGAAATTGGAACTCTCATTCATAGAAATGAGATCATAACAGATGTGTGATACAAGATGGGGGGGCTTCCTCCATATCTACTCTCACGTCTGAACCAGAAAAAGACAGTGCATCTCTAGCTAAAGAGTGTGCCACTGTGTTACAAGATCTGCCAACATGTTGGACAGACCATTGAACAAAAGATTGTAGAAGAACTTTGGCATCATTGAAAAAAGGCCTGCCTCTGACCATGACACATCTTCCTTTTGAAGAGCTGTGACTACCTGAAGTGAGTCACCTTCCAATATAACACTAGTGTGACCCAGTTGTAGTCCAAACTTGACTGCCTCGAGTGCACCAGCAGCTTCAGCCAGTAAGGGGTCTGGGAACAAAGCCACTTTGTACCTCATTGGAGCAGAGACCAGTCCCTTATCATCCCTTACTATGATGCCAATCCCCACCTGGCTGTTGGCTTTGTCCATAGCTGCATCCCGATTGATCTTGAGGGAATCCTGAGGAGGTGGGAACCACCTGTCACTTACTGTGTTGCACTTGTTTTGTTGCTGTTGGGTGCCATGTTCCTTCAACCACAGGCCCAACAAGAGAAACATACATGTTCCTGACTCATAGGACCAGCAAAAGGAAGATTTAAATGAAGAAATGACACTTTGTTAATGTCTAATAGGAAGGATGGCCCAAATGTGCATGCCACACGTAGAAGGATGTTTGAACACCAAAGAGAACTACTTGTGCTCGACACCTATTGAGGGCGTGTTTTATTGATGTGAATGGGGGTAAAGCCCGCCTTCACTCAATTTTTCTGGGATTGTAGTTTTGTTATCCTTGACAAAATAATGAGAACTAGTTAGAAAAAAGAAACAATCATTCTCTAAATAAGATTATTTTATAGAAACTAGATTGGCCATGGCTAGAGGACAATGAAACATTGTGACACCCCCATGCCCCCATCACCAGCACCCCCCCCTCGATTGGCGATAGGTCGAGACGTCGAGATTCTCACTACACGGGCAAACACCCATTTCATTTTGTGGAATATTGTGTATTTGTATGCCCGGCATACGTGTACAAGTAGTTGGGTTGGAAAAGGTTAAGATACATGTTATAATTAGAAATATAAGTACCAGATAAAAATATTCAACTTTCAAAATAATAATAATAACTATAAGTCACGTCCATACCAATATTAAAAACATATTATAGACCACAACTTCCTGTTCATCGTCCAACATAAATATAACCACAAATGACTTTACAAAAATTAATATTAAATGGGGACATACCCCGAATTCCTACATCTGAAGAAAGCCTACGGTCTCAACTCTCGATGAGCATATGACGTGGTTTCAAATGTGTTCTCTCAAGTGTAGAAGCCTCAAGTTGTATCAAGGATAAATTTAGGATCATCTTTTACAAGGACAAAGGAGTATTAAAACTAAGGTTTTGAATTTTGTACTGTTCTGGCCGATACGACCGAAATATTTCGTTTCTATGACATAGCCGGTTCAGAAAATGATAGAATTTCGTACCGGTCAGAATTTTGACCGTTTCGGCCCGTACTGACCAATATTTTGGCCTTTATTTTTTTTTTCATTTCTTCAAACTACAAGTTCATTTTTTGACCTCCCAATTCAGACTAGACTATTTATAATTTTTTCATATAGAGACTATTATTTTGAAATATAATTTATATATATAATTTATTCAATATAGACTATTCCGAAACGGTACCGGTATTGAAATATCTTGTTTCAATACCTCGACCGAAACAGTCACTAGTACGGTATTCAAAACATTGATTAAAACAATCTTGAAAATGTTATGTGAAATCTGATGGTATATGTACAAAGAAAAGAAAAGGAAATTTTCTAAAAGATTGGTTGTGGAATTTTTAATTGTATGAAACTTGGGCACTAAGCCAATGAGAAACTATTTGTTGTGATTTATATGCAGGTGTAGGTTGCATGGATATACATAATTGTATGTAAATTGAAATGATGGAGTTTTAGATTCAACTTTGAGAATTAAAATGTAAGAAATATTGAAAACAAGAGAAACAAAATATGAAACTGAATGCAACCAAATGAAGTCAAAAAAATATTTAAGATTTCAAAGAGAAAGAAAATCTAAGAAGCAATTTATCAAACACTTGAGCTACAAATGGACCTCTTTTTCTTTCGGTTCTTAGTTAATTTTCTGTGATGCTAATTCTCAACTATCAATCCAGTCAATGAATTAGTAATCGAAAGATGGAGAGTTCACGTTCAGATTTGCACCATTTCTTTAAAATCTTCACTGCATTGCCAGCTAAACCCATAATAACATCTGACCGAAAGAAACCTTGATAAGTTTTCAAGCCTCTGTTATGCCTTACGTCTACAACAAAGCAAGAATAAAAGCTTCTTTCTAGTTTCAAATCAATTTTAGGCTTACAACAGAGTAAAAATGGAGTTTAAACCAACATAAATTTCATTAATCTAAAACCTAAAACAAATCAGGCCTCATACTACGACCCAAGCTACAAAGTTAGCCTTCCATCCTCTTTTCAGAAATAAAACTTAGCAAAAGCAGAGCCATTACTCCCAGATGAAGTTCCCAGCCACATCTGATTTTTGTATTTTTTTTTTTTTAGAGAAAGTCATTGCAAACTTTTCCTTCCTACCGCCAAGTACTCTACCAAAAGATATATGAAAACAGTAGCTAAAACCCATACACAAAAAATGCCTCCTCTTTCTTGACACGCACCTCTTCCAATCCCTCTAGCATAACCGTGTGTCTCCCCCTTCAGGACCACAACATCATTTTTTGTTAGCTCCCTAAGCACGCCAAGTGAATCCACTTTTAGGACCACATAATCTCCTCTCCTAGCTCCCTTAGGCACACCGAGTGAATCCACCCAAAAGAGCATCAATTCATTTGGCATCTTATCTCCCAAAAATGCCCTATAGCAAATAGGATCAAGTGCTTATCACTATTGTGGCTCAATAATGTAGGTGTCATGTGTATCCTTGTAACAACCAGCTGCATTATGAATCTTTTTAAGTGCAAAATATTAGGTATTATCAATTTAACTCAAATACTATAATCTACTGCATAATTAAATGCTTAATTCATTTTTGGTTAAACAATTTATTCACTTAAGAACCTTTCATGCAGTTTTAACACTTTATCACACCCCCAACTAGTTTTTTGCTAGTCTCTAGCAAATTGAAAAAGAGCAAGTAGATTCAACTTTATTTCAAAATTACTCAATTCAAAAATCTATACCACAGGTCAAATTCATTAGCTTTAGAGCATTAGAGCTAATGTAAATCAGACATTAGTTCTCCATAGAAGTTTATACATTATCCAGCTAATCATCCAAGGGAAAGAATATGCAAAAAAAAATCATGCTTAACCCTAAATGCACAAGTTTGTGATCAGATTTCCAAGTTTGACTACCAAAATCCATTTAAAAGGTTCCAACATCAGCGTTTGATTAAGAAAGACCAATTGGTCTTACTCTAATTCAAAACTATTATAATGGCAGCTTTCATGCTATTACACTTTTAAAGACTTTTTTTTTAATTGTTGGAATCCCAGTAATAGTCAGCATTTTCCATCACACAACTTGATCTCTAGATTGTCCCTTTTCTCATTTGTTTTCATGCTTTCATTCTCCCTTTTCATACTTATTTTTTAAGGCATAATGGAGTTTCTTCCTAAGCCATTAGGATATGGTTAATGAAAGTTCCATACAGCTGCAATGTTGATCTTCGATGCATGGTATAATAGTGTCAACTAAAATATTATGAGTGTATGTGTATATCAGCAGTTAGCAGGTTTTAGCAAATCACCCTAGCGTAATCGACTAAAAATTGGATAAACTTCTATTTTGAGCTAAAATCTAGATCCTTAAATGCTAACGTAGCTCATAATTCCAATAGATCTTTTCACAAGTATAAAAGTTTGAAAATATTAGTTTAAAACCTGTTGAGTCACCAAAAAATCAGTTCATTTCAAATGTTCTTGGAGGTGCAATAAAAAGTATTTTACATAAAGCCTGATAGTACCAAAAAAACCATAAAAAAAAAAAAACACTTCTGCTCCCACCCCCAACTCGAAATGAGCATTGTCCTCAATGAGTAAAGGCAAAAAGAATTAGGAAGGAAAAATGGAAGAGAGCTACTTGAATAAGCTGCAGGATAATGATAGTAAAAGGGAAAGGAAAGATAAAACAAAAATCTGCAAAACAAAAGAAGCTAAGCACAAAAGAAAAAAAAAATCAATAAAACAAATAAAAGTACTAAGTAGCAGCAGGGTAAGTAAGATCTTGCAAAAGACTGGTGGTGGCCTCAAGTGAAAATTGTTTCAGAAAAGGTTTGAGTCTTTGGCTATTTACCTTGAAAGCATTTCCATTTTGAGGATTGACAACCTCAACAACACAATGAGGAAAGACTGTTTTAATAAGATAAGAGCATTGGCAATGGCCTAGCCATTGCCAAGTCTAAAATTTAGCTAGAATGTTAACTTTTAGCTATAGTATTAATTTTTGAGTAAATGAGTCTACATTGGACTAGCTATCTCAAAGTTAAAATAATAATATAATATTATATATATTTTTTTAATTTTTTTTTTTACAAATACAATTCATATATTTCCTAGATCTTCATGCTTTGTAAAAATAATATATATATTCTATCAATATTCGCAATTAGTAGAATAAATAATGTGCATGCCATGCATGTTTTACCATTCAAAGAGAGAGGGGAGTGAAGAAATAATAAAATATTACTTTTCATTGTAAATAGTAGCTAGCCATGTTTGGAGAAGACTTAAGATTTACTGTAATTCAAGTCTTAAGTTTTGGACTTTTGGCTAGTCCAATGTAGAAGCTTTTTCTCATATCTAGCTAAAGTTTAGACTTACATTGGCATTGGCATTTGGCTAGTCCATTGCCAATGCTCTTAGGCCACTCTATTGGGATCTTAACTTGCCAAGAAACAAATGAAGTCGAGAATTGTAGAGTAAACTTGCTGATTACGTTCAAATGATTTTCGTTGAATGTGCTTATCATGTAAAGGCTTCGTGCATGTAACTTCCTTAAAGATCCAGCTTGGTCAAGATCAAAATTAAATTTCTTGATGGCTCAAAAAACATGGTGTTCAAGTTCAACAAGAAATGACAGGCCTTACCATAGACTAACTGATAAGGGGACATACCAAGAATGGTTTTATATGCAGTCCTATAAGCCCATAATGCATCGGGTAATCTCAAAGTCCAATCCTTACAGTTAGGATTCATAGTTTTTTCCAAAATAATCTTAATTTCCCTATTAGCAAGTTCAGCTTGACCATTTGTTTGAGGATGATATGGGATAAAAACCTTATGGTAAATGCTATACTTGTGTAAGAGGGCAGCAAAGGGTTTGTTTAAAAAATGGTTGCCATTGTCATTTATGATAGTTTTAGGCATGCCAAAACGAGAGAAAATATTTTCTTTTAAAAACTTAAGCACAACTTGATAGTCATTTGTTTTGCAAGGAATAGCTTCGACCCATTTAGACACGTAGTCAATAGAAACTATAATGCATAAATGACCAAAAGGAGGAGGAAAGGGACCCATAAAGTCAATGCCCCAACAATAAAAAACTTTTAGCACCAAAACAGGTTGTAGAGGCATCATGGTTCTTTTAGTTATTCCATTCAATTTCTGACATGGTTTACAAGATTTACAAAAACTATATGCATCCTTAAACATGGTATGCCAATATAAACCACATTGCAAAATTTTAACTACCGTCTTATGAGCAGAAAAATGGCCACTACATGCCTCGGTATGAGAAGTATTTAGCACAACAAAATATTTGATCATTTGGGACACTTTTTCGAATGATTTGATTTGAGCAGTATTTAAATAAATAAGGGTCATCGTAAAAGAAATACTTAACCTCAGCTTTGAATCATTTTAAGTCTTGAGCAATCCAATGTGGTGGAGTCTGATTTGTCACAAAAAGTTTACAATGTCAGCATTTCAATTTCTGTGAACTGGAGTAGGGAGAGATGATCAGCAACCATATTCTTTACACCCTTTTCATTCTTAATGGTAATGTTAAACTCTTGAAGGAGAATGATCCATCGGATGAGGCATGTTTAGCATCTTTCTTTGTCAAGAGGTATTTCTAAGTTACATGGTTAGTGAAAATTACCACAGGAGAACCAAGTATGTAAGTCCAAAATTTTTCAAGCCAAAGACAACATCAAGTAACTCTTTTTCAATTGTGGAATAGTTCTTTTGGGCCTCATTTAAAGTTTTACTTGCATAATATATGACAAAAGGATGATTATCTTGTCACTGTCCAAGCACAACCCCTATGGCAAAATCATTGGCGTCACACATAATTTCAAAAGGGAGGGAGGGACCAATCAAGGGATTGAATAATAGGGGTTTTGGTGAGCAAATTTTTAAGTTTGTCAAAAGCATTTGGTGTGCAGCTGTCCAATTAAAAACAGTGTCATGCATGACTAAAAGACACAAAGGTTTAGAAATGGAACTAAAACCTTTGATAAATCTTCTATAAAAACCAACATGACCTAAGAATGACTTGACATCCTTTACGGTTTTAGGTGCGTGGAGCTTAGAAATCAAGTCAATCTTGGCCCTATTAACCTCAATTCCCTTAGCTGAATGATATGCCCAAGGACTATCCATTTTTGAACCATGAAGTGACATTTCTACCAGTTGAGGAGCAAATTTTTTTCTTCACACCTAGCCAACACAGCTTGTAAGTTAGCTAAACAATAATCAAAGGTACTACTGAAAATAGAAAAATCATCCATAAACACTTCTAAAATATTTTCAACTGTATCACTGAAAATACTTAACATGTATCATTGGAAAGTATCTAGTGCATTACATAAACCAAAGGACATTCATCTAGATGTAAAAGTGCCAAAATGACATGTGAAAGTGGCCTTTTCTTGGTCCTTTAAGGCTATTCAATATGGTAGTAGCCTGAAAAGCCATATAGAAAATAGTAGAAAGCATGATCAACAACTCTTTCCAAAATTTGATCAAGAAAAGGTAAGGGAAAATGATCTTTCCTAGTGGCTGCATTTAACTTGCTATAATCAATATACATACGTCAACCAGTGGTCATTCTCATAGGAATCAACTCATCATGATCATTTTTCATAACTGTCAACCCAGATGTTTTTGGACTCACCCACTTACTGTCCGAGATAGGATAAATGATATCAACATCAAGCAATTTCAATACTTCAATTTTAACAACTTCTTTCATGGTAGGGTTCAATCACCTTTGCATTTTCCTAGAAGTTTTTACATTTTCTTCTAGATAAATCCTATGAGTACAAATTAGGGGGCTTATACCTTTGATATTTGCTATAGTCCAGCCAATAGCTCCCTTATGCTACTTCAACACTTCAACTAGCCCCCCCCTTGTGTTTCAGGGAACAAGGAAGAAACCACCACTGGAAAGGTATTGTTGGGCCCTAGAAAAACATATTTCAGATTTGTTGGCAGTGGTTTCAAGTCCAATTTTGGGATTTCATCTGAAGAGGAGGGCCTCAGATTTGTTAGCATGTCTGCTTTTGATTTTCTATGAAAGAAACAATAAACTGGTCAGAATTGTTGCCAGAAAATTCACTAACAACCACTAAACCAGTTTCTAACTTAGCACACTGTTTTTCTAAATAAGTTTCTTCATCAAGAATAGCCTCCAACAAATTTACTTCTTGAACCTCTTTTAAGTCATTTGCCTGCTTGCAAGTGTTAAAAATGTTTAGTTCTAATGTCATGTTTCTGAAATTCAATTTCAAAACACCACTTCTACAATTAATCAATGCATTAGATGTTGCAAGAAAAGCTCTTTCAAGGATTATTGGTGCTTGAAAAGAAGAAGAAATTGTCAAATGAACATTAAGCACTACAAAATCCACCAGATAAAAGAATTTATCAACTTGAACTAAAACATCCTCAATAATACCCCTAGGGATCTTAATGGAATGATCATCTAATTGCAAAATGATTGAGATTGGTTTCAATTCTCCCAATCCTAACTGTTCATATATGGTATAAGGAAGCAAATTCACACTTGAACCCAGGTCTAAAAGTGTTTGATCAATTTTTAAGCTACCTATTGCACAAGCAGTTGTGGGAGACCCCGGGTCTTTATACTTTGGTGGGGTGTTATTTTGTTTAATGGTGCTGACTTGTTCATTTAAGAAAGCCTTTTTTTGGACATTTAGTTTCCTCTTAACAGTGTACAAGTCCTTTAAGAACTTAGCATATGCATGAATTTGTTGAATGACATTTAATAAATGAATGTTGATCCTAATTTGTATAAAAATTTCCAAAATGTTAGAATGATTTTAATCTTTATGCAAAGGGACAAGTCTTTNATATATATAAGTTTTATATATAATGTATAATTATAAATTTTTATGTGAAATTTTATATATAACATATATATTCATATATGAAATAATTTCTTATTATAATTTATAAATTATTACATAAAATGTTAATACTAAATCACTAAAAGTTTATAACTAATACTAATATATAACTTATAACTATACCAATAGTTTAATATTAATACTATTATATAGTATAATATATTAATAAAAGTATAAAATAGTTTTTTTTAAATCAATTTTTTTTTTTATAAACAAATTTTTAATGACAAATTGTGAAATTTACATTTTAAAAAAATCAAAAAATCGGACCGGACCGGACCGGAAACCGGTAAAACCGGAAGTACCGATTTAGGAGGGTAACCGGTGCATAATCGGTTTTGAAAAATACAAAACCGGTACATACCGGTTCGGTCCTAGATTTTATTTAAAACCGGACCGGTTACACCCCTAGCAGGGATAGTGAGACATTCATTAGTAGAATGTCCTAACTCTTCACAAATTTCACATTTTTTAGGCACTCTAGGAATAACTTGCACCTCATTAACCTTTTTCATTTTAATGGAATCAGTTTTTCTAGATAGTAATGCTAATCTAGCATGCATATCATCATCCTCTTTAAAATTAAACTTGCCACCACTAGACTCAACACTCTTAGATCTGTCATAAGCATCGGCAGTATCCCAAGATTGGGCATTCTCAGCCAAATAATCAAAATATTCGAATGCTTCTTCAGGTTCTTTATTGAAAAACTCCCCATTACACATAGTTTCAACAAATTGACACATTTTGGGTGGCAAACTCTCATAGGAAAAACTAATCACATGCCAATGGTCATAACCATGATGTGGACATGAATTAAATAGATCTTTGAACCTTTCCAAGCATTGATAAAAAGTTTCAGAATCTTTTTGAGAAAAAATCATGATCTGTCTTTTCAAAACATTTGTCCTATGTATTGGAAAAAAAATTTCAAAAACTCTGTTTGCATCTCCTGCCAAGTGCCTATGGATCGAGATCGAAGTGAGTTCAACCATGTTTTAGCTTTAGCTTTTAAAAAAAATGGGAACAACTTAAGCCTAATGACTTCTTCTGTGCATGTACAATCCAAAAATGTAGAACATACTTCCTCAAATTCCTTGATATGTAAATAAGGATTTCCAGACTCCATACTAAGAAAATGTGGAAGTAGAGGTATCATGCAGGGTTTGAAATTGAAATTGTTGACATTTAGAGGTTGGATGATGCATGGAGGTGCAATGGTTTGATCAGGGTGTAGGTATTCCCTAAGAGTCCTATTAGGATTCACAATCTCCCTCTCAGCATGCTCATTATTATCCATATTGCTTTGAGTTTCAGATGTGAACTTAAGAGATACATATGCTAAATTAGATGCTGAATCAGAAGATGTTGAATTAGAGTGGGTGTTGTTAAGATTTCTAATAAGATGACCAGAATGATTTCGATCCCAACCAGACATATACAATAGTAAAAAAGATATGTAAAATAAAGAGAAGAATCAACTGAAAAAGAAAAGAAAAGTTTAGATATAATCAAATTGTGAAGAGGTTCACAACATCATAAACCTCAACTTTCTCAAACAAAATTGCTTCAATGAACACCAATTGTCCCCGACAACGGCGCCAAAAACTTGACGTAGTTTCAAATGTGTTCTCCCAACTATAGAAGTGTCATGTTGTATCAAGAAAAAATCCAGGATTGTATTCCATAGTGACAAAGGAGTATTAAAACAATCTTGAAAATGCTATGTCAAATCTGATAGTAAATGTACAAAGAAAAGAAAAAGAAATTTTCTATAAGACTCTTTGTGAAATTTTTAATTGTATGAAACTGGGCACTAAACCAAGGAGAAACTATTTGTTATGATTTATATACAGGTGTAGGTTGTATGGATATACATACAACTAGAGAAACAAAATATGAAATTGAATGCAACCAAATGAAGTCAGAAAAACATTTAAGATTTCAAAGCAAAAGAAAATCTAAGAAGCAATTTATTGAACACTTGATCTGCGGATGAACCACTTTTTGATTCAGTTCTTAGTTAATTTTCCATAGTGTTGATTCTCAACTTTCAATCTAGTCAAGGAATTAATAATTGGAAGATGGAGAGTTCACGTTCAGATTTGCACCATTTCTTTAACATCTTCACTGCATTGCCAGCCAAACCCACAATAGCATTTGATCGAAAGAAACCTTGATAAGTTTTTGAGCCTCTATTGTGCCTTATGTCTACAACAGAGCAAGAATAGGAGCTTCTTTCCAGTTTCAAATCAATTTCAAGCTTGCAACAGAGTAAAAATGGAGTTTAAACCAAAAGAAATTACATTAATCTAAAACCGAAAACAAATCAGGCCTCATCGTACAACCCGAGCTACAAAGTTAGCCTTGCATCCTCTTTTCAGAAATAAAACTCAGCAAAAGTAGAGTTATCACTCTCAGAAGAAGTTCCCAGCCACATATGATCTTTGTATTTTTATTTTTAGAGAAAATCGATGCAAACTTTTCCTTCCTACCAGCCAAGTTCTCCACCGAAAGATATATGAAAACGGCAGCTAAAACCAATACCCAAAAGATGCCTCCTCCTACCTGTCACGCACCTCTTCCAATCCCTCTAGCATAACCGAGTGTCTCCCCCTTCAGGACCACATCATCATTTTTCGTTAGCTCCCTTAGGCACACAGAGTGAATCCACTTTTAGGACCACAAAATCTCCTCTCCTAGACTCCTAGCTCCCTTAGGCACACTGAGTGAATCCACCCAAAAGAGCATCAATTCAATTAGCATCAATTCACTATAAGGGCAAAGCTGAAATATTAAACTTAATGTGTCTCAATAATGTAGGTGTCATGTGTATCATTGTTACAACCAGCTGCATTATGAGTCTTTTTAAGTGCACAATATCAGGTATTATCAATTTAACTCAAATACTATAATCTTCTGCATAATTAAGTGCTTAATTAATTTTTGGTTAAACAATTTATTCACTTAAGTAACTTTCATGCAGTTTGAACACTTTGTCATCATAGCCGTAGTGTGATTACCATTGTTAGATTCTGAAAAAATCTCAGTAAATATACTCAAGACAACAACTAAAAATGCAAGTAATAACATGAATATAACAAATAAGTCATACTGACAGCCTCCGAGCAAATAAAATAATCATAGTTCACAGTAAAGATAATCGAGCATCCAATGCCCAAATCATCACATAATATATTAATCCTAGACCCCAAGTCCATTTAACATCATGAAAACCATCTTATCCATCATTTAAGTTTATTAGCGTGTGCGTCATGGTCTCCCCTTTCACATGGTCTTAAAGACAACCTAGCTTCTTTTGTCACACCACGAGTAACGATTGTGCATATACAACATCATAACAAGCAATGCTTGACTTTGCGCCTCTTACTTGACCACGGTGTCCTGTAGCCTTCTTCAATCGAGAGGACACAACTTCGATTTGAGAGCATTACCATATTGTCCAAGCCTGTTATAGCCCAATGACAATTCATGGGATGCCACTCAATTCAGACATTCCTGAGTAAATAAAGAAGCTCTACTGATATAATATCTTATCTTGACTTGGAGTTGTGATCCACTCACCTTGAAACTCCTATTAAATGATGTAAGGTGGTACTTTTACAAAATAATAACAATGCTTTAACAAAGATAGCCAACAAATCATTATGTACTATTATGCATGCAGAAAATATCAAAAAATAGGGGACAAAGATGTAGTAAATTGTAGCATGGCATATTCATTTTCATTTAACCAACATTGCTAGCATTGTTGTAGAGAAGAACCTATCTCTGCAATGAACTTTTAACTGAATAGCTTGTTGATGATCTAGCCTCTCTTAGTTCAATAAGGACTTAGGTGTCTGGAAGTGTGAGAGTGCGAGCTTCGCCTTCGAAGTTAGAGTTTTCACCTTCTCTCAAGAATTAGAGAGAGAAAGTTATGAGATTTCGATGATCTCAAAGTACGAGAATGAAGATTGATGCTAACCGCTATTTATAGGAGAGTTTTGTCTCTAATTATTAATTTTACTATTCTATTCACATTTAATTTTGCATATTTGATATATAATTTTGATTTAAAACAAAATACAATTCTCCCTCTCTTGAATTAGTCATCTTGGCAACATTTTGATATATAAATTTTCTTAAAAGTGCATGTCGGAGTCTACTCCAATCTAAGAAAAGTATCTTCCCTTTCGGAATCAAATGAAAATTAATAATCTATCCAATATAAAATATGAACAACTTTTTATTATAGTTTTTTGTTTAAATTATGGGATTTATAAGATGATTAGGTTCCGAGAAATTGACTGACTTTCCGTTCAATGTGGTTTGGTCACTTGGACCGGATGGTCATGCTGGTTTGGTTCGTTGTAATATATGTCCACGTGACCAAACATCAGTCATTCACTCTTCCGTAGAATAGGGATAACTTGTTAACGTGTCGCAATTTGATTGCCTGATTCACCAATCCCCACGTGCTCTGCCATTTCTATCACGTGGGACGACGCCTGATTGCCTGATTACAACTCTTCTGCCAGTGCAATCACTGCAATGCATTAATGCATCTCTTCCTAACTTGAAACATCGATGCCTTTATATGTAATTGGTTCCATCCTCCATTGAGCAGCAGCCAGCAGACCTCCTCGAGCAATGCTCTTTCTTTCTCGAGGCCTCCAAATTCCCAAATATCTCTAGCAATGCTCTTTCTTGTTCCAAAAAATTCAATATTGTTTTCTGTACAGAGTCTTTGAAAGGGAGCCGAGGGTTATTTCATTTATCTGCATTTGCACCTGCACCTCTCCTGTCTTAATGGGCTTAG
Source organism: Juglans sigillata (assembly GCA_003123805.1). Classification (NCBI taxonomy): domain Eukaryota; kingdom Viridiplantae; phylum Streptophyta; class Magnoliopsida; order Fagales; family Juglandaceae; genus Juglans; species Juglans sigillata. Next base: position 134,777 of record QEOY01134298.1, on the reverse strand, counting down.
AGGTGCAGGTTTAGGTGCAGATAAATGGGTTTACCTTCATTTTCTCCGATCGTTAAGGTATGAGTTAAATAAGGCCTGATCAAGAATCCCGTTCAACGGCAAATCAAGTCATTAAATTAATCAGCTCTCTCTTTATGGATTTCATTCACTTTCTGTAGACAAATTGGCTGTGAATATTCACTTGTTCTCTGCAAGCTTGGACTCAGTTCCTTTTTTTTTTCGTTTTTTATTTGGATATGAATTCTTGTTCTTAATCAGCGTAGACGCAAGGAAATCAGAAAAGAGCTCGAACATGGCAAGATAAATGAGAGTATGGCTTATTTTGATTGTCTAGGTACCTTTTTGTTCTCGTAAATCGTATATGCTTTAGTAGTGTTTAGGTGTATAATGTTCTTCGGGAAATGATTTTCACATATATTCCGGTATTTGATCAACAAAACTAATTATTTTCCGGTTAACAATTATATTATCACTACGAAGTAGATCAAAATGACTTCATCCTCACCCCAATATTCCCCATTTTGTGCCGATCGTCGACTCCTGATCCCACTGATCTAGTCATCTCTAGCCGATCTTCCTGGCCTAACCCCTTCTTAGAAATATTAAAAGACATTTTTGTGAAGTTTTGTTTGTTGTGTTTTACTCCCGAGACCTGACCATCTTTGAATAAGACGTGTTACATCATTAGATTTACAGTTCATCTTTTTAGAGATTTATAGAAGCCATACTCCTTTATGTGTGGGAATAAGGTGGTTCTCTCTAATAAACACCTCTTGAACAACCTACATAAACCTAATTTTTCCTGGCATGATATCCGACAACTACATAGAAAAATTAAAGCAGCCTATGTAATCTTTAGCATCGTTGAATCAATCGGCCTCGATCGTGGCGGAACTTTTACTTGGCGCATGTTTGGCCAGGGGAAAATGGGACCGCAACATTCATAATTTGTCTCCATTTTCTAGTTTGTTTTTTATTGATGTTTTCATGACAATTGTATTGTGTTTACTGTTTTGGTTGGCATTTCACTCCCACTTTTTTCACTATTGATATATATATATATATATATATGTATGTATTTATTTATATATATGAATGAATGGGTTAAGAAAAAGATTTGCACTTTACAATATCGTTTCCCCTTGTGGCCGCCATCGATGCCATTTCTCCGTTTACATAAAGCCAACAACGATGGATGCAATCCAACAAAATGATGGTTTTTTTTTAAGGAAAAATTAATAATTAACCCTTCAGTTTAATTAGGGCCTGAATTTTGTGTCTACTAGTGATCGAGCTTAAGGTATGAAAATATCAGTACGAGATATAAAGTTATAAAGTTTTTTATTCTTTTCTTGTATTTCTTTCGTCCTTTCCTACCATTGGTTATACTGGAACATAGAAGCAAGACCGTGACAGAAAGGGACTACATCCTAGGCTCTAGATTTAAGAGTACTTCTAATCTAGACAAGGAGAAAAGAGTTGAGTCTTGAGGGTCAATACCTACCTATAGTTGCAGCAGGTTTGGAGGATGATTTCCAGTACACTACATAGAATTGGTGATGAATATTTGTTGCCATCTCACATCGACTAATTATGTATTTGATTGGTGATTTATAAGCCTAGGCATCATTTCCTTATAAGTCGATTTTCAAGAATGAGTTCTACTAAGTGGGTTCATAACAAATGACATCAGAGTCACCCCACTTATGCAGTCTATATTGGCACGGTTGCAATCGTGCGGCACAGGAGTGATGCTGTCATGGCAATGTTCGTTCGAAGCTAGGAAAGACCTAGAGCACAACCAACCCATGTGAGCGTCGAGACCGCCATGGATGTTGGTTGCCGAGCGTAGTGGTTGTTGCAATTTCACATCGACTAAGTAAGAGATTGGTTGGTAGTTTATAAGTCCCTAGACACCATTCCCTTGTAAGCAGATTTTCAAGGATGAGTTTTACCTAATGAGTTTATAACAATATTTACTAACAAAAGGAAAATGGGTAGCACACTTGGGTAAAAGAGTCGGCAAACTCGAGTTACTTACAAGAAGATTTGGCCGACCAAACATATTGGAGGCTTTCTTTAGTGATACTAGACAATTTTGTAGTTTACAGGAAACTGAGGGGCTAGTATTCTTTGGTTTTATCGGATGTACCTTAGGAATTATTCAAAGAGTCCTTAAAGATTTTTCTCTAAATATTAAGGAAGTAGGCTTGATGCATGATATTCATGCCAGAAAGATTCTTGTTCATTATTTCTGTCTCGAACTTCCTCTTATCAAGTTCTAGTTGTGCACCTATATCGTGATTTGCCTTCATCACCCATGCTCTCCTCTCTACCATGAACAACCGTCTATCCTCAGTCATTCTAGCTAATGCCATATTGAACTCAACATCACATAATTCCTGGGCCTTCCACTTCCTCAAGTAATCTTTCTTAGTTTTTTTGTCTGGAGGTCTCTCAAAGTTCTCCTCCACAACATCGTCGGCAACTTCACTTGCTTACTCATTGGCTACACTCTTATTGTGTGACATTTTCCTCGTATTCAGTGAAATCATGTGTTGCTGCTATTTGGGTTGGTGTCTCAAAAGACACCAATAATGCTCCAATGTGAAGCTCTCATTCTCTATCTCTTTGTACATTATTTTTGCCTTTACAATTTTAAAAAATGAAGGAATATTGTCAAAAATAAATCTTAGATAAATAAATTTATTATTAAAAGAAAATAGTAAATACCTTGTCTTGCTCGGTCGTATCACTCGGGTGCAATGATTCTACTTGTGCTACAAATATACAAAACTTATTTATGCATTTCTGGATCATGGATCTATGATTGATTAATGACCCTACCGAACGGTTCACAGTATTTGGTTCTTTATACTCGGGATAAAAATAAAAAATGTTGTCCCACATTTGAGTGGATATTTTATCAGGAAAAATGATAGGCTTACTACCCTCTTACTACTCATTTACTATTTTTTTTATATTTAATTTTTTTTATAATTTTTTATTTTACTTAATAGTTAAGGAAGTGATAATTAGTAAATTTATATATTTTTTTAATTTTTTCTTAATGATTAAGGATGTTAAAAAAATACTTAAAATAAAATAATAAAAAAATAAAAACATTACAAGTAGTAGATGGGTAGTAGATAGGTAGTAAGCCTATCACTACCCTTTTATCAGTACCCCATATGACATCAATGCTAATGTTGAGCCGACCAGATACAAGTAAGTTATCATTCTCTACAATGAAAGATATACATCTTTGAACTTTTTTTGCTGGATGCCTCTTTTCAACGTGAAGGGGGGGGGGGGATTGTTTGGACCACAGCATTAGAATGTTGTGTGCATGTTGGATTCCTATTACAACTTTCTCCTCCACTTTGTAAGAGAGTGGTGAAGAAGAGATCCTCCTCGAATGGAGTGCCCATCTTTTAAGAATCTTAATTTTTAAGTTGTCAGACAAGGTAGCACAAGAAAAATGATACAAGGTAGCACAAAAAAAACGATACAAGGCAGTACAAGAAAACGTATATATAGGATATATAGCAGAACATTTTTTTTTCCTATAATAGATCATCCAATTTAGATAAACATTTTAAAAAAATATCAACCTATGATGCATGTTGTTGTAACACCCCAATAGAAGGCCCAAACCACATGATCTATACTCAAAATGACTAGTCAATGATACAATTGGAGCCCCATTGGAACCTTATAAAGAGCAAAAACTTCTCATTCCCAAGTAATGTGAGATCTCATATACTACCTACCTTTATTCATATCATATGGGGTATTACAATCTGTCCCTTTAAATTTCCGACGTCCTCGTCGGGTCTGTCCATTGTAGGTGGCATGGCTCAAGTCCCACATTTTTGGTTGAGATTGTCTCTGATACCATTTGTAACACCCCAATGGAAGGCCCAAACCACATTGTCTATACTCCAAAAGGATTAGTCAATGATACAATTAGAGCCCCATTAGAACTTTATAAAGAGCAAGAACTTCTCATTCCCAAGTAATGTGATGATCCTATACGCCACCTACCTTTATCTATATCATATGGGATATCACAGTTGTTGCATCTAAAAAATTTAGATTAAACTGTTTACTCATGAATGGAACTAATTTGATGCATGCATGGCAAACCTTCGGATGCTTTGGAAATCAAAGATATACATGTCATGCTCATGACTACACCCTGCATCATCTCCAAGCAGAGAGTAATGGCAGGATTATTAACCTTGTTTTATAAAAATATAACCTCTTTTCGCACTTGCTTGCTTTAAAAAAATATAACCTCTTTTTGCTTTATTTTTTCGTTAGTTGTTTCAGCAACCAGCAAGAGGTAATAGTTTTGATTTGAATTTCATCTGGTAACTTGGGGTTGGTGCTTGGTTTCTACTTGGGGCGAGAGAGGTTCAGAGCAACATTGGATGATATATGTGTGAAAGAGATTCAGGAGATGGCTGCAGCAAGCTTGTCAGTGGGACCAAGTTGTAGAGTGGAAGAGAGCTTTGTTTCATGTGAAAAATGCAATGAAAGAATGAAGATTATTCTACTAACTTTTTGATAGCACAAGACTGCTTGTTCAAATATTGTTACCCTAAAAGAACAAAAAAGAAAAAACTCCTAATTTCGAATTATCATTTTTATGCTATTATGGTTTCTGAAAGGGAAAAGTTGAGTGGAGTGGAGTTTTTTTGTGGCCTCGAGGACTATCTATGGAGTATTTAAGGTCAATTGTAAGCAACTAAGTAAAAGCTTTTTCATTTTCAACTCAGTTTTCTAAACAGAAGCCACCCTAGAGCTAAATTAAAGCTAGTTTCCAATCTTTATCAATCTTGGTTCATGTGAGAGATAAACAATGAAAGCTAGTTTCCACCCTTGGTTTGCTACAAGGGAGTATCTTGCCAAGAGTTGCAGCCCTTCAGTTTGTAATTCTTGATTTCTCTTTCCTTACTATATAATAAAACAAGTGCTGATTTTTATCACGTCGATGCAGATAAAAGGACAAAATTTGGCACGGGAAGTGTAATCATGATGCCATACATTTAGTATCAATCACAGGTACATACGCCAGTACTGATGGTGTTATCCATGGGGATTTATGTAATGTGGTCCTTCAAATAAATAGATGTAAAAACTTTGTTCTGACAAAAAAACAAAGTATTGACCAATGTCTTGGAAAAGAAATCCATACTTGAGAAAGTGGTAAATTTTCCAATAAGAAAATATGAATGCATGGCCTCCTAAATAGTTCTTTCTTTTTGTCTATGTTATGCATTTTGCAAGATTTAAGTGGAAGGATTAGTTTTATTAAGAGGCATGCCATGAATATACAAGTTATAAACATGGGGATGGAGAGTCTTTAAAAAGTTCTTAAGAATATATATACAATCTTTAAAGGAACATGCTAGATCTCCTGCTGGGATCTCTCGCTGGGGTCTAGCTTGTGTATTTCTATGTATTTTTTTAAGTATTTTTTTATATAAATTTTTTAGTAATTTTAAATATTTAAGAAAAAAATTAAAAAATTATAATATTATTAAAAAATATTTTCGTAATCACGAAGTAAAATAACAAATTACAAACAGTATTTTTTCATGATTTTTTATTTTGCTTCGTGATTAAGAAAATATCTTTTAATAATATAATGATTTTTTTATTTTTTTTTAAATATTTAAAATTGTTAAAAAATTTATATAAAAAATAACTTAAACAAACACATGTAAAACAATACTACCCCCCAGCGGGAGCCCCCAGTAGGGCTGTAGCATGACCCATCTTTAAAAAGTATTGACCAATTCTCCATATATTTTAATAATTCTTTGATTAGGCCAGAATAATTTTCCATAAATCAAAATATGAGACAACCCAGAAAATTGATAAGAAAACTACAAAATATGAGACAGCCCAACATAATTTCTCTAGGGAGAAATGATTTGTACAAGTCCCATATAGACAAGCTCCATACAAGCCATTATAAAAAGTGGACTCCACCTTAAAAAAAGTGTAAAAAAAACTATTCTTTATTATTGATATCCATTGTTTTACAAAAGACTTGTATATGGCTTGCCTATTTGGGGCTTGTATCTAGCATTACTCCTCTCTGGGACGCCCCTAACCTTTGCTTAGGATGGAACATAGACTTAGAATGTTGGGACATGTAACACAAGGTTACATACTACCGTACATGACAATTAACATTCAATACATCCTATAAGTGCAACTAGCAGTAAATTAAGGGTGAAAATAGAATTTATACCAGAATAACTAAAAACATCTCAATTCATTAATAGTCATCATAAGTTTAAACCAAATTGTAGCATAATCTTAGTATAGCTAATCATCATAAAAAGCCTCTAAAGTTAGAGCAACTGCTTCATGCGTTCTAGAGCATGAAGGACTAGTGCTATAAACATTAGGATAAGGTCCAATTTTTTTTCGAGGTCTTGCTCCTCCTCAATTAGTTGGACCCACCCTTCCATCCAGTCAGTCCTCCTCGAGTCCTGACACAACTTCTCTCATTTCAAGTAGAATGATAGTGGGTCCACAAGGAGTGAGATTTACTTGAAGTTTTAGTAAGTTAAACAACCAATGTGCACAAACATAAATTATGCGTGATGAATGATAAATATAAAATACATGTAATGCGGAAAATCAATGTGTATCTAATAAGTGTGATTTTTATTACTCTTTTATTTATGAAAAGTGTTAGTTTTCGTTTAATTCTATTAATTTTATTTTATTTCTATATATTTTTCTTCAATTTGAAGGAATGAGAAGATTTAGTGTGAAATGAGAGCATTTTGATACAAAAGAAGAGATTGCAGATCCAGATCGATAAGAGGCAACGAGATCTGAAAAAGAGGTCGAGGAGATTTAGGCGAGGAGACTCATGACCAGAATTCGCGAACAGAATTGGCGACAAGAATTAGGCGATAAGCGAGATATTTTACCTCTTGGGCCCGAAGACTTGGCACAAGGCTCTAGGGGACTAGATTGAGTGACCAGTCTAAACGACTAACTTAAACAACCAACATAAACGACATCGTGAGCAATAACTAGCAAAGGCAAGAGCCTTACCGCTCGGTAGGTTAGCGAGAGGAGCCTTTTATCCCGGTCAGGAGTCTTTCCTCTCGGTAGGCGAGGAGATCAGTTATATTCTGCGTACTTAGGCATCTACCTGGTGGGACCCTTCTGAGTTCCACAATCAAGTCACTTATTATTGAATCTTTCATTTTAGATAATTTCGTTATTCTTGGGATAATTTCTTTTATATTAACTGTTATCTTTAGAAACTATTTTTTGGATGTTTAGACTAGATTGTAGCTGCATTTATCTTATTTCCGGATTTGAGTTTTGAAATTTATTTAATCTCGTCTTGTGGGATGAATAGGAGAGTCAAAATTTTAGAGAGTCGGAATTTTAGAGAGTCTGAGTTTAGAGTAAAAATAGTCCAGAACTTATTCTTTAAGTTTCTTTCAAGGAGGCAGATCTGGGGGAGCAGAGGCGAGAGCTGCGTGCTTCATCAACTGACTCCAACGAAGAATACTAGTTTTATTGTTGTTTTTTTCAGTTTCATTATGAACTATTTCCATTTTCTAGTATTTTGATGTAGTCTAGCATTGAATACACAATTTATAGTCAAAATTATTATTTTTTTAATATTTCCATGATTGAGTGTTTATTCCTTGTTCTTAATACTTGCAATTTTCTAGCTAATTATTGTTTTATCTATTAAATCACAATGAGACTGAGATGTGATTTGTGATTAAAGCTCCAAGGTTAAGCACTATTAGTTGAGCGAAAGTATAGATATTTTTCTGCGATTAGTGTGATTTTCAAGAAAAATTCAAAGAACTTAATGAGTCTCCAATTAGTTAAATTCACATAGAGATATGAAGTTATTAGTTGGAGATATTTTTGGTATTGTTCGAGAGAAAATATTGAATAGTTAAGGGATTTTTATCATCAACTTGGGATAATTGAGATTTTATAACAAGGAAGAATAAATGGTGTGAGGTTTGCTAGATGAAATCAAACGCTCTAGATCTATTATTATTATCCTTAAAATCTTAATTTTAATATTATTTTCTTTAGTGTAATTTATATAATCTATTCTTCAAATTTTGGTTTTCTAGATAGTAATTAATTTAGTAAATTTCAGTATTCAATAGCATAATTATTCCCCGTGAGTTTAACATCTGTTTTCTTTAAAACACTTTACTACTTATTATGATTCTATGCTCTTGTAGAGATATTTTTAGCATAGCAGTGTCACTCATCCAAATTCCTCAACATTTTCAAAAAAACTGGGACACATTTTCGTACAGAGAAAATTTTTCACTTTACTGGCAAAAATAATCATAATGTTTCATTATTATTAGCAATTCATACTTAATCGTTACATCATAATATGTGGTATCGTCACAGTTCTCCATTTGCACTATGAGTACTTGCTGGTGGCTGTAGTACAATTCACGTTGAAACTATGTTGTCTGCAGACTCGTTCGAATGCATTGGTAACATAACATCATAACATGTACACCTACCAGCTTTAGGTGTTATAATATTTGATATTGTTCCGACGGTCTTTAAAAAGAACCCATTCGAAACCCGTTGACTTTTTTCTTCAACTCAAGGGTTACCACTCCATTCTTAAATACTCCAGAGTGGACAAAGGAGTTCTACTAGGATAAGTTTCCATCCCAGCCTTTAGAGTCGTGACAAAATTTATTTTTCATACTATGTTGCAAAATGTATTTCATAACATGTGCATATGTAGCAAATTTTATTTATTTATAGATGCAATATGCTAGAATGGTGAAAATATCACATGTTATATAAGTATGCACTAAATGTATCATATAACATGATATTTTATGGTCAAAATGAAAATTATAACATGAATATGACATTTATAAATAAATCATAAATATTTATTAATGTATAAGTTAGAGGCCAACTCACAAACTTCCTGATTTGAAAAGTCGTAACGGCTGAAATCAAATTCATGCTAAGTTAGGATCTATACCACTATGGAAGATGTTCATAATCAAAGGCTTGAAAAATGAGTATTTACAAAAATACCCCTAAACTCTCAAAAACTGCCACTAAGACCCTAAATTTTTCACTTTTTGCTAACAAACCTCAAATTTAACCAAATTTCATGGACCTCATATTTTGATATTCTAAAACCATTTATACCCTTAGAATTGTAAAATTCAAATTGAAACTAGCTCAAACATTCCCAACCCATGACAAGCACTCTAGTTGATGCCTTAGTGTGATTTCAACTATTGATCCTTATGAATGCATGCTTATGCAAATTTTATTTAGTCACCAATAATCACTATAGTCCTTAATGATATGATAAAGGCCAATTCTTGGGTGAGCAAGTTCATCACAACACTTTATCATGTCTAAAAACTTTAATCTTCATTAATCCTCCATTAATCAAGCTTGATGTTCCTAGTGTAAATCACAAAGGCATGCTTTCAAAATTCACCCAAAACATGTATTTTCATTCTTATCCCAATCATAAGGTTTTCTAAATGCTTAATTATCAAGCCTAGGTGGAATAAATCAAACTTCATGCCTTAATTACAAACTTACTTAAAACTCATGCATGTTTTGATAATCCACACAAGATAGAATTAACGCCTATCATGACATGCTTCTAATAAAAAATTAAATCTTCCATGATCATTCTAAGACATTAATAAATTATATCAAAATATGCTAAAACATGCCATAGCTAAAACTTTCACTTAAAACAATTTAAACACTTGAACCATTCTTAATGAACCCGGTTTTGAATTAAGCATGGTAACCTTTTCTAAATTCTTCAAAAAATTACTCCAACACTTAAAATCACAACTTTACATGTAAAATAAGATCTAGGGTAAGAGATCTTACAAATTTTGTGGCCCTTTATAGCGACCAACACAAGAACTTCCGAAAACACTCACTCGGTTTCTATTCTTTTGTACTCTAAGGGAAGAAGATCTCTCAAGAACTCAAGAGGAGCTTGGAGAAGAGGTGTGGAGGAAATGAGGGGGTGGAGGGCCTTTTTATAGGGAGCCAAGGGGAAGGAGACGTTGGCTTAAGCTCATGGGGATTGGGTGATATGGGCGGTGGTGTAAGGAGATGAGATTTCTGCTTGCATTTCATCATCTTGTGTCACTTGTGCATTGTGAATAGTGCCCTAAATCACCATGACTTCATCAATTCAGGTGCTACATTGATTCTAAGGGTGCTGATTTGGTTTTTGCTGTAGAAGGAAGAGAAGAAAAACAAAACAAAAATTAAGCATGAAGCTGACGGGTTCAAGGGTGGTTTCTTGGGTAATTTTGATCATGACTTTGACTCACCCTCTTGTCTTTTCTCCATGGCTGCTTTGTGCAGGTCATAAGCCATTCTTGGAAGGCTTTCTAAGTGAGGAAATGGTTCTTAGTTGGCTACCAAGTGATCATGAAGTGACAGCTCAAATGAAAAGGGTGAAGAGAAGTGGGTTGCCGAAATGAAGGTGGTTTGATGCCTTTGGTTTGGTGCTTTATTTGGGTGGGAAAAATATTGGTCAAAAGCTCATGATGACCATAAGGGCTACTTGGGGATTTAGTGGTGATGGAGGTGGCGTGTGGTGGTGGCTCAACCATGGGCAGAACGGGGGTTGAAACTCAACCAACTTGGTTCCCATCCAACTAGTGCCCAAGGTGAAATCGATTTTAGTGTTTTAGTTTGGTCTTTTTTTTTTTGAAACCAAATTTGTCAAAGGCTTGGTCTAGGTCTAAAGGGATTATATGAGGTAGTTAAAGACCATAGTTCCCTTGAGAAAAAAAGGTACAAAAAGATTAGGCTTAAGGGTAAAACAGTCCATTGAAACCAAATGTGTGCCGATTGGTGTAGTTTGGGGTTTTGATTTGTCATTTCTTCTAATGACATGTGTGGAGGTTATCTAGAGTCCTAATATGATCTAAGAATGATGCACTTGAATAATAAAACAAGAAAATTTCAGATAAAAAAGGCTAAAGAGATTAAGAAAAAACATTAAGCTCCAAAACATGGTTTAATGATCACTAATCATGGATAAGTTGATTAATAGTCTTAACCTAATTTTAAAATTTTGGGTACTTAGGGTATGACATGGGCTTGAGGGAACCCATGGTATGGTGTATTGGGTTGCAAATTGAAGAGTGAATAGAAGGAAAACAAGGCTTTGGGATGTGGGGCTTAAAATGGCCATGAGTGTGGGTTAGTGGTCCACGAGCTTTGGGTTTGAGTGGATGAGAGGCCTTGTTTCCAGATTTTGAGGTATTAAGAGAGGCCTCAAGATCCACAAAGATGGGGCTTGAAAGGCTTACATTGACATAATTGGGCCATGAGTCAAACCTACCATGCTTAGCCCAAAGGCCTTATGCTTTCCTCATACTTGGGCTAAGGCTGTCCTACCAAGACTTGTACTCCTATGAGGCTTGGTTTAAAGCTTCTAAGGCTTGGCCCATAAATGTTCTAAAGTTCTAAAGTGCTTAATAGGATTGCTAATGGGCTTGCTTCTCTAATACTTTATGCTTAATAATTGATGACACTAAGTGCCATGGTCTAAATAAATCTAACTATCTCCATTGAAATAAATAAACAAAACAAATAAAATAATAGTAATAAAAAAATATTTAAAACCCAAAATCATAAGCTTAATCTAAGGGCGTTTAAAGATTAATCCTAATGGTTAATTAGGTAGGGTGTTACATTCTCCATACATCAAAATTAATAATGCTCCATACATCAAAATATGTCCATCTTAAAGTGAAAAGACAGGCCAGAAAATTGATAAGAAAACTACAAGATAATGTGAGAAACTAATGAAATGGCTACCAATGAAAGGAAAAATAGAGTTGAAAATTTCCAACAACAAATTTACCAGTGACTCAACCTCCAAAATTCTAACAAAAAATAAAAGCAAATAAAAATAGAAATATACCAATAAATAGATGCAAATCTAGAAAACGAATTTAGATGAAACACAAAATATGCATAGAAAGAAAGAAATAAACACTTGGGCCGCCTGAGAAAGACTGAGGGTTGCTTGACAATACATTACAAAAAGAAATAAACACAATACCTTTTTTCGAGTAGTTGCTTGACAATCTACAAGACTGAGGGCGCATGAGAAAATAAGCAAAAAAATCAGAAAACCAAACTCCGTTCTATGCATTCTAGGTCGAAGCAAATTTTCTTAGCCGTTCGCCAAGAGCAAAAAGCCGAATTGAGCTTGAAGTCCCACTAATTTAGGGTTGGAGGAGAAAACAAGCGGGAGTAAAATAAAGTGAGAGAGGGAAAGAAAAAAGGATGTTGTGGGATTAAACTGGAATAAAAAATACATTTGGTTGATGAACAGTAGCACACCAAATATGAAGGAACCAAGTGTTTTACTGTAGCTCAAACTTTCCAATTTTATCTTTTAGCTAATCCAATGCAACTGTGTTTAAAAGAAATAAGCTATATTTTATATTTGGCTAGACTTTTGATGAAGCCAATACCAATGCTCTTGGCCAATGTTTCAAAATGAATCACTCCGTCCGAACTCGTTAGCTCAGTGACGAGAAAGTCTAACGTTCCTCATAACTACATTTTTATAACCAATCTAAGAGGAAACATGCCATATTTATAAATAATGAGTGTATGAAACTAAAATATCCACGGTCAAAATGCCTGGTCATCATATTCATTAAAACAACATAAGAAATAAATTCGAAAAAAGGAGTTGTCGAGATTATTTATGTTGACAGGTAATGCTATATACAGTCGTGAGTGCGTAGGAGTCGTGCAGTCACTTTGAAAAAAAGTGTAGTCTACTATTAAAAAATTAATTTTTTTCATGTGAGTCCCTTATTTATTCACTTTTTTCAAAGTGATTGTGCAGTGCTTGCACATTCACGACTGTAACTACTATTTCTTATCAAAATATGATTCGAACCCTAGAGACTAGTTTGGAACTTTTTATACCTCAAGTAATAGTCAGTAAAAAGTCAAAACTTCACAAACCTAAATATTAATTATTCCTAAGAGTATACTTTTTGTTAGCAAATCTTAATAATTATATAAAAATAATAATCTCAAAAGGATAACTTCATAGTCAAATACTCTTAATAAAATTACTGGGACATTGAAAAATGTTTATAATTATGAATTTAAATTTGACAACTATCGATTCCTCTAGCTAACAACACTTGATGTCTCCACAGCTCACTAAGGACCCGTTTGGATATAAAAACGGTCTCATTTTATCTCATCTCATTTTATCATTACAACATTTTCAAATTCTCACACAAAATAGAATAAATAATTGAATTTTTTTAAAATTTCAAAACAATAATTATATTAAAAAATAATATTCTAATAATATTTTATTCAACTTTCAACTTTTATCTAAAACCATCCCATCTCATCTAATTTCATCTTACTATCCAATCAGGTCTAAGTGCAATCTTTAAGTAAATGGTTCCTCCACCAAATCTAAAATAAATTAAATAAGAAAGGGAGATTCTATTGGCTCATTAGGTAGCAAAATTAATGAGGTTGGGAAAATGTCATTTTTAGACAAAACTATGTCCTCCTAACACAATGATTTGTGAGCAATTACGATTCTTTTTCTCATACGGTATATTTTAGCCAAAAAATAATCATCCAAACCACATGACACGAAGTAACCAACGGTTGCTTGAGGACATAAAAAATACTATACATATAAGTGAAGATAGCCCGATGCAAGAAGGGGCACAAGTATAACATACATATATATGACAACGCTAGCTTTTCAGTAGTGCCTTCCCTTTCTCTGGGGAGAAAAAGTGAGGTTCCAGTGCCTTTGTTTTCTCAAAGGATAACGTCTCACACCCTGTGAGTTTGTTTGTTTTGGCCTTAGGTTTTAATGGAGGCAGAGGACTTGGCAACACAATGGGAGAGGCTACATCTATCGAAGGAAGAAAGCTCATTCTTCCATGTCAAGTAGGAAAACACCAAAGAGGAAGATGGACGAGGCAAAAACTGTATTGTGGGGAAGGCTTTAATCGACAAAAGAGTCAACAGTGAGGGCTTTAGGATCACAATGTCTCAAATATGGAGGTTGGAAGGGTGGGTTACTTTCAAGAAATTGGGAGAACAATGCTTCCTGATTGAATTCCAAAAACTAGTAGACAAAGAGAAAGTCTTAAGTGGACATCCATGGTTTTTCGATAGAAATTCTCCTCACCATGATGGAAGTGGATGAAACGGTATCTATCCATGCACTATAGTTTCGCTTTGAACCTTCCTGGGTTTAGCTTCATAACCTCCAGTTAGCAACCATGATAGACGATTTCAGGGAACAATTTGCAGCATCCATTGGTCATGTCATCAGGGTAGAAGCCAAGCTAGATGGACGTGTATGGGGGAGGTGTCTCAGAGTGAGGGTAGCAATGGATCTCCATAAACCGCTGTTGAGAGGGAAATGGCTGATGCTAGGCGAAAAACAACCTTGGATTTCTTTTAAATACAAAAGATTACAAAGTTTTTGTTTCAAGTGTGGGGTGCTTCATCAGAAGGGGAAAAACGGTACACAGTTGAGACCAGATCAACAAGGAGATGAACAGGCTTCATACCAGTTTGGTCCCTGGTTACGAGGCCAACCTAGAAACACCAATATCTTACAATGGTTCCAGGGGTGGCAACCACCACAATGGGGAACATAAAGGAGGAAGGGGTTGTTTTGATTGGGAGGAACCAAAGCACAACATCCAGGTTGTCAAGGTAGAAGTCTAGACAGCATCCACGTGCATGGGCACTTTATTTTCGAAGAAGCCCTTGAGCCCCAAGACATATAGGGCGCTAACATGGGTATGGAACTCGAGTTTGACACACAACCAGGGGCACATGAGAATAAAGAAGAGACTATGTTACCCTCATCTGACCCTGAAAATCGGGCAGCATTAAAAGGGAGTGAGGTGGCATCTTCTATGAAGCATAATGTCTCTAAGAAACAGGGCACTAGCAAAAGGGTGGCGACAGGCAGTCTCAATGGCACAGAAGCCCTCGTGGGACCTGTTAAGGAGGACTTGGTGAGTACTGTAAGAAGGTGGAAAATGAAGGCTCGTGAAAGGTCCATCCACATAGAAGGTAATGGTGATACAACTATGGCTGACACCTCAAATAGGTCAGTCAGAGTCAATTATCAGAGAAGCTGTAAAACAAGGGAGAAACAGATTGAACCTATTTAAAAAATGATCAAAAAGCATGACGACACGTAGGAGAATTACCTTGCTAAGGCAGAGGCTGGTTTCCAGCCCTGTCATAATCAATGAGCATCTTGGTGTGGAACTGTCGAAGGCTTGGGAACCCTCGAACAGTTAGTGTCCTTAGGAATTTAACTAAGGAAAAGTATCCCCTTTTAGTTTTCCTAGTGGAAACTAAAAGCAGAAACAAGGGGATGGAAGAGGTTAGGAGAAGTTTGAAGATGGATGGTTGTTTGGTAGTGAATGAGTGGGACTAAGTGGTGGTATTGCTCTTTTATGGAAAGAAAAATGGAATGTCAAAGCAATAAAATACACTAGATGGCACATTAGTGCACTAGTACAGGAAGAGGACAGTGGACCAACATGGAAATTTACAAGTTTCTATGGACACCCTGACATTGGGAAAAGGAGTAGCAGTTGGCAACTTTTGAAGATGCTAAAACCATCCAGCCCCACGGTTTGGTTGTGCTCTGGTGATTTTAATGGGAACCTTCACCAAAAGGAAATAATGGGAGGAGCAAGCAGACCCTATAAACAAATTGAGAAGTTTAGGTAAGCAGTAGATTTTTGTGACCTTAATGACATCCATTCACAGGGGCTGAGGTTTACATGGTCGAATAACAGGAATGGCAAGGTGTGACGCCCCCAAATTCCGCTTGGGATCGGACGGACATTTGAAACATCGAGACATGCAACACAAGGTTACCTGCCCCCGTTCATGACATATAAGATGCAATATTCTCAACATGCATCTAGCATTATGCAATATTCGCAGCAGATAATTTTTTTTTCTTTAGCAATACTATGCACCAAACTGAAATATCCCAAATACTTAAAACATACTTCATACATAATGATGTACTAAACAACTGAGATCACAACACTAGTCCAAAATGGTTGTGATCAAAAGAGTGTTGGAGATTGAACTCCACAAATACAAATAATAACCTGAGGTAACTACTGTACTACCATCTACGTTGCACCATCGCTTAGTCGATTGTTTCCAGTTGGTCGATTCTCGATTCTCCTTCAGATCCTGTAACAAAATCTACCATTCGGGGGGAATGGTAGTTGTGACTACCATAGTGAGATTTGATTACAAATCTCAGCAAGTTAACAGGAAACTTCCACATAGGTTAATGATGCATGCATGGCAGTAAAAACATGAATGCATAATTAAATCATAAGTAATCATAGCATAACTTGACATACAACATAACATAACTGGCATAACTAAAACTGAAACTGAAGCTTAGCATGAACGTGACTTGAAACATAACATGGACTTGAAACATAGCATGAACATGAACTTGAAACATAACATGAACGTGAACTTGACATAACATAAATGTGAACTTGGAACATAACGTAAACGTGAACATAACATAACATGAACTTGAAACATATTCTTGTCTCATGGGATTACCTTGATTGCGTGAATGTAAACTTGAACATAACATAACGTGAAACATGACTTGAAAGTGAAATGCATGAACTTGAAATCTTATTCAATAGACTTCATCATTAAAGTGACCATATGGGTGCTACACAGGTCCCCTTGAGCCGTGTGTCCCTGCCGATTACCGCATCACATCACAGGTTTCTATACCAGCTGTGAGTGCGTTAATACGTACTCCACAATTGTTGTGGCCCCACGTATTCTAAGTGTCACAATTACTGTGTCTCACGTAGTGTATGCTCCACAGTTGTTGTGGCCCCATGACTTATTTGTTTGTGCCGCACTTACTATGGACACACGTAACATAATGTGTGGTACCATCGGCGTTAGTGCCTAGCGTGCTCCGGTGACTAGCTAATTAGGCCCCATTCGCAGCCTATTGACTGTACTTCGTCAACCCAGGGAATTTCACACCTATTTAGACACTCCAGCGTGAAAAAATGAGTTCTACTAGGATATTACCCCATTCTAGCGCTTAGGGTCGTGATTGACATGAATAACTTAACTGGCATACATGACATTTCGTAACGTGACGTAACATGAACGTAACATAAAAGACGGAAGTCTTGACGTAGCATAACGTGACATGAACTAAGATGAAAGACATGACATACTTCAAGACATAAATGTAGCAGAGAACATTTCATAACATGGCCTACATGTAACATGCAACATTTCGTAACATGGCAACCATATAACAGACAACATTTCTTAACATGACGTAATATGTGACAGTGAATATTACGTGGCATGAAATACATGTAACAGATGGCATACTTAACTTAACATGACATACTTGCAATGTGTAGCAATAAATGACAGAATATCTTGTGTAACAGATGAATAAATCATGACAGAATAAATTCTGTGTAACAGATAAATATGTAATGTCTTGGCATGGCACATATGATAACATGCATACATACACTTTAGTTCCCTTACTTATCACTCATACACATTAAACTGATAGTAAGTTAAAAGTTAACTTACCTCGATCTTCGCGCTTCGAGACAAAACTCAAGTGCGATCACGAGCAACTGAAAGTAGTGATTTCTAAAAATTAAAACTTAATCACTAACAATTAGGAATATGGAAAAATATCAACTTAGAGTAAAATGACCATTTTACCCCTAACTTAAGGATTTTGCATCCTAACTCCAAAAATCACCAAAATTTACATACCTTATGCAAATTTTGTCCTAAGCTCAAATATCAATTCAAAAAAATTTAAAACTAAACACAACCATCAAAACTCTATATGTCCGAAATTTACAAAGGCTATTTCCTTTGATTTTTGTTGTAATTCTTTCAAATCTCAAAACTCATGATTAAACCAAGTTTTTTCTTCTACTATACTCATAACATATTCCTAAGAATAATCATGTTTTGAATCATGAACAAAAGTCATCAAAATCACTAAAACCATACTTGAACTCTTTTGGTTTTTCTTCTAAGTTCAAAACAGAAATTTGTTTCTAACTTGTTTTGATCAACCTCTTCATCCATGACTTATAAAGAAGTGATCTTCAAACTAAAACATCACATGGTTTTAAAAAGTGTCCTAAAACAGATCCAAGCTTCAAACTTAAGATCACATGGTTAAACATCACCCAAAACATAAATTTAGCCAAGAACGTCATCACTTTGGCCTAACCAAATATCTCAATGCATAAAATTTCATATCTTCGAAACTAACATCAAATATCTTCAAAATAACATTCTAACATGTATATAAGAGGCTTAGGATCTTCCAATGAAAATATCAAAGCCATTGGAATAAGATTAAACCATAAAATATTTAAACTTTCTCAAAACAGAAACTGTTTTTCCTCTTCCAGTTTCTAAGTTTCTAGATCTAAGAAAATATTTCACCAAAACTTTTAATCATGCAACAAATCCTCAACCAATAATCATATACACATGTTAACAGTACTCCATAAAAATTTCGGACCATGATCTATTCATTAGCTTGGTCAAAAACTCCAAAATATAACACACTCTCCAGTTTATCGCCCAGAATGACCTTTCTGGGGTCTAAATGACTTTTTACCAGAATGACCAGTCCATCTTTTCACAAGGTGGAGTGTAAGAGTGAAAGAGTGAGGTTGCCCTTTAGCTTTGTATTTGAAAAACCTTCTAGGCCCTTCTTGTAAAGATCTGGCTAGCCAGGTGGGGGTACAAAACTTAGCCATGAAGCAATGCTAATGTGGTCAATTTCGTGGGCCTTAATGGGCCTAAACCGAATGGACCTAAATTTTGGGGTTTAAAGAGGGTTTGGGTTGCTATCAAGCCCAAATCCAATATCACTTGGCCCAATCAAATTTTCAAGGTTAACAAGGTTGGATAATGATGTTCTAACACAAATTTGAAGAATTAATAGCATGTGGAAGTGATTTAATTAAGTGATTAAACACAATGCTAGAAATCGGATTAGAAAATGTTTAGAGGCCAACTTTAGGGTTTTGGGGAAACCGTTTAGGGTTCCGATTTCAACAATGCTTTTGGGCTTTCAATTGGATTTCCACCATTTAGCGTTTTACTAGGGTAGAAAACCTCTTTGGTTTGGCACAATTTGGTTGATCAGATGAAACAAAGTTTGCTTAGGTGGCTTGATCTCACACCTTGATTCCTTCAAATCCAGCAAATGTTCCTCATGGTGCCAAATGTCTAATATTATTCACTAAGTATGGCTAAGAGCTTGCCAAGTATCCAAATAAAATTTCTCTAATCTAATTTGGATATTCCACACTGTGATTTTGAAACACTGCAATTGGTACGTTTATCGAGGTTACTATTCACTCCGAAAAAGTGAGTCATAAACTTAACACTAAAAATTCCTAAATATTCATATTAACCTGTAGTGAAAATCTTTTACCGAAATTCAACCTCGAAGTGCCCCTAAAAATAATTTCACAATTTCCAATAGACATTTCATCCGGAATTATGAAAATAGGCTATTGCGACATAAAATCCTAAATAATCCACTGAGTCTAATGGCATTGACCATAATGCATTCTGAAACTTCTAACCATCTCAAATAAATAAAACTCGTATTTCTAGCACCATAGTGAGTGATAATACTGACTATGTTGACAGACTAAAACCTATACAATTGGTCGATTCGTAAAAACTTATGAAATTTTTACTAGATTCCTAAAGTCAATAGAAATTCCACCAATGAATTTCTAGCGGGCTGTTACACAAGGACTTTACAAAGGAAAAAATAGATAGAGCCATCGGCAATAAGGAATGGAATGACTTTTATAATCATGGCTCGTGCATTGCCCTTGCTGCTATAAAATTTGATCATTCCCCTATTCTGATTGAAACATGTAATACAAGTTATGGGAGAAGGAAAAGAAGAATGTGCTTTAGATATGAGATGACATGGGAACTGAAGGAAGAATGCCAAAAGATTATAAGTGAGGCATGGAAGAAGGATAGTGCATGTAACACCCCGTATTTTAGTGTATTTTTAATTGAAAGATTTTTTGTTAGTAAAATAAAAATTTATTCTCTTGTTTTAAAATTGTTAGATTTTTAGTTGGGTTATTTTTATGATTTTTATTTTTTGCGAAAATTATTTTTGAAGTGCTTTCTTAAAATTAATTATTATTATGCATTTAAATTTCTTCTCAAATTACATTAACTTATTGTTGGGTTTAATTATTTATTTTCATTTTAATCATTACGTTTGAATTATTTTATTTTACTTGTTGTTTTGAAATCGTTTTGGTTGGATCATTTTTGTGACTCAAGATGTGGGGATTGGACCTCATTTCTACTCAAGATGTGGGGATTGGACCTCATTTCTTTCCCTCACTTTTTCTTTTCTTCCTCTTTTTCTCTTTTCTCCTCATTTTTTCTTTTTCCACCCCTGCTTCCCGCGCGACGCCCCCTCATTCTCTTCCCCGTGCATTTTTCTCCTCCACCAAGCCCGCCGCCGTGAGCCGCCCGTGACGGTCACTGCCCAGCCCACTGCCTCCTCCACTGGCCGGCGACCACCACCCTCCGATCTCAGCCCGTAACTCGCCGCCGTTAGCCCCCACGCGCATCACCTAGCTGCCACCTTCTCTTCCCTCGCGCGCCGCCGTCGCGCCACCTCCGGCCACCATTTCATCACCACTTCATCCTTGACCTCCTAGCAACCCAATGCACCCAACCCCAGCTCTGATCCGTCACCAGTGAAGCCCCATCAACTCCATTTCCGATTTGGGCATTTTTGCACTTCAACCACCCTCTAAGCCGCCACCCACGGCCAACCACCACCACCACCACTAGCTTCACCGACATCCCTAAGCCCTACCCTAGCAATCTCAGGTCTTGGTTTGTCCCCGTTCAAAAGTGGATTTTTGAGACCCACAGTCACAGTGCATTTGGCACTGTTTTGTTGCTGCGTTGTTACTTTTTGCAACTCCGTGATCTTTAAAAAATTATATTATGGCATTATAAGTATTTTTTTAAAGAACTTTTGAGATTTAAATGTATTTCACGCTAACTCATATTTATTGTGAATTGGTTGGTTGTGCCGGACTGAGTCCGAGGAGTAAGGGGGTCGGTTGGATTGGATGATAAAGTTGTTTGTGTGATTGGTTTATGCTACGAGATTTGTTGGCTGTTTCAGGTTTAAATATTAGTGTTTTGTGTTTGACGTAGGTTATGGTGGATATTGATGATTTTAGGAAGTGATAATATATTTTGAGATTATGAAGGTTTTAAGTTTTAAGGAATTAAAATAGGCATTTAAGAAGCTTAGGCTTAAATATCGAAATCTGTGATTGATTGGAAACTTACGAAAATTATGTGATTATTTTTATAGGTGATGATTTATAGTCGACTCGACATTTTTTAGGAAAATTCTGAAAAACTAAGTTGTCCAGGTAAGCGGGGTCCCTATGCTAGATTTGCATAAAAATAAAATGGACTGAGGTTGATTTTTGAAAATATGCACGTTTTGTTATGAAAAGAGATTTGAACTACCTTAGTTATTTGTTCTGCATTACTCATGAGACTCTGTTTAAGAATAAAGTATTTTCTGACATAACTGGTGTAGACATGAGCTATTTTGCATTTTGTTTCTGAACTGTGCAAAAGAGAGCGAATATGAAAGTTTGTGCAAAAAATTATGTTTTGTGATTTCTGAAAACTCTGTTCTGTTCTGAAGATGTTCTGTACTCTGATATGATGTGATTTATGAAAACTTTGTTCTGTTCTGAAGATGTTCTGTATCCTGATATGATATGATTTCTGAAAACTCTGTTATGTTCTGTACTCTGATATGATGAAATTTCTAAAAGCTTTTGGCATGACATTCTGAATAGGGATGTGGTTTATGCATGGTGACCTATTTGACCTACCACGAGTGCTAATAGTGGCTTCTGTTTGGGTTGGTACCAATTGTTCTGTTTCTGGTGCACGCACTTTGGAAACAAAGTGGTTTTCTGGTGGTCTTTCTTGTGTGTACACTCGGGGTTCCGAGAATAAATAAGGGGAAGATTCACATTCTGTTTTTGCTCGGTTAGCTACCGAGGTTTGCACAACCCTACCACAGGGGTTAAACATGGCCTCTAATGTGATATGATGCTCTGGTACGATGGTGGTCAGTTATGCTATGCCAACATAATTTGAATAAGAATATTTTTAAACCTTCGCTCTGATATTTTTGATAATATGTTTTGACTCTGCATTCTGAAAATAAAGTGTTGTGTTCTGCAATCTAAAATCTGTAAATGCTCATGTTTGCATACTAGTATATATTCTCTGCTTACTGAGTTGTTGATAACTCACCTCCCTCTTATCTCCAATATTTTCAGATGATTTTTGGATATTTCAGCTGAGGATCGATCAACCTATGAAGAATTGGGTGAGATGATTTAGGAATAGTGGATTAAGAATAGAAAGTTTTCGATGAGTATTGATGATTTTTGATAATTATATTGTTGAAATGTGAGTTTAAGTGACATGTAGAGAAGTTGGTAATTTTTGGGGTTACTGTATTGAGGATTTTATATACGAGTATGTGTGGTTAATTAAATTTGAAGTGTATATGTTTGATTTGAAGCTTTTGGAAGAATATTAGTAATGTTGGAGTTGATTATCAAGTAATATGAGTTAACTCTTCGGACCCTCGGGGACGGGGCGTTACAGTGCAACAGAATGTGAGGCCAGCTTACTGAGGAAACAACTTGGTGTTTGCCAACAGGACTTGTTGGTTTGGAAGCAGAAGACCAAACAACAAAATCAAATGGCCAACACATAGGGGCAACAAAGGATTGGCCATAGCCAAGATACTGGATTAGGCTACCATTTAGAAACCATGAAACAGCTTCAAAAGGAAGTGGTATCTTCCATGGCAGAAAGTGACCTAAAGTGGGGCCAAAGGGCAAAGCAAAATTGGCTCAAGCTTGGAGATAGGAATACCCAATACTTTCATATGCAGGCAAGTCAAAGAAGGAAGACAAATAAAATTAAATGTGTAGAGGACTCACAAGGAAGAATTGTAACTGAGCAGGCTGAGATTTGAGATGTCTTCACAGGTTACTTCTCCTCTCTATTAACTACCATCTATCCTTCTAATTTTGAGATTTGTTTGCATGTTCTGGGTACTAAACTGGATATGGAGATGAAGCATGGCTAATGATCCCTTTCACTAGAGAGAACATAACATATTGCATTTTTCAAATGAATCCATTAGGATCCCTTGGTCCCAATGGTTTCCCAACTCAGTTTTACCAAAAGCATTAGGAGGTGGTGGGTGAGCAAGTGTGTAATTATGCACTCAAGGTCCTAAACCAAGGTGGTTCTCTCAATGAGGTTAATGACACTTTCATTTCCCTCATACCCAAAGTAAAAAGCCCCAAGAAAGTAGTTGATTATGGACCTATTAGCCTATGTAATGTTTTGTATAAAATTGTCTCTAAAACCCTTGCAAATAGGCTGAAAGTCATACTTCCCAAGCTCATTTCTCTTAACCAAAGTGCTTTTGTACCTGAAAGGCTTATCCCTGACAACACACACTTGTAGCCTACAAGATCCTACATTCCATGCACTCAAGAATGAAAGGCAAAAGAGTCTTTATGGCCCTTAAATTAGACATGAGTAAGGCCTATGATAGGGTGAAATGGAAATTTATTGAAGCTATAATGACCAAGATGGAATTCCCCCTACATTGGATTAACATGATTCAAGTTTGTCTTAATTCAGTATCTTATTCGATCCTTGTGAATGGGGGGAGCCTCAAAAGTTTGTTTTGCCTTCAAGGGGACTTAGGCAAGGGGATCCATTGTCCCCTTATCTATTTATACTCTATGCAGAAGCCCTCACTTCTCTTTTAAATCAAGTAGAGACTTGTGGTGCACTGACTCCAGTCCCAATTGGAAGAGGTCTAGTCTCAATGAATCACCTTTTCTTCACAGATAGTCTGTTATTCTGCCAAGCAAAATCCTTGACCTATACGAGAAGGCCCCGGGACAAGTATTGAACAAAGACAAATCCTCCATTTTCTTTAGCAAGAACACTGCCCAGGGAGTACAACAACAAATCTTGCAGCTTGCAGGAGTTAAATCTTCTGGTACCTTTGAAAGGTACTTGGGATTACTTGCTTTGGTGGACAGAGGAAAGGTTGCATCATTTCATTCTCTTATTGATAGGACCTGGACTCGAGTAACAAACTGGAA
Source organism: Juglans sigillata (assembly GCA_003123805.1). Taxonomy (NCBI): domain Eukaryota; kingdom Viridiplantae; phylum Streptophyta; class Magnoliopsida; order Fagales; family Juglandaceae; genus Juglans; species Juglans sigillata. Next base: position 110,367 of record QEOY01134298.1, on the reverse strand, counting down.
AAATAAATTCCTCTCTGATGTAGGGAAATAAGTCCTAGTCAAAGCAGTCCTCCAAGCCATCCTTTCTTATGCTATGGGTATGTTCATGTTACCAGCCTCCATAACTAGTAAATTAAATCAAATGCTTAGGAAATTCTGGTGGGGTTTCAATGAAGATACCTCCAAAATCCAATGGGTCAATTGGAAACAACTCAACTACAACAAAGATATAGGAGGTCTTGGGTTAAGAGATTTGAGGAGCTTTAACTTAGCCTTACTCTCAAAGCAAGAATGGAGGATCTTACAAAACCCAAATTCTTTGATGGCCAGGATCCTAAAGCAGAAATACTTTAATAAGGTTAGGATTCTAGAAGCTCAAGTGGGGACAGGGCCATCCTTTGCTTAGAGAGGCATTCATGCATGTTTAAGTTTGTTAAAGGAAGGCCTCATGTAGAGGTTAGGGAATGGCCAACAAGTGAATATATGGAATGATAAATGGATACCATCCTCCCCCTCTTACAAGGTCCTGTTCTTCCGAGAAGCAGACTACTGGTGTGAAAAAGTATTTGATCTCATTGACCCCCAACTGAAGCAGTGGAAGGAACCTTTCCTCCATGAAATCTTCTCTCAGTTGGAAATAGATGACATCAAAGCAATACCAATTAGCTTGGGTGGGAGAGAAGACAAGATAGTCTGGCAGTTTACAACCAATGGTATATACACTATCAAAAGTGGATATCACCTCAACAAAGAGATGGAAAGAGTGTTAGAAGGGGAGACCCAAGTCAAAGCCAAGGAAAACAAGTTTGGAAGACTATTTGGAAGCTAAGAGTAACCTCTGCTACTAAGATGTTTTTATGGAGAGCATGTAATGAGGCTCTCGCAACATTTGCAAATTTGAGAAAGAGGAAAGTCGTGGAGAATAGCTCATGCTTGGTCTGTAAGCAGGAGCTTGAAACCTTTGCCATGCCTTATGGGGTTGTATTGGTACTAAGGATGTGTGGGGTCAAGGAATAAATAAAGTGTAGAAGCTATCTATTCATAGTGACTTGGTTTTTGATATATGGTCAAGACTTGTAGAGATTCTTAGTCCAGAGGAACTTGATGAGGTGACAGTCACCATGAGAGGAATATGGTCTAGAAGGAATGATATTATTCATGGTAAAGATTTCAGACACCCAACTGATGTCAACCAATAGGCCAAGGCAGAAATCTTATCATACAGGGAGGCACTCAAAGAGGATCCAAAAATTAGTCTCAAGGCTTAAGCAGGGGCTCAAAGGTGGTCAAAGCCTGATGTGGGATCTTTTAAAGTTAACTGGGATGTGGCTGTAAACTTGAAGGAAGGGAGAATTGGAATAGGAGTACTCATCAGAGATCATCATGGATTGGTCATTGGAGGCTTGCGTGCAAACAGAACCCTCAAAGGAGTACCTTTTGATGCTGAAGCTTATGGTCTACTATTGGCAGCATTTTTTTGCAAAGAACTTGGCCTAACACAATTCTGTCTGGAGGGGGATTCAAAGCAAGTGGTGGATTTATTGAAACACTACACCCTGAACTGGAGTTTGGGTGGCTGCCTTGTAGAAGATGCAAGGAAAATACTTAACTCATATGCCCTTTGGTCAGAATCACATGCATACTGAGAAGCTAATATGGCAACTCACCACCTAGCAAAAGATATCCTTGAATGCCCAGAGGATATGTATGATCTTGAAATATGTCCATCATGTATTTTACCTATTGTCACCAAAGAAATGCTGTAACTATATCACTTGTTTCCTGTAGAGTTGATGTAAATGGCAATTATGATTAATGAGATCAGTATCTTTATAAAAATAAAAAATAAATAACATACATATACAATCTAACACATAGACATCACAAATGCCATAGGGGTCAATATATCACATATGCTAATGTCTGCTCCATAGGCACAATGATGAATACAACATTTGGCTCACAAAATAAATTTCTATACAAATATACAAGACATTCCAAAATTAATATACGCTAAAATTTAAACGAAGTTGTGACGACACACCCCTATGCTTTGGCCTATTTAGTTTAGGCATCCTTTACTTTTTTTTAGCAATGCTCCCATGTGTTGGACAATGTTGTGAACAAGATCCTTCGATTAGAAATTACGTCCACTCGTAGATTGAACGATGATGTGTACGTCTGATGTTTCTGTGCCATCTATGCAACAAGTGTCTTATACATGTGGCAAATAAATGCAAATGATTCCAAATGATTGAAATGTCCTTATGCAAAGCACGTGATTGGCATGCTCTTCAGTAACACATCAGGAACAGTACCTTCAGACAATGAATAAGATCTACTGTAATGCTATCAATGCCCATTTGGGATTTGGCAGGAGGCCGAGAAGTTAGGATGCACACCACATAGGCAAACACCCCTTGCATTCTGTGGAATATTGGGCACACGTATACAAAATAATGGCAGCAAAAAAAGATATAAGATACTTGTTAGAAAGTAGAAATATGAGTACCAGAGAAATACATTCAATTTCCCAAAACAATCTGCATAAGTCCCATCAACACCCTGTCAAAATATTACCCACCATAATTGTTCATCCACTGTCACAACCCCACCCCAGGAAGGGCGGGGTCGTGATGTACATGCCTATTCTTTACTTTCCATTTTCTTTTTCAAATAACATGCGATCAACATAAACATAACACACGTGTACTCTAAATTTTCGATCTAATAAAGGGAACACCTTATAGACATCCTATTCGAACATTCATCCATAAAAGACTCTTACAGTCCATCCCAACATAGAACGTCTATACATAAACATAACCCATCACCTATAAACATAATTGTTCTAGTTAGGGAAGGTCCTAAGTGTCTGCCTCTCCCTCTGCAGTAATGCTTTGCTCCCCAGTCTTTTCATCATTACCTAGACGTTTAAAACATTTAAAAATAAAAGTGAGTCGAATACTCAATAAGCAGTACACCATACAGTGAACATACGAGGCATCTATTCTTTTTCTTTTGAAAACATACATACATAAACATTTTGCTAATTCTTGACAATGCTTTCATGCATAACAATTTAAGGGATAAGCCATACTTTTATACATAAACATTTAAGAAATAACTATGTTTCCATGTATAAACATTTTAAGAAATAACTATGCTTTCATGTTTCGCTTTCTTTGGTCGATACATGCATTTATGCCCCGTGTGTTGGGGTTAGCGGTTTTCCTTTGGACCTGGATTCTGCCTGTGGCCAAAGGTTGGGAATCCCTTTCAGCTAGGGGCAACACTGGGTGCACTACCAGTATTACTTACCTGGCATTGCAATCTGCCCATTCCTTTGGTACCCTTTTCATTCATGTGACCGTTATGTATTTTCATACATTAAAACATTCATTCAGTCATTTCTTTCTTTCATTAATGTCAGTCCTTTCAGTCTTTTTCATTTAACAGTTCATTCATGGAAGAACGTCATTTAAAAGCACGAGCTCAAACATCATCTTTCATGGCATCCATAAAACATAAGTTCATAGGGACATTTTAAAACACTTTCTTCGCGTCATTTAAAGCATCACTTAAAGCATCAGGCATGAGACATTCATTTCTTTTACTTTGCAATCAAAACATTTTCATCATCTTTCTTACTCCGATGCACATGCATTTTTATGAAAAAGATACATTTTCATGCTATACTACATATAAGAATAATCAATAAGTTTATTGAGAGATCATGTATGTAAATGTCATGACTTAGAACCTACATGCATGCATTACCTTATACACATACACACAATTATAATCGGTAGGATGCTTAATAGGGACTATCAAGAAAGGGCTTGTACATACTATACACATTTACTCTTTCTTTAGAAGAACATTTGAAAAGAGAGAGAGACATTCTTTCATAAAGAGAACTTGGTGTAAGAAGCATGGTCATAGCTACTTACCTCTATGCTCATCAATATAGGTCATATTCCAATAAATGACACAAGTGTGTTAATACATTATACAATATTCTTTAACCCTCCCTTTAAAAAGAGAAAGCCATGATATTATAGTCTAACATCCCTTCTATTCTTAGCATTAACCCAAATGACCATTCCTCACGTCAACTTATGAGAAAAATAATTTAAATATTAAGACATGCTAGCTGTCCATGGAAAGACTATTTTAAAAGCTTATATGAAAAGTAGTTAAGAATTCATAGGCTTCAATCAAGGTCTCTTTGGTTCAAGCTCACTCTGGGTTGTGGACATGAGAAGATAAAATCTGAAAATTCTCAACAATGGGCTTTAAAAGAGATTTAAGCATCTCAAGCAGGCTAAACAAGCTTAGGAAACAAGCCGTTTAAATCAACATGTAATCCCTCATTATAAAAAGGTTAGCTTATCAATATTTTAGACTCTTGGGTTAGGTAGAATTTAACCGAATGTGGGACAACATAAATGGCTATTTTTACATCAAGACATGGCATGACATGGACTTAGGAATACTTGGACAGCTTTGTAGATCATAATATATCATGCACAATTAATCTTTTATATCTAAACTAACTAAGCTATAACATATTTACATAAGCAATATTTTAATTAGTTTATGTAAAACCTCCCATTAAAATTAAGGTAGCATAAAGTATCGCAAAGTTACCCATTAAGAAATTTTAAAACCTTTAAACACTTAAGCTTATGATTTACACACTTAATACCTGTTAAAAGTAAGATATAAAATTATAGAACCAAGCAAAACCTTTAAAGCAAACCTCTAGCATCCTAAAAATAGATTACCAACCAAACCTCAATACAAAGCACATGATACCAACATATATAATTTAAAATCACTTTAATCATCATTTATGATTAAACCAAGTTTAATAAAAATATAGTATTTTCGAAATATAGGGGAAATACGTAGCAAAACAACTATAATACCATTCAGTTTGGGCCAAAAACAGGGCATACATATTTATTTGCAACATAGGAAATTAACTACATCAAAACACAAGCTAAAACAACTTAGTGAGCTTCCAAAATCCATTAAAAATAAATAAGTCAAATTAGGATTTTTAGCTTAAGTTCTTAGCTCCTTTCAAAACACAAGTGGAAGACCAAATAGAGGTATAGCCGTGTGGATGAAGAGCAACATGATATCACTGTTTTAAATCCCAAGATCGAAACATAAAAATCATCAAAAGAAAACACACTTGATTAAACCATGGCTAAATTCAAAATACACAAAGGAGAAGGATTAAGGGTACTCTTACCCTGCTATGGAGTCATAAGCTTGAAGATGTTGAGTGGAGTTGGTTTCTTGAAGAACAAAAGAGAGGAGAAGAAGAGAGGGTTGGCTTTAGCTTGNCATTTTAGTCTTTGTTTCCTCCTTTTGTTGCCTTAACCGATGGGTGTGAGGAAAAGAAAAAGAAGTCAATAGCTTCCCTAGGAAGCTTACGGGGTCCAAGGAAAGAAAGAAGGAAAAGAAAAGAATTTAGTTGCCTTGGTCAAAACTTATCACATAAGCTTGAGAGATGAATGGTGGAGATGTATCCACCTCAACGATACTTTTCACCTACCAATCCAATGGTAGAGAATAATTGGGCCATTTTTTAAATAAATAAAATTAAAGGGCTTAAGGGAAAATATTTAAAAATCTTCAAAATAATACCCTTGATTTATTTTAATAAATCATGTTTTAAAATAAAGCACACTCATCTTAAAATAAAATAATTAAAATAGTAATAAAAATATTTATCTCAAAATATTTAATTTAAAGAATTATAAAATGATGTAAGGACGTATGTAGTAGGACTTGGGTTTTACAACTCTACCCCCCTTAAAAACAATCTCGTCCTCGAGATTGAACGTACCACAAAGAAAAGGGTGGGATACTTATCCCTCATACCAACCATCCTCATGTTCCCACGTCCCCTTTCTTCGGTGTGGTGGTTCCACAGCACTTTGACCATCGAGATTGTTTTGCTACGGAGCACTTGATCTTTTTGATCCAGAATCTGGACCGGTGCTTCTTCATAGGAGAAATCCTTGTGTACTTGAAGAGCGTGTACTCGATCACATGGGAGGGATCATGCACACACTGACAAAGCATTGAGATGTAAAATACATTGTGTATGACTGAGAATTGTGGAGGGAGTGCTAGTCTGTAAGCCACTACTCCTCTTTCCAAGATCTCAAACTGGCTAGTAATTTGGGAGTTAGATTACCTATCTTTCCAAACCTCATCACCCCTTTCATGGGAGCTACCCTTAGGAATACTAATTCCCAGATTCTTTTGCACACTCCTCCAGAACGCTGACGTGAACCGTGAATCCCGATCTGGCACAATCTTGGATGAAATCCCATGTAGTCTGACTATCTCCCTGACATACAATTATGCCAATTTGCTTATCGAATAGGTCATCCAAATAGGACGAAGTGAGCTACCTTGGAAATCCTGTCATGAAGTCCATGCTGATCTTGTCCCATGGCCAAATTGGGATCGGCACTGGTTGTAGTTTTCCTGGAGGCCTTTGATGCTCGGCCTTAACCATCGGGCATGTAAGATATTGAGCTACAGAATTAGATACATCCCTCTTGATTCAGCTCCACCAGTAATGTTGACTCAGGTCTTGATACATTTGGTGCTACCCGGAGGCATGTATAATGACCTGTGCGCTTCTCTCAGTAGTAGATTGTGCAATTCTTGCTCTGTTGGTACACAAAGTCTCTCCTTGAATCGTAGGGACCCATCTTCAGAAATAATCTGGTCCAATACTATCGGAATAAGAACCAAGGTACTTAATCTCGCCTGTACATCCCTCACCATCCCCACTCCTAGCTTCTCCATGTTCAGGAGAATAAATTTCTGAGGGGTGTACATGCTTGCAAGGGTACTAGAAGAAACTTCCTGCTGAGGCATCTACTACAACATTAGCCTTGTTGGGATGGTAGTTGATGGTACATTTAATTCCTTAGGGGTGAAGAAATATTTAAGACTCTTGTGATCCGTGTAGATCTCATAGCGCTCCCGGTACAAGTAATGTCGCCAAATCTTTAAGGCGAAGACAACTGCTGCAAGCTCTAGGTCATGGGTTGGGTAGTTGCACTCATAATCCTTGAGTTGGCGTGAGGCATAGCTACAACTCTCCCGCGGTGCATCAGGACACATCCCAACCCTTGGTGTGACGCGTCACTGTATAACACGAAAACACCTGTACCTGATGGTATAGTCAAAATAGGCTCCGTCACAAGCTTCTCTTTCAACTCCTAGAAGCTTTTCTCAACTCCTTAGTCCATATAAATTTCTCCCCTTGCCTGGTGAGCTTCATCATGGGGGCTGCAATACAGCAAAAAACCTTTCGACGAATCTCCAGTGATACCTCCCACAAGACCCAAAAGCTCCTAATCTCATGGACTGTTTTAGGTCTGGGACATTCTATAATTGCCTTGACCTTCGAAGGATCCATAGAGATCCCTTTTTTCTACATTATGTGGTCAAGGAAAGAAATCTTTTGTAGCCAAAACTCACACTTAGTCAGTTTGGCACAGTTTCTCCTCCCTTAAATTTTGTAGGACCACTTCCAAGTGTGTTGCACGCTATTTCGGGCTCTTAGAATAAACCAGGATATCGTTAATAAATATGATAACGAATGGGTCAATGTACTCTTGGAATATATACTATTCATTAAATCCATAAAAGCCACTGGAGCATTAGTCAATCCAAAGGACATTACCAGAAATTCGTAATGTCCATACCTTGTCCTGAACGTAGTCTTATGAGTATCTTCCGCCTTAATCTTCAACTAGTAGTATCCTGAATGGAGATCAATCTTCGAGAATATCTGTGCTCCTTGAAGCTTATCAAATAGATCATCGATCCAAGGTAATGGATACCAATTCTTAACGGTCACCTCTTCTCTATAATCGGTGTAAAGGCACAATGATCTGTCTTTCTTCTTCGCAAAGAAGACTGGTGCTCCCCAAGGTGACACACTAGGGTGAATAAAGTCCTTCTCCAATAATTCCTGTAGCTGATCCTTAACCTCCTTGAGCATTACAGGTGCCATCCGGTAGGGTGTTTTGGAGATCGACGTCGTTCCTAGTAGATGATCTATTGAGAACTCAATCTCTCTATTCTAAGGTAAGCCAGGTAGCTCATCCAGAAAGACATTGGGGAACTCTCTCGCTACCTCGATATTCAGAAACCGAGGCTCATTTGGTTGAGACATAACCGAATTAGCAAAGAATTCCACGCAACCCTTCTTCAGCATCTAAGTTGCCTTTAGCGTGGAAACCATCTTGGCTTAGAGCGCTTACCCACTGCACAGAAGTGGAACTTTGTCTCACTCGGTGGTCTAAAGACCACTCTCTTCTCGAAGCACCCCATGCAGGCATGGTGCGTAAACAACCACTCCATGCCCAAAATGGCATCGAATTTCTCCATGTCGAATAGAATCAAACCGGCAAGGAGGTGCCGGCCTCGTATCTCTATCGCACATCCCTTCAATACGGAACTACAATTTATGGAGTCTCCAAGTGGAGTAGAAATGGCATAAGCGTGTTAATACAATATACAATATTCTTTTACCCTCCCTTTAAAAAGAGAAAGCCACGATATTATAATCTAACGTCCCTTCTATTCTTAGCATTAACCCAAATGACCATTCCTCACATCAACTTATGAGAAAAATAATTTAAATATTAAGACATGCTAGCTGTCCAAGGAAATGCTATTTTAAAAGCTTACATGAAAAGTAGTTAAGAATTCATAGGCTTCAAGTAAGGTCTCTTTGGTTCAAGCGTACTTTGGGTTGTGGACATTAGAAGATAAAATCTGAAAATTCTCAACAATGGGCTTTAAAATAGATCTAAGCATCTCAAGTAGGCTAAATAAGCTTCTTCAAACGGTGTGTTTTACATTTGTGTTTTTTTTTTCTCTCTCCCCTGCCCTCTCTCTTTGTGCGACTCCCATTCCCATTACTAACCCTAACACGACAGAGTTGTGTGATGCCAACCTAGGTATTGATTCTCCACCTTTTGTTTCTTTTCTTGAGCTATATTGGGAAATTTCACTGGACCCTTATGTTTTATTAGGAAAAGAAATTTAAACTGCAGAAAGAAGCCCCCAACAATATGTCTTCTGCAAGGTGGAATTAATTCAAGGTCCTCCACATGAAAAAAACAAATCTATTTATTCAGTTGGTATTCAAGATGGGTTGTATTAGCCACACTTATAAATAGGGGTGTCAAATTGTGTTAACGGGTCGTGTTCGTGTCGTGTCAGAGTATATACATTACAGTTAATGGGTCAACACGAACACGACCCGTTAAGGGTTTCGTGTCAAAATTCTAAACACGAACACGACACGGTTTGATAACGGGTTGACACGACACGACCCGTTATGACACATTAGGAAATAAATTGACACGACACGATCCGACCCGCTTCAACCCGTTTCAACCCGTTTACATTAATGGATTAAACTGACACGATATGACACGATCCGACACGACCCGTTTTATCCCATTATAAATTATAAATATAAATAATATCTAAAAAAAAACTAAAAGTCTAAAATTACAATCCAAACAAATATCCACACACATTGTAACAATATATTAAAATTACATCTCAAATATGATAAACAAAACACACATAGTAAATATATTAATATTACAATCCCAAATATAATAAAAATTAAAAACACAAATCTAAACAAATCTAGAAGTTGAAGAATGAGGTGGAGCGTCCTCCAAGCCCTTGCCCTTGTTGTTCTCCAACTCCATTACATCTTCAGTTAACTCGTCCAATTTAACTTCTTCTTGTATTTCTATTAAAAAAAAGACATCAGTAAAGTTTTATATTATTGAAAAATTACAGTCATTTATTTAATAAAATACTATAATATTACCTTGCTCCTCACCATATAACCAATCTCTAGTGCAAACTAATGCTTCAACAATATCTGCTTTTAGTGCACTTCTAAACTGATCAATGATACGCCCACCAACACTAAAAGTAGATTCAGATGCAACTGTAGAAATTGGAACACTCAAAATGTCACGAGCCATACGAGCAAGATCAGGATAACGAAATTCATTTCCTTTCCAAAAGGAAATAATATCAATCTTTGCATTTCTTTCTGCCCTAGGTTCATCCAAGTAAAGATCCAATTGCCTTTTTTTCATATAGCCAGAAAGTTCATCAGGTCTAAATGTATCAAATTCCTGTATACAAAAAAACAAATAAAAATATTTTCAAGCCAATATGTGATATGAAACAACAATATAATATAAATCATTAAACAAAAAATATTATTTGATATTACCTCCAATAAAAAATTATCATATGAAGACTGACTTTCCTCTCTAATAACAGTGCTATCAGAAGACGTGGTAGAACATGTCATTGTAGGAGCACTAGAAGAACCATATTCCATGAAAAGAGATGACATTTTGCTCCGAACATTCATATACTCTATAGAACATTCTCCATAAAGCTTTGTATAAGAAAAGTCAACAAAATGAAGCTTGTATCGAGGATCCAATATAACTGCTATAGCCAACAACACATTGAACTCGGACCAATATTTCTCAAACTTAGCAAGCATTTTACAACACATTCTCTTCATGTAGTCATCTTCACCCTCAGAGTGCCTCTTTAATGTAAAATAAATCGAAAACACTGATGGAAAGTAGAGATTGGCTGTAGGGTATTTTATCCCAGAAAAATTACAGGTGTCTCTATAAAAAACTCTCAATAAATCGTTAATCTTTTGTACTCTTTCCCACTCAGATATTGATGGACAATGCTTAAAATTGGAATCAGTCAACTCCAAATGAGTAAAGAGACGGCGATAGAAAAGAGCACTCTCAAGCATAAGATAAGTAGAATTCCATTTAGTGGGGACATCCTGTCTCAACCCTTTCTTGCTATCCAAAGACATTTGATTTGTTGAATCCATAAATTTTACTTTCCTTGTTTGTGATCCTTTGACATACTTGATACTTTCACGAACTTTTTGGATAGCAACATCAATCTCTTTTAATCCATCTTGTACTACCAAATTCAGAATATGAACACAACAACGAAGATAAAAGAACTCACCATAACAAAGAAGAGCTTTTTTAATGTTCAATTGAGTTTTTAACAACTCTACTGAAACATCATTAGAAGAAGCATTGTCTAAAGTCAATGAAAAAATCTTGTGTTGAATTCCCCACTCACATAGCAAATTAAAAATTTTTTCAGACAAAGATATGCCATTATGTGGTGGTGGCATAAAAGAAAAGTTCAAAACTCTTTTCTGCAGAACCCAATTCTTATCCAGAAAATGTACTGTAATGCACATATAACCATCAGTGGTTATAGAAGTCCATAAGTCAGATGTTAGACTAATTCTACCAGGAGAATCATTAAACATGCATTTAATCCTTTTTTTTTCTCGATGATACATCTTAACCAAATCAGCCTTGGCAGTATTCCTAAAACTAATTGGAACATCTGGACGTAAATATTGTAATAAAGATCTCACCCCCGAATATTCAACAAACCGAAAAGGCAATTCATGCTTCACAATAGCAGATACCAAAATTTCTCTATATTGTTTAGTGTCAAATTTATGAGTGCTTACCGATATATTTCCACTATTTTGTGATAACATCATCTGACCAAGATCTCGTGAACTTCTCCTAGGGCATGTCTCACTGTGACGCCTCATATTGCCGGTTCCATATTTTCTTGCTGCCATATAAACACCTCCCCACATCTTACCCTTGGCTTGTGGTTTGCCATCATTGTTCTCAGAATCAGGAACCATTTCAAAAAAAGCCCACACATTTGACCGTTTCCTTCTTTTTGTTTTAACTTCCTCATTTTGAATTCTTTCTGAGTCAAACGGGTCCAAATCAATCATCTCGTCATTTTCATTTGTTGCAGAAATCATCTGACAACAAACAACAAGAACAAATGTAAGAGTAAGACATTAATTGTAGGGGACCAATTTACGCGTAAAAAATGAAAGTAGCAATCGTGTAGATTATATGCCCGATTTTATAATTAATTACAAAATTTATTTCGAGATTGATATATATATATATATATATCTTCTAGAATTCTGGATTAAGATCATCTAGAATATGCCCGCATGAGTAGGAGAAAGATAGACTCGTAATACAATCGAGTAGATTACATTTCAAGAGACTTTGGTTAAAATAAAATAAATGAACACTTTAACTGAATTTATTAGAGTTGTAGTTGAGTTAATGACAATAGTAAAGCATGACTTACCTAAGTTACCTTCAATAAGTTTTGTATTTTAATTTTTTTTTCTTGTTTTATTTTTCTCCACTTTGGGATGACATATGTCACATACACACCAAATTTATTAAATTTTCCCCGCCATCTATTCATGTAGCAATATATAATTATCTCTTCTTGGATCCAAATTTAATAATTTATTCTTGTTAGGAAGAATTCTCCGCCATCTCAACAAACCACAACAAAGCTGAAAGATGCTAATACAATCAATCTTCGATGTTCAAAACAGGATTACTAGCTAGTTTATCTCCTGATGACTGGTTATATTGACTGCTCATCATGACCAACTCATGATAACTCAAATTTTTTTTATTTTCTACGTACTTATGACTTGGTTTTTTTTTTCAATTGTTTCAAGATCTTTGGCACTTTCAAATTAAACCGGCCAGTGAAATAATAGAGACCAAACTGTTCTAAAAAAAATCAACCTTTCCCTCAAATGAGTTCCTTAACTTCCTTCTCTCTTTTAAACCGGCCAGTGAAATAATTAAATCAACCTTTCCCTCAAATTAAACCCAACCCTTCCCTCAAATTAAACCGGCCAGTGAAATAATTATTCATGACATGCGCTTAATCCCAAATACAATTACATACAGAAGAACATTACGATTTTACATACAGAAGAAGCATAAATAATTCAATCGGGAATCATGGGTGTTACGGGCCTGTTTGGATGCCGAGAAAAACTATAGAACAACTGTACAATTACATACAGAAGAACATTACGATTTTACATACAGAAGAAGCATAAAAAATTCAATCGGGAATCATGGGTCTTACAGGTTACCCCTGTTTGGATGCCGAGAAAAACTATAGAAAGTTTGTACAACACATTGAACAACTCGAAAATCACATTTTCTTACAGTGGAAGGCGCGGCGTGGGCGACTGGCATGGGCGACAAGCGTGGGCGAAGGGGCGCTGGCGGCGGCAAGTGCGAATCCGTGGTTTAAATCTTTGTGGGTGAATCGGCGTCACCATGAAACTAGAGGGGGGCGCCGTCATCGTGAGGCGCGAAGACTGAAGCAAACTAGAGTGGAGGCGACGCGACGTCACTGTGAAGATGAGTGGAGCAACGAGCCTGGAGGGCGGCGTCGTCGTCGCGAGGAGTCGAGGAGTTCGACCTTCGGATCGCGTTTCTGAAGAAGGAAGAACGACGAAACACGAAACAGGGGGGGCGGCTAAATCGGGCTGATTGAGTTAGGGTTTTTTTTTTTAATTAGTTTTTATACTTTTAGTTATAGCCTTTAGGTTATAAGGGTAAAGGGTATAAGGGTAATTTTAACTTTCTTAATGGGTCATAACGGGTTGACCCGTTAGTGACCCGTTAAGCTATCGTGTCTTAACGGGTCAACCCGTTAAGACTAAACCCTAACCCGCTTTTATCGTGTCGTGTTCGTGTTGGGTTAACGGGTCGTGTTACATATTTCCACCCCTACTTATAAATAAAAATAAACGATTTTCTTGTCTAACAGATGCAACACCACTTTTGTTTTATTAGCTCCACAGGAGCTATTTGGAAAAATAATAAATAAATAAACAACAAACTAAAACAAGAAGCATCCCCAATCTGGGAGAGAGGAAAAGATCTGATGTCCAGAAAGAGAATGAAATGGTGAGAGATCTAATGTTGAGGAAGAGAACAAAATGGTGTTTGTCGCTGCTTTTTCTCCATCCAAGCTTGAATGAACAAAACATCTTCCCGTTCGGTTGCTTTTTCCTTTTTCCCTCTTTTCTTGTGTTTTTTTTTTTTTTTAATGTAATTGCATTGTGCCATGTCAGTGGTGTTCGCGGGGAGGCACAGACTTGTGCCTGTCTGTAGCACTACTGGTTACAAAAACTCAATACTTAAACTAAGGACAGGCCCGCATGCTATTCTTCGAGCTGCACTAGTTCTTCTGCCTCATAACTGACCTCGTTCCCTATATCTGCATCAAACCCTATGATATCGACCACCGAAACTATAGTGAGACTACCACAGTGAGATTTTCAGTAATTTATAGCCCAAGATAGCAACTAATAATGGAAAAAATAACAATGATTATAACAAAATGAACTTCAAAGTTAAATAAAAGGAAAATTATACATACCAAGGTGCCAGCCTCCAGGCAAATGAAATAAACATGGTTCACCGTAAAGTTATCGAGCATCGAATGCCCAAATCATCAAATAATATAATTATCTAGGACCCTAGGTCCATTCAACATCATGAAAAATCATTTTACTAACCAATTACATTTATTGGCATGTGCGCCATGGTCACCCCTTAGAATGGTCGTGTGCACACCCTGGATCCCTGCGAAGGCCAAGGCGATGGCTAACAAATCACTCATTTTCTAGCCTCCAATAGTCACTTGATGGGAGTAAAAAATGCTACACCATCACTTGGCCAAATTGCATCTGGAAACAACAGCTGTACATCCCCTTTTTCCCCTCCTTTTGGTTGCCAACCTCCCATCCAGGGGTCCCTCAACCACCCTCATGTCAACCCCTTTCTCAATATCACACGCCACCCTCCCTCATTTTTACTTCACATTTTGCATTTTTCCATCACCTTCTAGAGAGAAACCAAGACTACTCTAGAGGTAGATTTCTGGCAGTTTTTTCTCTTGCATTACCAGCCATTTGTAAGTCAATTTGTATTACAAAATAATCATGTATTTTGTTCATTTTTAAGTCTAGTTTATAATGGTATATGTTTGGAAATTTTTCATAGAGTTTTGATTGGGGAAATTTTGGTTTGATAATGCAAGGGTCATGATGGTGCCAGGTTTTATGTTTGTGTGAAATTTTGAAGGTTTGGTGAAGTTTTTGGTGACATCTTGGGTATTTCTTGTTTTGATGAAGTGTTAACATGTTAATATGAAAGTTAAGTTTGGATTTATAGCATGATTAATACTTTTATAAAGAGTTTTGCATGATTTTGAAATGTTAAAAACTTGATGACTCAAAAAGGTTTCTATTTTGGTGAAGTTCTGATTTTTCGTTATGGAAACTTGATCTAATGGCATTGATCTTCATATATGTTGATCTTGAGGCTTTAATCTATGTGTTAGAAGTTTAGTTTTGGGGAATGTTTGTTTAGATCTTTGATTGAATAATTTCATACATGCAAGAGTTTATTTAGAACTCAACTAGAGGCTCTCGGGTTTGGTATTATGTTTCAATGAAGTTTTTGCCATGTGATGATAGACTTAATGCTTAGATCAAGTTAGAACTTCAATGTGATGTATATGGCTATATTTTTGAAGATTTATTGCATGCAAATCGAGGATCTAGTGTTTTTGTTTAAATTCTAAAGCATGTTATACCCAGTTTTGAGGTTTTCATGCAAACTGATTGTACAGGTTGTATTTTTGTAATTTTCTTTCTTTAGTTAAGCATGCTATCACTTAAGTTTGAATGAAGAACATGTTTGGAGTCTTTCGAATTGATTTGAAAAATGTTAGACCAAGAACATCATGGGTAGGTTATATTTGACCTAAACTTGGTGTTTTGACCATTTTATTTATGTAGTGAGCTTAAGACTTTTATGAAAGATATACGTTGATATTTTAGCTTGATTTTGAAACCTAGCATGTGATTTCTTAGTGTTGCGAAATCGGTTTTAGTGTGTTAGTTTGATTATTGATCAAATTGCAACCAAAAATCACGTTTTTGGCCTATATATGAATTGGCCTAAGCATGGTTCTCCTAGTTCTCTATTGTTTTAAATTTTTTTATTGGATATTTGGTTTTAGGACAAACATTACCTAAGGAATGTAAATTTTGATAAGATTTGAAATTAGTATGCAAAATCATTATTTTAAGGATAAAATTGTAATTTCCCGCAAGTAAATGGTGTACCTCTGCAATTTTTGCCATAAGTCAAACTTTTTTGTGTTTCTAAATATTTAGTGAGATATTCTAACCTTAGAAATATCTCATTTCTGTTCATGCTACACTTTATGTTACGCAATGATTCTATCATTTATTCTCATTGTATTTATATATGTACAGTGGTAAGACTATTACTGTTACATTCTTGTCGCTTATGATTATTTTAAATTTTTATAATATGTCATGACATATCATTTATTACACTACATGCTCATTTGTCACATGTCATGAATGTCATGCCATCTGTTATATGTTCATCTATTACATGTCATGAATGTCATGTCATCTATTATTAGTTCATTTGTTACATATCACGAATGTCATGCCATCTGTTGCATATTCACTTGTTACATGTCATGAATGCCATGCCATCTGGTACAAATTCACTTGTTACATGTCATGAATGCCATGCTATCTGTTATATATTTATCTATTACACACCATGGTTACATGACATGAGTCACATGAGTCCAATGTGAAATATTTTTTTAGTCAGTCATGCATAGGATGCTCATGGCATAATCATTCTAATAGTTAGAGTACTTCATTTTAAAATATTCATGGCATAATTATTCTAATTGTCAAATTATTTCCATTAAAACTATAAAAGGTACTCCTAGCGTAATCATTCTGATTGTTAGAGGACATCTATTAAAATATTCATGGTGTAATCATTCTATCTGTCCAAGTATCTCTGCGAAATACTTTAGACAGACTCATTCTGATTGTCAGGATATTGCAATATTGTATATAATGAACAAGGTCTCATGTTCATGTCGACTCAAGTTACGTTAACTTTAGTTAAGTCATGTTATGTTCATGTGCAATCACATTATTTTTCAAGTCAAGTACATGCCATGTTATTTGCCAAGTCAAGTCACGCATTTTCAAGGTCATGTATGATGCATACATGTCACTTTACTGTCATGCATGCATATGTATACTATTGGTAGCTTAGTAGCTTGCCTGCTAAGATTTATAAGCAAATCTCACTTGATAGTCCCAACTACCATTCCAGAGGAATGATAAAAGTTGTGGCAGGGCCTGAGGATAACAACCAAGATGGATCAATGGCCCGATTTGATTGAAGATGAGTATATAGTGGATGCTCGATTTAGTATGACATATTTTTATACCGAAACTATTCAATTTTTGGTGGAAGACTTTCAGTAAATTTTAGAAAGAACCTATGTGCATCATTAGTAGGCTGGGTTGGATGGCATTCTTACTTTTTGAGAGTTGTTTTGATTCCATAAGTGAGTTCAAGGGGATTATCTTGAGGTGTATCATCGAGGTTCAGGAAATCCTAGCAGCACATTGGATACTGGCATAATTATGTTACATGGAAAAGACAATGTTTTGATGGTTTTGAAAGGTCATCATTTTGGGACCCTACTTTTTGTTAAATGGATGTTTAGTCTAATTATTTTGACGAAGATGTGACTTTTGTCATATGATTATTTATGGGATTATGTTTATCTTTTGAGATATAATATTTATGGTACATTGTGTATTGCTCAAAGAAAACAATTATCTGCTCCGAATATTGCATACTGGTAGATGCATGCTACTTGCTATGCATCTTTAACTATCATGAATGAGGATATGTGACCTTGTGTTGCATGTCTCGACGCTTCAATCTCAATCAAATCCTAACCGAAGCCTTTGGGCATCACAATGTGGTATTAGAACAATATGTATTTGGGTTAAACCCATGTGTCCTTAGGAACTGTACTAGAATATAGGATTGAAATTTTAGTCTTTTATTAGGCTTAAATTTTTTTTAGTATAAGAGTAAGTATGTAATCTGATACACATAGGCATGTGTTTCAAGAAGTGATACATGGTGTGTGGAAAAGTACATAGGAACCTTAGTGGAGACAACAATCAGGAGGAACAAAATCCTCCAATGGGCGATGGACAGGGATAGTTAAAGTTTCATTTGTTGACAGACCTGCTTAGCGAACAGCAACAACAACAAGTGCATGTGCCTAGACCTGAAGTTATGGGTTGTCCCTATAACAACGGACCCATGAGGGCAAATAAGTGGATGATCAATTTTGATCAGAGATTCGAGATATGTTGGCGCACTGAAGATCAAAGGGTACTATATACCGAATATATTTTGCAAAGAGAAGCTGATATATGGTGGGATACCTAAAGGCAGCTTTTGACAAGGAAACTAGAAACCCTAGCTACCCTAACTTGGGAGGAATTTGATAATCGATTCTTCAAAGAATCGATCAAGCAACAAAAGGTGCATGAGTTCACGTCTTTAGTAGAAGGCACTATGTATGTAGAGTAGTATGCTGTCAAATTCATGGAGCTAGGAAGGTTTGCACCTCACCTAATTTCTACTGAGAAGATGCAAGCCATGAAGTATTAAGGAGGTTTGCAGCTGAGTCTCTAAAGCTAGGTGGCTTGTTTTCAGATTGAAAACTACCAAAAGCTGGTCAACGTAGCTACTATTTCAAAGGCATAACAGAAGGGTCTGACCACTCAGATCATCTCGGAATGAAAGAGGACTTCTTCGTATGCTGATGAAGAAAGTCCAGAATAGAAGAAGATGTTTATCAGATCGAATAAGGGAAAAGGCAGTGAGACAAGGAGCTCGATGCTGACCACATACCCAATATGTGGGAAGTGCGGTAATAACCATGTTGGCAAGTGCAAGCTTACTTTAGGACTCTATTTTGGATGTGGCCAACCAAACCATCTGATCAAAAAATATCCCAAAAGAGTTTGGAGAAATGGGGTTGTTCCCAACAAAGATTGCTAACCCAATCCACGGCCTCTAGTACTAGCTCGAGTATATGTAGTCACTTCTAGAGAGGTAGATGCTGACACCCCAGGAATAGAAGAAGTTGATGTCATCCCTGGTACTTTTCTAAGACCTACGTATTATTAAGCATAGCTAAGATTGACTGGATTGCAATTGATGGTATTATTCCATTATTGTTATTATTGGGTGATGTGAAGAAGTTGAGGTTGCAATTTGTACACTGTTTGAATCAAGCACGTCCCTTGCCTTAGTATTTACGGCATTAGATGGATATTCAGTTTGTAAATTGGATAGTGGTAACAATTCTTGAAAGGAGCACTATTGCTTGTATGCAAGTAAATATGGAGTGCCCTGTAGATGTGCAAAGGTAGATATCAATGAACGATTTGACAGTGTTCCATTTATTGGAGTCTGAACAGATTGTTAGGAATTGTGACACCCCTAGATTTTCACTTGGAATCGGACGGACATAAAGCATCAGGACATGCAACAAAAGGTTACTTGCCCTCATTCATGATAAATAAAGATGTAATGCGCCTAGTATGCATCTAACAGCATGCAATATTCGTAGCAGATTAATTTTTTTTTCTTTGAGCAATACTATGCACCAACTAAATATATCCCAAATATTTGAAACATAATCCATACATATTGAAATGCTAAACATCCATAATTACAGTACGAGTCACAAAAGGACTGTAATCTCAAAAGTATTGGAGATAGAGCTCCATCATTACATCGCCAAAACATAATTATTGGGCTAGTTCGTTAAGCAACTCATGTAACTCGACTAACAAAGCCATAAGACTGTACAAAAATCTAACTACGAAGACCACAAGTTTTGCGTTGCGTTGTCGCCTCCTAATCAACCTCCTATAGTCTAGCAGGCTTATTTCCTTCTTTGGGTCCTGACACATTTTCTACCATTCGGGAGGAATGGTAGTTGAGATTACCATTGTGAGATTTTAGTACAAATTTCAGCAAATTAACAGAGAACTTCCACATAGGTTAATGATGTATGCATGACCGTAAAGGTATGAATGCATAATCAAAGTCATAAACAGACATAAAATAACTTGTCATGTAACATGGCATAAAGGTATGACGTGACGTGAATTTGATCTAATCTTGACAACTGAGCTTGGAACTGAAACATGGACTGAACGTGAAGTTGAGAACATGATTGAATGTGAACTTGAAATATGATTGAACGTGATCTTGAAACATGAGCATGAACGTTAACTACATGAATTTGGAATCTTGTTCAATAATAAAACATGATTAATAAAAGTGAAATGTGGGTGCTACACGGGTCCCCTTGAGCCGTGTGTTCCTACCAATTACCGCATCACAACACAGTTATTTGCACCAGCTGTGAGTGTGTTAACATACGTGTCAGTTCACAAGTATCTACACCTATTGTGGACACACGTAAAGTACGTATCCTGTGTCAGGTATCTGCATCAGCATGAGTACGTATAAAATGAAATTGAAATGAATGGGGGGGCACCATTGGCATTAGTGCCCTTCTTCGCTTTGGTGACCAGTTAATTAGGCCCCATTTGAAACCTGCTGAACTTCACCTTGTCAATCCAAGGGATTTGTAACAGCTCGCTAGAAATTCATTGGTGGAATTTCTATACGATGTAGGAACCACATGAAAACACCGTAAGGTTTCACGATTCGACCAATCGCGTAAGTTTTAGTCTGTTAGCATAGCATAGCCTGAGTTATCACTCACTACGGTGCCAAAAGTGCGATTTTATTGATTTGATATAGTTAGAAGTGTCAGATTGAGTTATAGTCTGCATCATTAGACTCTGTTGATTATTTGGGATTTTATAGCACAATAATCAATAATCCCACTTTCAATTTTTGAACAAAACGCTTGTTTGAAAACACATTTTGCTTATTTTGGGGCACTTTGGGATTGAATTTCAATAAACACACAGTTAGGTTCATGTGAATATTTAGGATTTTATAGTGCAAAGTTTCTGTTTCATTTTTCTGGAGTGAATAGTAACCTTTATAGTAGCATCTAGTATAGTGTTTTCAAAATCACAATGTGGAATATCCAAATTAGATTAGAGAAGTTTTATTTGGATACTTGGCAAGAGCTTAGCCACACTTGATGAATAGTATTAGACACTTGACACAAAGAGGAACAACGAGAAGAATTGTAAAGGAATCAAGGTGTGAGATCATGAAACCTAAGGAAAACCCTATTTTCCATATGATCAACCAAATTGTGCCAAACCAAAGAAGGTTTCAGCCCTAGTGAAACCTTAAATGGTTGGAATTCAATTGAAACCCAAAAGTATGACTGAAAACCAAAACCCTAAACAGTTTCCCCAAACCATAAAGTTGGCCTCCAAACCCTATTTGGTCCAATTTCTAGCATTGTGTTTAATCACTTGATTAAATCACTTCCACATGCTATTAATTCCTAAAATTCATGTTATGACATTATTATCCAGCCCTTTAAACCTTGGAATTTTGATTTGGCCATGAAAAATTGAATTTGGGCTTGATAGCATCCCAAACCCTAACCAAACCCTCTCTAAACCCCAAATTGAAGCCTACTTTGTTGACCACCAAGGCCCACGAATTTGGCCACCTTGGCAAAATTTCTTGAAGACTTTTCCTCCCCCACATGGTTGGTCATCCACTGCCCCAATAGTGCCTTGATGTGAGTTGGGAAAACCACCTCATCACCCTCCATACCACACGGCAGCAGCAGGCAGTCCTTGCCTCTCACTATTTTTTACTTTATGTGACAGAGACACCTCCAATCAAAGGTCATTCAAGCCCATACCTTCCACCTCCAGAAGTCTAAAGTCTAGCAAGACACACTTCACAACATTTCATCACTTCTTCACCCTGTTCTTAAAGAGGAACCCAAAAGAGCTCTCTCAGACAGTTTTCTGAGTCATTTTGCGTGGCACTTTTTAACCCTCTTTAAGTATTTTCTCACAATGATTCATTCATAAAATTTTTTCTTCGAGTGAAGTTCATGTGGATATCTTATTTGTTTCATTTAGTGGTTTTTAGGTTGGTCAAAAGTTGTTTTAAGTAGGGAAAGATCATTCTGAGCATTAAACTGGAGAGTATGTTATATTTTGGAGTTTTTGACCAAGCTAAAGGACATCTTGGTCCGAAAATTTTATGGAGTATTTTTAACATGTTTTTATGAATTTTAATTGAGGATTTGTTGCATGACTAAAGTTTTGATGAATGATTCTCTCAGAATAGAAACTTAGAAACTAGAGAGTTTCTTTTTGAGAAAGTTTAAATATTTCGTAGTTTAATCTTACTCCACTAGCTTTGATATTTTTATTTGATGATCCTAAGCCTCTTATATGCATGTTAGGATGTTTTTTTGAAGATATTTAGTATTATTTTCAAAGATATGATTTTTCTATGCAAAAGGATTTCGGTAAAACGTAATATTTGATGTTTTTGGGTTAGATCCATATTTTATTGATTTTTAACCATCAAGTTTTAGGTTTGATGGTTGGATCCTCTTTAGGACACATTTTTAAACCATGTGATATTTGATTTTGAAGATCTCATCAATTTAAGCCATGGAACAAGAGATTGATCAAAGCTAGTTAAGGAAATGTTTTTGTTTTTGGAGTAAGTGTAGAACCGAAAACTCCAAGTTTTGTTTTGTGATTTTTGGTGACTTTTGTTTAATGATTTAAAGCATGATTGATCTTAAGATGATGTTCCAAATATTTTAGTTGTAAGATTTGATTTTTTGAAATTCTTGGAGATGTTTTGATTTAGGTCAAAACTTGTGATTCAATGGTTTGCCTTTTTGTTAAAAAGTTCGGGTCTTTTTACAAAAAGTTTAATGTTGATGATTAGTTTTTTTTCTTAATGGATGTTTTAAGTATGTTTTGAAACTTAGGGTATGAAGATCTTTGTTGTAAAATTTTGTTTCAATCATGACTTTTGAAGTTGAAAGAAATTGCAACAAAAATCAAGAGAAATGACATATGGATGTTTCGGCCATAGTGAATTTTCCATAGTTAATAATTGTTTTAAAATTTTTTGAGTTGGTATTTGAGTTTAGGACAACATTTACATGAAGAACGTAAATTTTGGTAATTTTTTGAGTTATGATGTGAAATTTTAAGTTAGGGATAAAATGATAATTTTCTCACATGTAGAGGGTAAAATTATAATTTTATTCTAGGTTGTCTCTTTTTCACGTTTCTAGTTGTTAGTAATTAATTTTCTGACTTTTAAAATACTATCTTATAGTTCCTTGTGTTTTGCGCTTTATTATCGTAGAATGCAACAATCGAGGTAAGTTAGCTCTTAACTTACTATCAGTTTATAGTGTATGTGTGATGGGTAAGAGAACTACAGTTATGTTCGTATGTTATCATATATGTCATGTCATACCACGTTATTACATGTTTATCTGTTACATATGATGTATACTGTCACGAAATCAATATATTTTGTGATGCATTCCTATCTGTTGCAAGTATGTCATGTCATGTAACACCCGGATCCAATCAAGCACAATTTTTTTTTCTTTGTTATTTTTTTTGTTTTAATTTATTTATTTTAAGAGTAAACAATATTGGAGTAATGTTGTTTTTACATTTTAGATATGATTTAGTCTATTTAAAAATAGTTATGGTTTATTTTAAAATATTTTGGGATAATTATATTATCCAGTATTAAACTTTATAGTTGGTTTTCAATAATAAATAGGTCTGAATTTTAAATGTTTTTGTCATAGTTATTAAATCAACAGTGATTATTTTAGAAAGTGATGATTTGAAATTTTAGGTGTTGAGGAATTTAATAGGTTATTTTAGAAGCGTAGGATTGAATATCGAAATATGAGATTAATTGAAAATTTACGAGAATTATGTGATTATTTTATAGGTGACGACTAATTATTGTTCGACATTTTTGAGGAAAATTCTGAAAAAGCTAAGAAGTCCAGGTAAGTGGGGTTCCTATGCTAGACTTTGCATTAAATAAAGCAGCCTGAGGTCCTTTTTGGAAAATGTGCAGGTTTTGTTATGAAAAGAAATCTAAAAACAGCCTCAGGTATTTGTTCTGCATTACTCATGAAATTTTGTTTAAGAATAAAGTATTTTCTGTCTTGACTGGTGTAGACATGAGCTTATTTTTTACATTCTGTTTCTAAACTTTGAAAAGAGAGCGAATATGAGATTTTATGCATAAATTATGTTGTGATATGATTTTGTTCTGTTCTGAAGATTTTTTGTACTCTGATATGATCTAATGTGATTTCTGAAAACCTCTGGCATAACATTCAGTTTCTGTTTCTATTCCATTCTGACCTTACCACGAGTGTAAAATTGTGGCCTTTGTTCGGGTTGGTACCAACTTTTCTGTTTCTGGTGCACCCACTTTGAAAACAAAGTGGTTTTCTAGCGTGATCTTTCCTATGTGCACACTTGGGGCTCCGAGAATTTTTAAGGGGAAGATTCACATTATGTTTCTGCTCGGTTAGCTACCGGGGTTTGCACAACCCTACCACGAGGGTTAAACATGGTATTTGTTCTAATATAATAAGATAAGATATGATGTTTCAGTTTATGCTATGCCAAAGGAATTTTGATTATGAGTATTTTTTAACTTTCGCTCTGATATTTTTGATAACATGTTATAACGGTGCATTTTGAAAACATTATTCTGATTCTGCATTCTGAGAGAAAATATTTTTGTTCTGCATTCTGAACTCTGTAAATGCTCATGTTTACATACTAGTATATGTCCTCTGCTTACTGAGTTGTTGATAACTCACCCCTTATCTCCAATTATTTTTTAAATAATTTTGATGGTTTAGCTGGAGAACAAGAATAGGAAGTTTTAGTAAGGTGTGACGTCCATAGTGGAATAAGTACCCGAGAGTACAAGTGCTTATTTGAGAGTCGTAGTTAGTAAACTGATTTTATTTTTCGGGTATTTTGATTTGATGAGTTAAGGATAATTTCAAGTTTTGGAGAGTTTTTAATTTATGTTATTAAGATTTTCTTTATTGTCCCCATAGTGGAACTTGGATATTTGGATTGATTAAATGGATTAATATTTTATGGGATTTTCTGGATGTTATAGTTGTATTATTTAAGTTGATTTTAGGTATTAAGAGTTAATTCTTCGGACCTACTGGAACGGGGCATTCCATGTCACGTATGATATATGTTACACGTACGACACGTCACGTAATATTCACTGTTACACGTTATGTCATGTTACGAAATAGTCTGATACATAATATGCCTTGTTACAAAATATTGTCTATTATATGTTAAGCCACGTTATGAAACATTTTCTATCAAGTACGTCATCTCTGTCGCCTTACTTTCATGTCATGGTACACTACGTCAGGACTTTTGTCCTTTCGTATTCATGTCACGTTTCGTCTCGGGTACAGATTGTATATTCGAGAACAGTTTTGTCAATCACGACCCCAAGCGTTAGGATGGGGTAATATCCTAGTGGAACTCCTTTGTTCACGTGGAGTGTCTAAATAGGTGTGAAATTCGCTGGGTTGACAAAATGCAGTCAATAGGTTGCGAATGAGGCTTAACTAGTTGGTCTCCGTAACATGCCAAGCCCTAACACCGATAGAGCCATATTTTATTTTACTTGTGTCCACAGCAATTGTGGCACAAATAATTCATGGAGCCATAATAAATGTGGAGCATGAAGTATGGGGCCACAACAACTGTAGCGCATACACTATATGAGACACAACAATTATGACACATAGAATATGAGGGACCACAACAATTGTGGAGTATGTATTAACGCACTCATAGCTAGTGTAGATACATGTGTTGTGATGTGGTAATCGGCAGGGACACATGGCTCAAGAGGACCCATATAACACCCGTATGGTCATTTTATTAATTAAGTCTATTGAACAAGATTTCAAGTTCATGTATTTCACGTTCAAGTCATGTCTTATGTTATGTTATCTTCAACTTTACGTTCATGTCACATTAAGCCAAGTTTCAGTTTCAGTTCAAGTTATGTCAGCTCATGCCATGTTATGCCAAGTCACGTTATGCTTATTATTTCATGTCATGTTATGTCAAGTTATGTTATGCTTATTATTGAATTTGATTATACGTTCATGCCTTTGCTGTCATGCATGCATCACTAACCTGTGTGGAAATTTCTGGTTAACTTGTTGAGATTTGTAATCAAATCTCACCGTGATAGTTCCAACTACCATTCCTCCCGAATGGTAGGCGATATGTCAGGATCAAAGCAGAGAGCGAACATTAGTAAACTAGAAGAGATTGACTAAACGCCGCAGACGCAACGCGGAGCTTACAACTTTCATAGTTACGTTTTTAGACAATATTATGGCCTTGTTAGTCAAGTTATGTGAGTTACTTGATGAACTAGCTTAATAGTGTATTTTGGTAATGTAATTAGGGAGCTCGATCTTCCATATTTTGAGATTACAGTCTTTTGAGACCCGTACTATAAGCATGGATGTTTATTTTATCAAGTATGCATGGACTATGCTTTAATTATTTGGAATATTATCAATTTGGTGTATAGTATTTCTAGAAAAAAATAATTATAGTTGCGAATATTACATGATGCTAGATACATGTTTGGAACATTGCATTTTATGTGTCATGAACGGGGGTAAGTAACATTGTGTTGCATGTTCTGACGCTTCAGACGCCCATTCAATCCCAAATGGAGTCTGGGGGTGTCATAGGATTTCACACTGGATTAGACACTCTAGCATGAACAAATGAATTCTATTAGGATATTATCTCATCCTAGCACTTAGGGTCATGATAAACGACAATTGACTTGACTTGACTAGAAAGGTTGTTCACGAGATGCACAAACTCTAATCTAGACAAAACGTGACGTAAGACGAAAGGATAGAAGTCCTGACATAATGTGACATGACATGAACATGAGACGTAAGAAATGACGTAATATGAGATAGAAAATATTTCGTAACATGGCAGAACATGTAATAGACAAAATTTTGTAACATGGCATAACGTGTAACATATAACATTTTATAACATGGCATATGTATAACAGATAGCATTGTATAACCTGACATACATGTAACAAATAACATTACATAACAAGACATATGTGTAGCAGATAACATACATGACATAATAAATCATGTAACAAATAAGTATTTCTTGACAGACTGTAATATGTAGCATACATACAAGAGGTGACATGGCATAACATGGCTTAGAGGATAACAAAAAGACACAATTAGTAGTTCCCCTACCCATCACACATGTATAGTAATCTAATAGTAAGTTAAGAGTTAACTTACAGTGATCATCGCGTTTTATGTGGAAAACACGAAATACGAGAAGCTGTAAGTAGGGGTTCTAAATGTTAGAAATTTTAACACTAACAATTAGAAACATGAAAAATACTAGCTTATAGTAAAATGACCATTTTACCTTTGTTATCATTTTACCCTCTACACGTGGAAAAATGACCATTTTATCCATAACTTAAGGATTTCGCATTCAAACTCCAAAAGTCATCAGAATTTACATTTCTCATGTAAATTTTGTCTTAAACTCAAATATCAACTTAGAAATATATAAAACCAATCACAACTTTGAAAAACACCGTAAGGCCGAAACACTCCCAGTCTCTTGATTTTGTTGCAATTTCATCCAACTTCAAAACTTATGCTCAAACTGAAATATTGCAACAAATATCCTCATATCCTAAGCTTAAAAAATCATAAATTCTCACTTGAAATACTCGGCTCCAACATTTAGTAAGAAATAAAGTTTTGTTCTCAACTTTGGTTTGATAAAACACTTGATCCGAAACATACCTTGATAAAACTTCAGACCAATAACATCACATGGCTTAAAAGTATGTCCTAAGGTATATCCAAGCATTAAACTTCAAATCACATGGCTTAAAATAAACCAAAACATGGATCTAGCTGAAATCATAAAACTTTTGACCCAACTGAGTATTTTCTTGTATAAAAATCATGTCTTTACAAATCAACTCCTAAAATCTTAAAAAAAAACATCCTAACATGTAGATAAAAGTTTAGAATCGTAAAAAAAATATTAAAATCATTGGAGAAAGATTAAACCACAAAAAATATAAATTTTCTAAAAACAGAAACTGTTTTTCTCCTTCCAGTTTCTAAGTTTCTTGATTGGAGAAAATATTTCATCAAAATATTTTATCATGCAACAAATCCTTAACAAAAATTCATATAAACTTGTTAGCAACACTCCATAAAACTTCCAGACCAAGATCTACCCATTAGGTTCGTCAAAAACTCCAAAATACAACATGCTATCAAATTTATTGCTCAGATTGACCATTCCATGGTTAAAATAACTTTTGACCAATCAAAAGACCATTAAATCAAAAAAGGTATGCATGGAAACTAGACTCAAATAGAAGCAACATTCATGAAGTAATATTGGTGAGATAATATTTAAAAGAGCTTCGAAAATTGAAGACAAGAAAGCTTCGAAAACTGCCCAAGAGAAAACTCCTCTGACCAAGATCGAAAATCAAAAAAGTGTTCTCTGCAAGAAAGAAAATGAAAGGGATGAAATGAGTGAGGAATGGCCTAAACTCCTCTTAAACATTTTGAAAGGGTTTGGTTAGGGTTTGAGATACTATTAAGGCCAAATCCAATTTTTCTTAACCCAATTAAAATTCCAAGGTTGAAAGGGTTGAATAATGATTTCATAACATGAAATTGGGGGATTAATAGCATGTGGAAGTGATTTAATCAAGTGATTAAACACAATGTTAGAAATCAGATCCAACGGGATTTTGAAATCAAGTTTGGGGTTTGAGATAACCATTTAGGTTTTGGTTTCCTCCAAGATTTTGGGGTTTCAATTGAATTCTAAGTATTTAGGGTTTCACTAGGGTTGAAACCCTTTTTGGTTTGACCCAAAATAGATGATTGGATGGAATAGTATTTTGCTTAGGTGACATGATCTCACACATTGATTTCCTTCATATTTCCATCTCATGGTTCCTCTTGGTACCAAGTGTCCAATACTATTCATCAAGTGTGGCTAAAATCTTGAAAACACTGTACTTGGTGCTACTATCAAGATTACTATTCACTCTGAAAAAAGTAAAAATAAATTTTACATTGTAAAATACTAAATATATACACTAACGTAACCATGTAATTCTTTTATCGAAATTCAACTCTGAAGTGCCTTGAAATAACCAAAATGCATTTTCGAACACGTGTTTTGTCCGAATGAGTTTATTGCACCATAAAATCCTAGACAATTGAGTCCAATGTCGCAGACCATATCTCATTTTGACACTTCTAACTAGCTCAATTAAATAAAATTACATTTTTGGCCCCATAGTGAGTGGCAACATTGACTATGCTGACAGACTAAAACCTATGCGATTGGTCAATCTGTGAAAACTTACAGAGTTTTCACGAGATTCCTAAAGCCTATAGAGATTACACCATTAAATTTCTAGCGGGCTGTTACAAGAATGGGCAGATGGATGAAACTCTCTAACTTTTGGATGATACAATTAGGATTTATATCCTAGTGTATAAGTTGATTGGGAGAAAGTACTTTGCTCTATTGGAGAACTCTTAAAGTAGTAGCTTTCGGACCACCATTGAAATGGCATCTACGAAACGCTAGAGAATTCTTGTAGTGATTGGGAGGTCAATGCGTATTTTGATGTTGATGACGACACACTACCCAATCGTGACTCCCCAAATCTCCATTTGGGATAGAACGGAGACTTAGAGCGTCGGGACATGCAACACAAGGTTACATACCCCCGTTCATGACAGTTAATATGTAATGCATCCTAGTATGCAAGTAGCAGTATGCAATAATCGCAATAGAAATAAAAGGTTACGGTGAAAAAATATGCCAGAATAACTAAAACATTACAATTTCATTAGATAATCATCATGTTCGAAATACTAAAGTAGCATAGTCTTATATACAAAGTCATATCATTCTCTTAATGCGATCTAAAGTATAAAGGACTTGGGTTATGAATATCAAAATTAAGTCCAACTTCCTCTCCAAATCTGGCTCCTCCTCAATCATGTGAACCTGGTGCTCCATCAATCTCGTCTTGGTCGATTCCTGACACAACTTCTATCATTCCGAGTGGAATGATAGTGGTCCATAAAATGGTGAGATTTACTCGAAATCTCAGTAAGTTAAACAACTAACTGACATAAAGATAAATCAATCATAAAAAATGATAGATATGCAATGCATGAGATGTGGAAAAATCATTATGCATATCTCCCATCCAGATTCTCAACATCTTTTTAAAAATATGGAAACACGGGTTTTTACTCAATAAGTAATTTTGTCATCATTTTGAAAAGACATAACTTTTACATAAAAGTTTCATCATAAATTTCCATCATCATAGACTTACATCATTATCTTAACTAATAACATAACGTGTGGTAGTGTCACAGTTCCCCATATGCACTGTGAGTTCCTGCCGGTGACCGTAGTAAAACTACGTTGTCTATAGACTCGTTCTCAATGCATTGGTAAATAACATAACATCATAAAAATTATAATGTGTACACCCACCAACATTAGGTGTCATAACATGTTGACTTCGCTCCGGCGTTCTTTGAAAAGAACCCATTCGAAGCCTATTGATTGTAACTAGTGAGTGGCCCCATAGTGAGTGGCAACATTGACTATGCTGACAGACTAAAACCTATGCGATTGGTCAATCTGTGAAAACTTACAGAGTTTTCACGAGATTCCTAAAGCCTATAGAGATTACACCATTAAATTTCTAGCGGGCTGTTACAAGAATGGGCAGATGGATGAAACTCTCTAACTTTTGGATGATACAATTAGGATTTATATCCTAGTGTATAAGTTGATTGGGAGAAAGTACTTTGCTCTATTGGAGAACTCTTAAAGTAGTAGCTTTCGGACCACCATTGAAATGGCATCTACGAAACGCTAGAGAATTCTTGTAGTGATTGGGAGGTCAATGCGTATTTTGATGTTGATGACGACACACTACCCAATCGTGACTCCCCAAATCTCCATTTGGGATAGAACGGAGACTTAGAGCGTCGGGACATGCAACACAAGGTTACATACCCCCGTTCATGACAGTTAATATGTAATGCATCCTAGTATGCAAGTAGCAGTATGCAATAATCGCAATAGAAATAAAAGGTTACGGTGAAAAAATATGCCAGAATAACTAAAACATTACAATTTCATTAGATAATCATCATGTTCGAAATACTAAAGTAGCATAGTCTTATATACAAAGTCATATCATTCTCTTAATGCGATCTAAAGTATAAAGGACTTGGGTTATGAATATCAAAATTAAGTCCAACTTCCTCTCCAAATCTGGCTCCTCCTCAATCATGTGAACCTGGTGCTCCATCAATCTCGTCTTGGTCGATTCCTGACACAACTTCTATCATTCCGAGTGGAATGATAGTGGTCCATAAAATGGTGAGATTTACTCGAAATCTCAGTAAGTTAAACAACTAACTGACATAAAGATAAATCAATCATAAAAAATGATAGATATGCAATGCATGAGATGTGGAAAAATCATTATGCATATCTCCCATCCAGATTCTCAACATCTTTTTAAAAATATGGAAACACGGGTTTTTACTCAATAAGTAATTTTGTCATCATTTTGAAAAGACATAACTTTTACATAAAAGTTTCATCATAAATTTCCATCATCATAGACTTACATCATTATCTTAACTAATAACATAACGTGTGGTAGTGTCACAGTTCCCCATATGCACTGTGAGTTCCTGCCGGTGACCGTAGTAAAACTACGTTGTCTATAGACTCGTTCTCAATGCATTGGTAAATAACATAACATCATAAAAATTATAATGTGTACACCCACCAACATTAGGTGTCATAACATGTTGACTTCGCTCCGGCTTTCTTTGAAAAGAACCCATTCGAAGCCTATTGATTGTTCTTTGTCAAAGCAGGGGTTACCACTCCATTATTAAACACTCTAGAGTGGCAAAGGAGTTACACTAGGATAATTCCTCATCCCGGCCTTTGGGGTCATGACAAAAATGATTTTCATGCTATGCTTTAAAAAATATTTTTCATGACATGTGCATATGTACTAAATTTCATGCAAAAATGACATTTATAAATGTAATATACAAAAATGGTGAAAATGTCATATGTTATGTAAGTATGCACTCAATATTTCATGTAACATGATAGTTTATGCTCAAAATGATAATTGAAAAATAAATGAAGCATTTATCAATAATTCATAAGAAATTTATCAAGGTATAAGTTAGAGGCCAACTTACAAACTTCCAAAGAAATTTGAAATTAGCTTCGTAGATGCATAAATCATGTGTATACTAAGTGAGGATTAATACTCTTGTGGAGAGGTTTAAAATTAAAGGCTTCAAAAATTGGATATTTACAAAAATACACCTAGACTTTTAAAAATTGCCATTTAGGCCCTAAATTTTCACTAATTGCAAATGAACTTCAAATTTAACCAAATTTCATGGACTTCATATTTTTGGAATTTTAAAACCATTTATGCCCTTAGATTTTCAAGATTTAAAGTGGAACTTGTCCAATTAGTCCCAACCTGTGGCATGCATCCTAGTTGATACCTATGTGTATTTTCAACTATTGATCCTTATGAATGCATGCATATGAGATTTTCTTTAATCATTAATGATCACTAAAATCTTTACGGACATTATGAAGTCCAATTCTTGAGTAATCAAGTTCATTCCAACACTTAAATCAAAGCTAAGAAATCCTGAATCACCAATATGCTTAAAACCGATTCATGCTTGATGATCAAAACAAGATAGATTTAAAACCTATCATGACATGCTTCTAATCACAAATTTAACCTTCCATAATCATGTTAGGATATTGATAGATCATATAAAATCATGCTTAGGACATGCCATAGCTAAACTTCCAATTAAAACATTCAATCATTTAGACCTTCCTTTAATTGACCTGGTTTTGCATTAAGCATCATAACCTTCTCAAAACTCAACCAAATTTTGTACCAACACTTGGAAACAAAGCTTGACATGATAGCTAAGATCAAAAGGAAGAAAAATTACAAATTTCGTGGCCTTCTAAGCTCTCTAGACTGCCTTACACAAGAACACTCAAGAACTCACCAAAACTCACTCGATTTGCACTCTTTTGATCTCTAAGAGGGGAGATGCTCTCAAGGCACAAGATGATACTTGGAGCTTTGATGTGAGTGAAATGATAAGGGGAGGGAAGTATTTATATGTAACACCCCGACCCCGAGGGTCCGGAGAGTTAACTCATAAAACCTGATAATCAACTCTAACAAGGCTAGAGTACTTCCAAATTCAAGAATTTATCCATTTTCCCAAACCTCAAATCTGACGTATATACTTCAATTAAATAAATCAAATAAACTCATCTATCCAATATTCAATCCAACAACCCAAATAAAATCAACTCTTCTTCATGTCTCAAATAACAACTAGAAATAATATAACATTAACATAAGTATCCATAAACCGTCTAAATCCATTGAAGCAAACTTAAGAAA
>QEOY01134298.1:0-72408 GCA_003123805.1 Juglans sigillata | reverse complement strand
AACCCCGCTTACCTGGACTTCTTAGCTTTTCAGAAATTTCTTCAAAAAAATGTTGAGTCGACTAATAATCGTCACCTATAAAAAAATAATCACACAATTTCCGTAAGTTTTCAACCAATTACGGATTTTCATATTTAAGCCTAAGCTTCTAAAATAATCTATCTTAATTTCTCAAAACTTAAAAATCCTCATAATCCCAAAGTATATCATTACTTCATAAAATCACCCATATCCACCACAACCCACGTCATACACAAAACACCAATATTTAAACCCGAACAGCCAACAAATCTCATAGTCTAAACCAATCATACTAACAACTCCATCACCCAATCCAATCAACCCCGTTACTCCTCGGACTCAGTCCGGCAAAACCAACCAGCAATTAAAATACAGTGTAATGTGCTAGTGCAAAAATACATTAAATTCACGAGAATTCTTTGAAAAAAATACTTACATTGCTATATAATGATTTCCGAAGGATCACGAAACTGAAAAAGGCGACGTCTGAGCAACACCACAGTGTAAAATACACTGTGGCCGTGGGTCACAAATACCCACTTTTCAACGGAGACAAACGAAGACCCCAAAATGATAGGGTAGGGCCTAGAGAGGTCGGTGAAGCCAATGGTGGTGGTGGTTTGCCGTGGAAGACGGCGCACATGGTGGTTTAAGGCCAAAAGTGTACAAATCGGAAATGGACTTGGTGGGGCTTCACTGGTGACGGATCGG
Source organism: Juglans sigillata (assembly GCA_003123805.1). Classification (NCBI taxonomy): domain Eukaryota; kingdom Viridiplantae; phylum Streptophyta; class Magnoliopsida; order Fagales; family Juglandaceae; genus Juglans; species Juglans sigillata. Next base: position 71,676 of record QEOY01134298.1, on the reverse strand, counting down.
AGCCGGGGTTGGGTCCAAAGGATTGCCAAGAGGTCAGGGATGAAGTGGTAGGAAGATGGTGGCCGGAGGTGGCGCGACGGCGGCGCAGCGGCGCAAGGATGCCGCGACTTCGTGTGGTGCGTGGAGGCTAACGGTGGCTCGGATGGAAGTGAGGTTGGTAGGGTGAGGTCGCCGGCGGCAGGGGAACCAAAAGGAGGGGGCGGTGTCGACCACGGCGGCTCGACGGCGGTGGGCTGGGTGGAGGCTGAAGTCGCACGGGGAGAGAGAGAGGGTCGGGCTCGCGCGGGAGAGAAAGAAACCGAAGGAAAAAGGAGAAAAGAAAAAAAAAGGAAAAGAAAAGGAGAGGAAAGAAAAAGAGGGGAAAAGAAATGAGGTCCAATCCTTATAACTTGGGTCACGAAAATGATCCAACGGAAACGATTTTAAAACCATATGTTAAATAAAATAATTTAAACGTAATGGTAAAGTCAAATTGAAATAATTAAATCACCCAGTGATTAATTTAAATATTAAAAGCAATTTAAATGCATAACAATAAATAAATATCAAGAAAGCACACAATAAAATAATTTTCACCAAATTAACAAATTAAAATCATAGAAATAAACTCACTAAAAATCCAACCAATTTTAAAATAAGAGGATAAATTTTTGAATAAATAATAAAAATGCTTCAGTAAAAATTACACTAAAATACGGGGTGTTACATTATAGGTGGCCAAGGGGTGAGGGACGTTGGCTTGGGTGCTTGGCGATTGGGTGAAGTGGGAGGTGCTCAAATCTGGAAAATTTCCAGATTTCCTTACATGAGCTTAGGTCACTTGTGCAGAATCAAATAGTGCCCTAAACCACCATCATTTCCTCTCCACAGTAGCTACAAGGGTCTTGTAGATGACTTCAGGTCGTGGAGCATCATTTGGATGGCAGAAAATCCCTTAAACCACCCTTGAAAACAGGTGGATGAAGGTGGTTTTGTGGTGGTAGAAAATCAATTCGGTTTTGGATCTTTTTGGACAGCAAAAATGAGTCAAAATCCTTCATGATGGTCATGGGACTTCTTGGTGATTGGGTGGAGAAGGAGGTGGCGTGGGGTGGTGCTGTAAACCATGGCTGGAGGCTGGTTCAAACTCAATCCAATTGGTTCCTACACAAACTAGACCAAGGTGAACCTAGTTTGGTTCTTTGAGTTGGTGGATGCAACCAATTTCGTCCAAGGCTCAAACTGAGTTTTGGAGGGTCTCATAAGGTGTTTAAGGAACATATTACCCTCGAGGATAAATCACAAAAATGTTGGACCCAAGGGCAAAACAGTCCAAGCATTACAAAGGACAATGTACAAAACTGATTGAAACATGGTTTAGGCTTGTTATGTCATTTTTCTTAATGACATGTGGAATGGTTTAGTTAGGGTATTAACATAGTCTAATCATTATTTAAGGGAGTATTAATTCAAGAAAATTTGAATTAAAAAGTTTAAGAAAAGATTAAGCATGATTAAGCCTTAAAGCATAGCTTAAAGTGCACTAACCTCAAGTATGATGGTTAATGGCCTTAGCAAATTTTCAAAACTTAATTTGGGTAATTTGAGTGTGATTTGGGCTTAAGGAAACCAATGGTAGGGTGTATTGAGCCTTTGGTCTTTGAATGGTAAAATGAGTTCAAACATGGCTTTGGGCCATATAGGCTTGAAACGCGTCAAGGGTCCAATCTACACCAAAGGCCTTATGCCTTCCTATACTTGGGCCAAGACTAGCCTTCATTTCCTAAGGGCTTGGTTTAAGGTTTTTCTTGGGCTAGGCCCATGAATGCACTTGGGTCGTAAAAAGCCTCACCAATATTACTAATGGGTTTGCCTCTCTAATCCTTAGCTCATTAACACTAAGTACTAATATTAATGCTAATCCTACTATCAACCTTAATGAAAGTGATTAACCAAAAAAAATAAAAACCTAATCTAGAGTACTTAAGGGTTAATCAAGAGGTAATTAAGCGGCGTGTTACACCAATTCCTCAAGACACTGCATCGGACTAGATGGAGATGCTGCCACCCTTGTCGCTTAGCAACTTCATGGCCAGTAATGGACGTTAGTTAGTGAGTATTATCTTCTCCTCTTGTGTCGTAGTAGTGAAATTTTTTATGCGCTTAGATTTCAAGGATGAAATTTTTTTTTAAGGAGGGGAGGATGTAATGACCCGGAATAAATTCAATGGATGAATTTCTTTAGACCTTCAAGAATGTTGTGAAATCACAACAATACTTTACGAATCGAGCAACCGATTGGGTTTTAGCCTGTTAGCATAGGCGGATTCTAACCCACTAGGGTGACAAAGTTCTGGATGAATAGTAGCTCAGAGTGCCTTTTTATTTAATTAAGGTACTTAAGAGTCCAATTGCACCACTAGACTCGTATGATTATTTAGGATTATATGGTGCAATAATAAATTTTGCACCCTAAATCACATGGTTTTGATTAAATGTTTAATCACTTTTACGTGTTATTAATCACTCACTTATACACTTATACACCCTTAACCACTCTCTTTGGCTTTGGGCCAAGAAAAAATTTGATTTGGACTTGATCCAACTGAAACCCTACATGAAAATCCCATCCATACCTCAAATTGAAGCCTATCAGCTAGGCCCATTTTTGGCCTCCCGAAAACCACCAAGGCAAGCTTCTTGAGGAAGTTTCTTCCTCCTCCCATGGCCAAGGTTATGGCTGACACACCACTCATTTGGTAGCCTCCAATAGTCACTCGATGGAGTCAAAAAGGCTAAACCATCACTTGCCATCACTCTGCCATACTACAGCTGGAAACAACAGTTGTCAGCCCCTTTGTTCCCCTCCTTATGCCTGCCAACCACCTATCCAATGGTCACTTAGCCACCCTCATGTCAACCCCTCTCTTTATATCACACGTCTCCCTCATTCTCATTTCACACCTTGCATTTTTCCATCACTTTTCTAGAGAGAAACCAAGAGTGCTCTTGAGGCAGATTTCTAACAATTTTTTCCCTTACATTACCAACCCTATGTCAGTTGATTTCTTTGGCACAATTTTCCTATATTTTGTTCCCTTTCGAGTCTAGTTTACGTTGGTATATTTTGGAAATTTTACATGGAGTTTTGATTGGTGAAAGTTTGGTTTGATGATGCAAAGGTCATAGTGGTGCCAATTTTGATGTTTGTGTGAAACTTTGGAACTTTTATGAATTTTTTGGTGAAATCTTACTTAGAGCTTGCTATGGTGAAGTGTTAACATATTAATATGCAAGTTAGGTTTAGATTTATAGCATGATTAATAATTTTATAAAGAGTTTTGCATGATTTTGAAATCTTAGAAACCGGAAGACTCAAAGTAGTTTCTATTTTGGTGAAGTTGTGCATTTTGGTTATGCAAATTTGACCTAATGGCTTTGATCTTCATATATGTTGTTCTTGAGGCTTTTATATATGTGTTAGGAGTTTAGTTTTGGGGAATATTGGTTTATATATTTAATGGAATGGTTTTATACATGCAAGAGTTTATTTAGGACTCAACTAGTGGCTCTCGAGTTTCATATTATGTTTTGATGAAGTTTTTTGTGACAGCCCCAGCGTCCAAAAAGAAAACCATTAAAGTATATCAATGTCACTACAATATAAAAATCCCACTTCTTCATGATTTTTTGGATATCAGCAAAAAGTTATAACGCCTCACAGATAAATTTCTTGGCTGCTTTGAGTTGCTCTAATAACGAGGGGCCCACGAGACACTCCAGACTCTTCAGAGCCTCCTTAACTATTGGGGAATCCTCGTGCTTGCGTTTCCCCATTGCAGTCTTCTATACCTATCACAATTTCTACCATTCTAGGAGGAATGGTGGTGGAAATTATCACAGTAAGATTTTAAGAAATCATAGCAAGTTAAATAAAAATATACACAGAGATAACAAAAGCTTGTGTAAGGTAAACAATGAACATGATGCATGAGCATGAATATGAATTTTGATAAAACATATTTTTCTCCCATCTAGATTCCTTTTCCAAAATACTAAACTTGTAACTATGTGACAAAGTAACAATATGGCCACGTAACAAAGTACCATTTCCAATTAATCTCTTGTCATATTTTCAATTTAACAATGTGGGTGGATACCTCACGACTCTCCTAAGCACCATGGGCTCCCTGCTAATTACCAACTTGCCGCATCACATTACTGGCCCTCTGACCAGGTGTAAGTACGTTCAATTCATTATGACGCAGCAGTTTGCAATTCACCGTATTTTCAATGTGTTGCACCCACTAGTGTTAGGTGCGGCTACTTCACTCCGAAGTCCTTTAAATTGTCGGACGCTGTCATGAGCCATTATAGACTACTTCCCATTAGCTGTCGCGGCACCATAAGAGATTTTAGCCTCCCTAATTTCATGTGTGTATGATGTTTTGATTTATAGTTGGCTTTTTTTATTTAGGGTTCCAAAATCGAATTGTGTTGATTTTTAATTTTGTTGTTTGAATTGGGGAATTTTAGTTTTTAGCCTTTGAATTGGGGGATTTTGTTGTTGAAAACTTGAAATAGCCCTTCACGATGACGCTAGCTCAATTATGGCTTGAGTGAACTTCACACAAAAGGTTCGCTCGAATGCTCGCTCGGCTGTGGCTTGAGCGAACTTCACACAAGGTGTTCACTCAAATGCTTGCTCAACTGTGGCTCGAGCAAACTTCACACAAAATATTCACTTGATACTCGATTGACACTCTGCTCGAGCGAACTGTGAGTTTTCGTATTTTTTTTCTATTTAAAACCACACAAATGACACATATTTTTTTTTTGTGTTTCCAATATCTAGATTATTTTCCTCACACCTTTTTATTGGTTGTTTCTTAATTGTTTTAGTGCAATTATATTGATATGGATGCTACACCTACGCGGCACGATCATCCACAATGGGATACCACAGTTCCTACACTGATAGGTACTTTCACCCCTAGACCCACATCTATAGTAGTTACTTCATGTGCAAGTAATGAAGTACCAATATATATAGAAGATGAGGGTATGCTTAATGGGGAGGAGGATTTGGATATTAATGTCAGTCAACCACCACGACCTAGTAAAAAGAGGTCGTGGACATGGGAACATTTCACCAAAATCCCTGGTGATCGTGAGAACCCACAGGGAAGATGCCACTATTGCAGGCAACTTTGTGGTTGTGTCTATATTAATAGTACATCTTACGGACTATCAGCAATATAAGATACATAAGGGATTGTTGGCCAATGACCAAACGAAGCTCAGTTAAGAAACTTCTACGGCCACTGATGGTACATAGAATAAGAATTTGTCAATCCCTCAATACAGTGAGAATATGTTGAGGGATTTGCTTGCGAAAATGATCATATGTGATGAGATGTCTTTTACCATTGTTGACAAAAAAGGCTTCCATAGATTTCTGTACACTCTTGAGCCACAATTTCCCCTTCACAGTATGTAGTAATGTGAGATTGTCTGAAGAGGCATACCAAGGAGAAGGCGGAAATGAAAGAGATTTTTATTACCATTAGCCAGAGAGTGTCATTTATGACTGATACAAGGACATCCATACAGAATCTCAGCTACATGTGTATCACAACCCACTACATTGACTGTGAGTCGACATTGCAAAAGCAGATTCTTGGCTTCAACTAAATTATTGATCACAAAGGTTCATCCATTGGGGCAGAGATGGATGACAGTATGAATGATGGAGGATTAGAAAAGTATTTGTATAACAGTTGACAATGCCAGTACCAACGACACTAAAATTGATTGGTCCAGGAGGAATACGACGATAAAAGAGGAAATCATTCGTGAGCACAAGTTTATCTATGTTCAATGTTAAGCTCATATCATCAAGCTCATAGTTGCTGAGAGGTTGAAAGAGGTTAATGATTCAATTACCAAAGTCCACAACCTTGTGAGATATGTGAGGGCTTCTCCCCAAAGGCTTGGCAAGTTTAAGGCTCTAACCGAACAGACAAGTTTAAGGCTCTAACCGAACAGCTTCAAATCCCATCTTCTAGTATGTTGAGCTTGGACGTTTCGAGTCTGTAGAACTTTATATAAACAATGTTGGATGTAGCGCAGAAGTACCAATAAGCGTTCAAGTGGATTAAGGTAGAGGATGGGGGCTAAGGTATACTTTGCTGGAGTCAGTAAGGGTGGGGAGGGGGCTTGGTTCGCCGAACACATTTGATTAGGCCAATGTGAGGTACTTTGTTCAATTTTTGAAGTTATTTTATGGCATAACTATGCGCATGTCTGGTTCTAAATATTGTACTGAAAACATGTACTTTGAGGAACTCTCGAGGCTTTATGACCACTTGCATCATAATTGTACTTACACTCTCAGATTATTGAATGGTATGGTTATGAGGATAAAATCTAAATATAATAAATATTGGGAGGATGTTGAGAAGAAAAATGGGTTATTATTTGTGACTACATTTCCTGACCCCCGATATAAATTGGTTAGCATAGAATTTTGGATTAGGGATGTCCTTGATGATAACAAGTCTGATCAGTTTATTAGAGAACTGAATAGTGATATTGATGACTTATATAACTATTACAACAGCAGTGGTCAATCTTCAATCGGAGGTGGTAGCTCCTCAAGCCCGACTGGCTCGACATATTCCTTAGATGACACACATGCACAGAGTTTATCTATTTTGATGTGACAATATCATCAAATTCGGCATCGAGTAATATTATGCAATTTAAGTCTGAGCTTGAGCGTTACTTTATGAAAGATGTCAAGGCATCTAGTGATACATTTCATATATTAACTTGGCGGAAGGTTAATTCCACCAAGTTTCCAATCCTTTCCTGAATAGTCTGGGATGTGCTAGTCATTCCTCTCACTACAGCTGCGTCTGAGTTGGCATTTAGCACCGGAGGTCGCGTGTTGGATGCTTATTAGAATTCATTCACTCCGACTACCGTGGATGCCCTTATTTGCACATAGAACTAGCTAAGTTCAATATGCCTACTGGACTAAATGCCATTGACGCCGAGAGTTATAGGCTTGAATCAGATAACTTTATGCTTTTAAATGATTATTTACATATTCTTAAGGTTTTAATTATTTAATTTATAATTTTTATGATTTTGTAAACCTAACTGTGAACTCCAAAATAATTGTGAATGATTGAGACAAATGCATAATGGGATGGAGGCCCCCCTTTATCGGTGAGAAATGAAATACCATTAGCAAAAAAGCCTTGTTTGTTTTTGTTTGTTTAAAAATGTTTTATTTCTAACTTTTTTTAATTTTCATAACAATGCAGGATGCTTGGAATTAGAGGCTAATGGTGCTGAAAATTTGAAAATTATTAGCAATTTGTAATCACTCATTGTATTTAACTTTTTAATTATTTTTTATAGTATTTTTTGGAAATGGGAAGCCCACAAGGGTGTGATTCTATCTTTTTTTTTTAAAAAATTTTGAAATAGGTTTTTCAAAAATGAAGAGCTCAAACTCAAATCGAGCCTTCGGCAATGGGCCTTAGCCCTTGGCCCAACTTACACTCTGATCGGAGCTCTGAGCTTCTATCAGAGTCAGAGTCCAAGATGACCTCTGACTCTAGTCGAAGTTGGAGGTCAAAGGTGGGCTTTTCAACCCCGTCGAAGTTGGAGCTCACCCATATTTTAAGGTAACAAAACTACTTTTTCTGCTGTGAGATGAAGATTGTAGGATTATGCATGTATTGACAAAGTTGATTCACTAGGAATGTCATTTCTGATCTTGTCGAGCTACAATACTGCAAGGCTCCTAGAATGCCTCTGTAATCAATGGGAGTTTGAAGAGGATCACCTTCAAGTTGTTGTGCTAGATGAAGACAAGATAAGCCCTTGTCAACCTTAATCCCAAAAAAAAATAATTTAGTGGACCTAAATCCATAATGGGAAAGTCTTATCTGAGATTGTTGACTAACTATTGTATGTGAGGAAGACTTGTATACAGACTATGATCTCGCCCACATAGACAAGGAGATACATCTTGACCCTTGGTTGAATGTAAGTGAACGATGAATAACCAACATGAGATTCAATGAAACCGAACATCAAGTAGGGACTGAGATAAGTGATGAAACCAAGCACGTGGAGCAAAGGGCTGCTCTATATGAACTTTTTCTGTTAAGAACCATAGAGAAAACCATTGGAGACATCAAGTTGTCGAAGTGGCCAATTGAAATTAACAACAAGCTCCAAGATTACTCAATGGTGGAAGACTCATTAATTAGACTAAAGGTTTCATAATAGTCTAAGCCATCTTGTTGTTGGAATCCCTTAGCTATTAATATAGCCTTGTTCATATTAATGAAGTCATTGGACCTTTGTTTGAACTTAAATTCCCACTTACATTGAATCTCATTTTTATCCATAGGCCTAGAGTTTCCATGAGTGGTTGGCTTGTATGGCATCAAATTATGCCTTCATAACATCCTGCCACTCAACAAACTTAACAGCTTGATTATATGAAAATGGTTCATTAAGGCCTATAATGGCATGCAATGCACACTGAGGTGCTTTGTGGTGTAGTAAACTTGGCAATATATAAAGGTTTTGGGACAATGGACTCCTAACTTTAAGTGGGTGACCATAGGATGGGAGGGCTGTGACTCAGGCGGAGAAACAATTTATGAGGTTGATGACTCAATGAACAAGTCATTGCCCATGGGGAGAGGTCGAGACAGTTTCAAATTCAGGTGACGACACACATTGAGAAGTGGAATGTGCTGCAACAGAAGATGATTTAGTAATAGGAAATATATATAAGTTGTAGTGCTTTTAGAGTGTAAGGGAGGAGTGAGGATTGGAGTGTGTATCGAATGCCCTCCATATTTTTATGAAGACTGTCATCTTCATTTAGCTACCTCTGCATTGGTTCCAAATAGAGAGGAGAAAGGGTCACATGCAGGGAACTGAAGTTCATTGAAGACTACATAGCAACTGAGGTGTATAAGGACAAGAAATCCTATGAATGATGCCACTTGTTTGTAGAAACTCTTTAAATGAATAGGAAATTGTAGTCTCCCCACCATCATATTGAAAAGCTTTAACTTTGGTGGATAATTGATGTTCAGGAAATCATTTGAACTTTATATAGGCATCAAAGGACTCTAATTTGTTATGCAGAGGATGCATCCTTGAGAGTGAGAAGAATATAATATTGGCAACCACTTAGTGATGCTATAGATGAGCATCATAGGTCCATCCGAATGGACAAATCCAAGAGGATAATAAGATTTTATTGATGAGAGTGAAAATGGTAAGCATTTACTCTTAGCTACTCGACAAGGCTCACTCACCACACTTTTATTAATTTTTTGCTTGAATGCATTAAGAAAATGTATTAGTAAACACTGCCAAACCATGAATAAAATTATCTTTCTTTCCAAACTATGTGTTTTGTCTTATAGGTTATCAATAAAATGCCAAGTCACTGGACTCGCTGCGAACACACAGGCAGTGACAATCTCTTGATTGCCCAGCCCTCATGCAAATAAAATCCGAGTCACTTGACTCACCACGAACACAGGCGCGGCAGCAGTCACTTGGCTGCCCGACCCTCATACAAATAAAAGCCGAGTCACCGGACTAGCCACAAACTTATTGGAAATTATAGTCTCTTGACTGCCCAGCCCTCGTGCAAATAAAATCCGAGTCCCTAGACTCGCTATGAACCAATGGGCAGGGACAATCCCTTGACATGCCCGACCCTCAAGCAAATAAAAGTCGAGTCCCTAGACTCCTAGTGAACTAACAGGTGGCGACCGTATCTTGACTGCTCGGCCCTTGCGCCTTGCGCAAATAAAAGCCGAGTGCCTCGACTCACGACGATCACAAGGGCGATGATAGTCCCTTGACTGCCCGGCCCTCGGGCAAATAGAAGCCAAGTCACTAGACTCACCGCAAGCCAATGGGTGGTGACAACCCTTGATTGCTCGGCCCTCGTGTAAATAAAAGTCGGGTCCTTGGACTCGTCGCGAACAACTAGTGGCGATAGTCCCTTGATGGCCCGGCCATCGAGAAAATAAAAATCGAGTCCCTAGACTCGCTGCGAACCAACAGGTGGCAACAATCTCTTGATAGCCCAGTCATCGAGAAAATAAAAGTCTAGTCCTTGGACTCGCTGCAAATACACAGGCAGTGATAGTAACTTGATTGCTCAGCACTCGCACAAACTGAATCCGAGTCAATAGACTTGTAGTGAACCAATGGGCAACGACAGTCTCTTAACTACCCAAACCTTAGGCAAATAAAATTCAAGTCCCTCGACTCGCTGTGAACCTACGGGGTTGGGACAATCCCTTGACTACCCAGCCCTCGTGCAAATAAAAATTGAGTCACTAGACTCGCTGCGAACCAACAGGCAATGATAGTCTCTTGACTGGCCGGCCCTTGAGTAAATATAAGCCAAGTCCCCAAACTCACCACGAACCAATGGGTGGCAACAGCCTCTTGATTGCCCGTCCTTGCATAAATAAAAGCTAAGTCCCTAGATGGTGACATATCCTTTGACTGGTCGACCCTCGCGCAAAGAAAAGCTAAGTACCTGGACTCACCACGAACACACGGGTGGTGACAGTCTCTTGACTGCTTGGCCCTCACGCAAATAAAAGCTAAGTCAATGGACTTGCCGCGAACCAACGAGTGGTGACTAGGGCTGTAAATTTAAACTGGAAAACTGGCCCGGACCGGACTGGTTGGTCCGGTTTTGAACCAGTCCAGTCCGGGACCCATTCTTGTATTATGAAAATCGGCCAGACCCAGTCCGGTTTCGATTCCATAGTTTTCGAGACCGGACCAGTTGGGGAAAAAAATATTTAAAAATTAATTTTATAGATTATACAAAATATTTTTTATATATAAGTTTAATATATAATTATATATGGAGTTGTTATAATATTTATATATATATAATTTCATATTATAATTTATAAATTATAACATAAAATATTAATAAATATGAAAATTTGTAATTTGTTTCATCATATGTTATTAATATAATTATATATAAGATAATATCATTATAATTTATAAAATAAAAGTTTAATCTTAAAGATGAAAATTTAATTGATCATATGCTTTAAACATAAAATATGTATTAAATTATTAATAATATTTTATATATAGCTAAACAATCACTATACTAAATAATCACATATAAAATAATGATATAGTAATACTAATACTAAATTAGTATACTAATACTATCACTATAATACTATCAATAATATAGTTATAATAAATTAAACTCACTATAACAATTAACAAACTCATTGTAGCTATAGTTATACTCATAGTCTAATATAGACTATTGCTATATTTATACTAATATAATTATACTAAATCACTATAACTAATACTAATATATAGCTATATTAATAGTCTAATATTAATACTATTATATATTTTAAAATATTATATAGCTATACTATTATATAACTAATACTAATATATAGTTATACTTATTCTGATATAATTATACTAAATCACTATAACTAATACTAATAGTCTAATAGACTAATATAGACTATAGTTATACTTATACTAATATAGTTATACCTAATCACTATAACTAATACTAATATATAGCTATACTAATAGTCTAATATTAATACTATTATATAGTCTAATATATTATATGGCTATTAGCTATACTAATATAAAACTAATACTAATAGTCTAATATAGACTATAGTTACAGCTATACTAATCACTATAACTAAATCACTATTAATCACTATAACTAAAACACTATAGTCTATAACTATGTATTAAATGTATTACAAATACATATATAAATTATAATTATCAATTTCCTAAACCATCAGAAAATTTTTTTAATGATCATTTGAAAAAAAAAAAGAAAAAGAACCAAACCATTGAAAGTTGAAACCAACAGGAAACGGCATCGTTTCCTCTCACAATTCCAGTTTATAGTATACGAAATTTAGAATTTGAAAAAATCCTAAAACAATTTCAAACGGCGCCCCTCTCTTCCTCACTCTCGTCTGCTCCTCTCTGCCTCTCTGCCTCTCTATCTCTGCCCTCTCGTCTCCGTCTCTCTACCTCACTCTCTAAGTCTCTGCATAGACTGCACCTCCCCTCACCGGCCATCTCACATACCATGAGCTCACGGCATCGCCTATAAGAAATTAGTCACGACCTGCAGCCTGCCACGCACAGACCCTCGGCCTCACCTTACTATCATTGTCGAACCTCCCCTAACGAACTTATGGCCTAACCTCACGTCTCTCTACCTACAATTCCTCACGGTAATTTTTCTCCATTAGTTTTTTTTTTTTTTCATTTCTCTTATTTAAGTTATTTCAAATTAATTCAAGTAAAATCTGGTAGATGGTGTTTGTGATTATGTTTGAAACTTGATATGAATCATTAAGATTTTGTGATTGTGTTTGTGTTATTAGGATTTTGTGATTGTGATTGTGAAATTACCCGAAAGTGCAGATTTTTGCAGATGTATTTACTCAAAATCCATGTTAGTGAAAGTATGTGGGGGACATGTGCATGAATTGATTGATGAATTGGGATCATTCTTGTTCTTACAGGGGATTACATGTACGTGAATTGATTGATGAATTGGGATTATTCAAAACAATTACATTCAAACTGGGATTATTCTTGTTTTATAGTTGAAATGATTCTCATAACAAGTGATGTGTTGTAAAACCGACCCCACACTACATTTATATATATATATATATATATATATGGGTTGGATACATAGATTAGAGGTGTGTTTGATTTGGGCCAACTTGATCTACCACTAAACCCACACTTGCATTAATTTTATTTTTGTTACTATAGATGGATCCTTCAAATGAAACAAAAATGCCTGGCGATGTTCAACCATCAATGGAAAGGAACATGGAATTAACAGCAACTAATTGATTCGCTTTCTCCCAACTCTAATGTAAGTAAGCCATCTATTGGTTTTAGGAGTGGTAGGAAAAGATCTATAGTTTGGGATTATTTTACAAAGATTAAAACTGAGGATAAGTCAAGACCTAGGGCTACATGTAACTTTTGTGGAAGGGGAGCGGTTTAAGAAATTTATGCTTGTTATGCAACCTAGATGGAATGGGATTCCATCACGTGTAATGGTTGCAAAAGATATTTTTAAACTTTATTTGAGAGAGAAAGACAAGTTGAAAAGTGCTCTTAAGGGGCAGCGCATTTGTCTAACCATGGATACATAGACACTCGTGCAAAATTTTAACTGCATGTGTCTCACCTTGATGAAGATTAGAAAATGCACAATAGAATTATCAATTTTTGTAAGGTGGGAAACCATAAGGGTGAGACACTAGGTAAAAAAATTGAAATGTGTTTGCTTGAATGGAGGAGGCCCAAAATATTTACAATTACACTTGATAATATAAGTTCAAATAATGAGGCAGTTTCATATATCAAAAGAAAGACAAGGAATAGAAAGGATACAATTTTGGAACATGAATTCTTGCATATGAAATGTTGTGCTCATATCTTGAACTTGATTGTTCGGGATGGGTTGAAATAATATGATTAATCAATTGCATGAATTAGAGGGGCTGTGAAGTATGTGAAATCATCTCCACAAGGGTGGAACACATTTAAGCAATGTTGTGATAGTGAGGATATTACTTGTAAAAGTAGTGTATGCTTAGATGCAGCAACTCGTTGGAACTCCACTTATATCATGTTGAATAGGGCTGAAAAGTTTCAAAAAACATTTCAACAACTAAAGGATGAAGATTTGGGATATGTTAAGAGCGTTGAGAAGGATGATAGAGAGGATGATGATGGTGTTAGTGAGTTGAGTAAAGGAGGGGCATCCAAGTTAGGGCCTCCAACCATGGATGATTGGGATAAGAGTAGGTTGTTTGTAAAATTTCTAAAACATTTTTACAATGCAACTTTGCATTTCTCGGGGGCCATTTATGTCACTTGCAACTATTTTGTATTTGAGCTAGCGACAATTCAAGCTACAACTAATTTGGAGTGTGTGGAAGGGCCTTATAATTTGAGAAAAATGGCATTAATTATGATATCTAAGTATGAGAAATATTGGAGAAATATTGAAAAAATGAATCTTTTGTTGTATGCTGGGTTGGTTCTTGATCATCGATATAAAATACGTTGTCTAGCATTTATTTTTGAAAGAATATGTGAGGATAATAGTTCGAAAGTTCTTATGTTGGTGGATCGGGTTAAAGATGTCGTGACTCGTTTATATGATTATTATTGTGAAAATGACGGAAGTGATGTTGGGGCACAAGATAAAACTATGAGTCAATTAAACGAGGGAGGGGCTAGTACTACAAGTTCAACTGTTGGGGTAGCTCATGGTGATTTCAAATCATTTATCCATGAACAAATTAAGCAGCATTTGGAGTCGGAGAACTCTTTGGAGAGTAAATCTGAACTAGAGAAGTATTTATTTGAAAAATGTGAAGAAGATTATGCGAAATTTGAATTGTTGACATGGTGGAAGGTTAACACCATTAGATACCGCGTGCTTTAAAGAGTTGCACGGGATGTTCTTGCAGTTCTGATATCTATAATGGCTTCTGAGTTGGCTTTTAGCAATGCAAGTTGAGTACTTGATCCTTTTTGCAGTAGCCTATCTCCACTTATGGTAGAAATTCTTATTTGTATACAAAATTGGCTCTGTTTTTCTGCCCCGATTAACATTCGCACTTTAATAGATAATGTTGATGAGTTTGAGAATTTTGATACAGGTATGTAGCATCATTCACATTTTCTTTAACTGTCTCTATAGTGTATATCTTATTAGTAATTTGTTTTAATTATTATGCTTATTACCTTTTTTTCCCTTTTCCCTCTTAATTATTATGCAAATTATGTTTTAGTAATTTGCTTTATTATTATTATTAAATTTAAGATAGTTCAACTTGTATAACAACTTTCCTTCAAATTTTTTTTTTCCATTTAATGTAATTACTAACTTTTTATTGAATTAACCGCTTGATTTATTTTCATACAATTACAAGGTTTGTTAAATGGACTATTGGAGTTGGTGGCTTGGTGCATAGCTAGTTGTTCTAGTTGTAAAGTTTTTTATTAGATGTTCTTTTAATTTGAACTTCTAATTTAGATTTGTAATTTGGCCTTTTAATTTAGACTCGCAATTTGTTGGACTTTTGGACTTGTAATTTTTTTACTTTTGAACTTGTAATTTAGACTTTTAGAATTTTGATTTATAATTATTGGACTTTTGGACCTATAATTTAGACTTTTGGACTTATTTTATTCCATAGCAGATTTTTCTTTTTATTGCAGATTTTGTTGTCAGCTTTTATAGTAGTTATATTTATAGATTTGTAGCAGATTCTTTTTTAGTAAAGCAGATTTTTGAAAGCCGTTTTTAGTAAAGCAAATTTTAGTAAATCAGATTTTCTTTTAGTAAAACAGATTTTTTTAGTAAAGCATATTTTTATAGTAGTAACAGATTTTGGAATAAAAGTATAAAATAGATTTTTTTAAAGCAGTTTTTCTTTATAAACAGATTTTTAATAACGAATTTACATTTTAAAAAATCGAAAAACTGGACCCGACCAAAAACCGATAAAACCGGAGTTACCGGTTTACTAGAGTAACCAATGTGTAATCGATTTTAAAAAATGCAAAATCAGTACATACTGGTTCGGTCCTAAATTTTGTCCAAAATCGGACCAGACCAGTTACAACCCTAGTGGTGACAGTCCCTAGACTACCCTGTCATCTCGCAAATAAAGCCCACGAACAAACAGGCGGTGACAATCTCTTAATTGGCCGGCCCTCGCGCAAATAAAAGTCGAGTCCCGAGACTTGCTGTGAGCACACTTGTGGTGACAGTCTCTTGACTGCCCAACCCTCGAGCAAATAAACGTTGAGTCAATAGACTCACTGCGAACCAACAGGCATTGACAATCGCTTGACTGCTCGGCCCTCATGCAAATAAAAGTCGAGTCACTGGAATCTCCACAAACCAACGGCGATGACAGTCTCTTAATTGCCCTGCCCTCGCACAAATAAAAGTAAACAACGGATGGTGACAAAACCTTGACTCCCTAGCTCTCACGCAAATAAAGTAGAGTGAATGGACTCACTGTGAACCAACGGGCGGTGACGGTCCCTTGACTACCCAACCCTCACGCAAATAAAACTCGAGTAGCTGGACTCATTGCGAACACACAGGTGATGAAACACTGTCTCCAATTTAGGCATCCCCTCCGCACCACCATCAATTGTTGTTTCCTGTTGGAGCATCGCCGAGGCACCTAGATCCGCCACTTGCTCTACCTAGGTGGCAGCAACAACACCTCAGCCTGTGAGTCTATATCGCCTAAGGGAGGGGTCGCCGCAACAGTCTCCTCTAAGGCAGCTAACGAAGAACCCTCAGGCTTAGGTAATGTGTTAAAGGGAGAGGAAGGTATGTAAACCCTCTCCTTGTTGAGGTTGACAACCAAGGGCTGGCTTGGGGACAACCCTTGGAGTAGTGAGTGTGGCGAATGGACACCCCTGCCGTCACCAAAGGACCTTGGCACCTTAGTATCAATGGTTGCCTCAAGAGCGACAGTGTGTGCCTCAGCATCATCTTTTGGGGAGGTGGATGTCTCCAGGAAATCCTTAAACGGTAGGTTGGGAACACGAGACCCTATTGGATCAGGGGCGATAAAGTCTGAGAAAAAGGCCATCTTGAGCACTTCTTATTTACGGCGAGAGACCCCAGTTGGCTCTTGATCACTCCATAGGGTAGAAGATGGCGGCACTGGTCGGGATGAAACAGGTGGTTGGTCGGACAAAAGGGCATCCTAGCGGCCTTGGGTAGGTTGTTGACCCCAAGTCGGTTCTGCGACACCCGATCAAGACGGGGCCTATGAAGACTGGCTCAGGGGAGGCACTCCCATGGATTTGGAGCTATCGCTACTGTTATGCAGAAAATATCTGCAAGTGTACATAATCGTAACAAGTAGTAAAGTGTTTTAAAGAAAACAGATGTCGAACCCACAAGGATTAATTTTGCTATTGAGTACTGAAATTTACTAAATTAATTACTATTTGGAAAACTGAAATTTGAAGAATATATTATCTAAATTAAACTGAAGAAAATAGTATTAAAATTAAGATTTTAAAAATAATAAGAATAAATCTAGAGCGTTTGATTACACATAACAAATCTCACACAATTTATTCTTCCAAATTATCCCAAGTTAATGATAAAAATCCCTTAATTATTCAATATTTTCTCTCGAACAATACCAAAAATATCTCTAATTAATAACTCCATATCTCTATGTGAATTTAACTAATTGGAGACTCATTAAGCTTTCTGAATTTTCCTTGAAAATCACACTTGTCACGGTAAAATATCTCTACTTTCGCTCAACTAATGGTGCTTAATCCTAGAGCTCTAATCACAAATTACCTCTCGGTCTCAGTGCGATTCAATAGATCAAACAATAATTAGCTAGAAAATTACAAGCATTAAGAAAAAGAAATAAATACTCAATGATGGAAATATTGAAAATATGATAACTTAGAATATAAATTGTGTTCAATGCTAGACTACATCAAAGCTCTAGAAAGTAAAATTAGTTCATAATGAAATTGAAAAGAAAAATAATAAAACTAGTGTTCTTCGTTGCAATCAGTTGATGAAGCATACAGCTCTCGCATCTGCCCTCCAGATCTGCCTCCTTGAAAGAAACTTAAATGATAAACTCTGGACTATTAAAATCTAAAACTCAGACTCTCATTTCCCTATATTCATCCCATAAGACGGGATTAAATAGATGTCAAAACTCAAATTCAGAAACAAGATAAATGCGGCTACAATCTAGCCTAAAGATATGGAAAATAGTTTCTAAAGATAAATATTAACATAAAAAAAATTATCCAAAGAATAACAAAATTATCTAAAATTGAAGATTCAGCAATAAGCAGCTTGATTTACGGAGTTCGAGAGGATTTGGTGGTCAGCAGTTTGATTGCGGAACTCAGAAGGGTCCCACCTAGTAGATGCCGTGTGTGCTGAATATAATCGATCTCCTTGCCTACTGAGAGGAAAGACTCCTGACCAGGATGATAGAACCCTCTTGCCAACCTATCGAACGGTAAAGCTGCTCCGCCTTGTCTAGTTGTTGCTCACATCGTTTAGGCTGGTTGCTTATGTTGGTGGTTTAGACTGGTCGCAGTTGGGTCTTCTCGCCTAGCGAGAGGAAAGACTATTCACCTACGGCGGGGTAAGTCTTCTTGCCTTTTTAGATCTATAAAGAAAAATATATAGAAATAAAATAAGATCAATAGAATTAAAGAAAAACTAACACTTTTTATAAATAAAAGAGTGATAAAAATCACAAAAATAACACTTATCAGCTGTTGGACCTCAACAGCTCACAAGCTACCTCTTCTTTAGTACAAGGTTTTTCCCTTTCCTTCCACCAGAGGATTGGGAGGCCTTTTCCGGTACCAAGAAGCAAACGACTCCCTTGGAATACGACGGCCCCGAAATGTGATCTATCTGAAAACACCAGCAGTTGGTCGATGTTGGCTTCGGTTAGTGAGGCTTCAATCCAAACTTTCTTCCTGGTGTGTCTCCACCAGGCGATCTTGCTCCCACTTAATCAAACAACACGGATGGGGAACTCATGGTGGACTACCTCTACAGCAGGAAATTATCAACCTTGACCCAACACAAAGAAGAACTGTATGAACCAGTCCTTGACACGGGAAAAGAGGGGTTCCAGGCGAGCGACCCTATATCCCCTTGAGAATGGAAGCTGTACAGGTTGTCGTGTCACCGCACCACGTGCATAAAAAGAAACTCTCTGGCAGTTAGGTCAAGATAATCTTCGCCCACGGTCTCCAAGACCATGCGCCAAACAATGCAGCACGAAATCTGGATCCTCCATGCATTGGGATGAAGCTGCAACAGAGCCAACCTAAGGAAGTCTAAGGTTTCTCAGATGAGGCATCAAAAACTAAGCCGCAATCCATTATAAAACAAGGAAGGGTACAATGCCACATTCGCAACAAAACCCTCTGAATCGACAGCTCCTAGCGAGCCCCCAGGATTTCTGAATCAATGGAGTCAGGCACCTCAAAAGAGGTCCTCACCTACCTCAGATCTCTAGAAGAAGCAACCGAGGACCAATGGTACCCTTTGAAGAACTGGGAACTTCCCTGGACCGTGGAAGACCCCTCTAGACCCCGAGATGAGAAACAAAAGGTGTTCTTGGGCACCATCGAAGACTGGAAGAATAAAGGTTAGGGATTATCAAAGGATGAAGGAAGTCGAAGAAAATGAGGGTCAGGAACTCTTGAAGACAATAGCAGGGATGAGAAGAGTGGTAAGGAAGGGAGAAGAAGGGGATGGGACGCGAGTTTAAATAAAAGGTTATTCTGATTGGACTACCTCGAGTGGGAAAGTGACAAGTGTCACTAAGGGGAAACGACGAGAACAAATACTGCGATTTTCACTACACGAGGGAGCGTGGGATCAAGCTATCACACACAACCTTAGACGTGGGGAAGCAAACAAATGCGTGCAATGGGAAACTGATCCATTGGACGTTACGAACTACCAGAGCATCATGGGGCAAAAAAAAATGAGGAGAAAATTCCCACCGCACACGTGGTGGGAATTTGCAGGGTAACTGGAAGGGATATTTTCACCCCCCCCCCCCCAAAAAACTGGGCTAGGCCTGACTCACCCCCGCAAGGTCCAGTAGCCAAACCGTAACCAGCCCAACGAAGCATCAACTGTGCTGGTGGTGAGGAAAGATGGGGACACTTAGGAGAGGTGTTGCCTTTGTTGTTCACCAATGCTAGCGCGAAGCTTTGACTTAGATGACTAGGTGGGAGATGTGCTCGACCGTGCTAGTGGCGAGGAGAGATGGGACACTTAGAAGAGGTGTTCCCTCCTTTGTTCACTAGTGCGAGAGCAGAGCATCAACTTAGATAACCAAGCGAGAGATGGACTCGACCACAATGGGTGGCGAAGAGATATAGGACACTTAGGAGAGGTGTTCCCTCCTTTGTTCGTTGGTATGAGAGTGAAGCGTCGACTTTACTAGAGGCGAGGAGAGATGAGACACTTAGGAGAGGTGTTCCCTCTGTTGTTTGTCGACGCTGAGCATTGACTTTGCTGGAGTCAAGGAGAGATTGGACACTTAGGAGATGTGTTCCCTCCATCGTTTGCCAGTTTGAGCGCAGAGCATCAACTTTGTTGGAGGTAAGGAGACATGGGATACTTAGGAGAGGTGTTCCCTCCCTTGTTCATCGATGCGAGTTCGGAGCTTCGATTTTGACAACTAGTGAAGATGTGCTCGACCACGCTGGGTGGCAATGAGAGATGGGATACTTAGGAGAGGTGTTCCCTCCATTATTTGCTAGTGGGAGCACAAAGCATCGACTTTGCTGGTAGCAAGGAGAGATGGAACACTTAGGAGAAGTGTTCCCTCCATTATTCGTTGGTGCGAGCTCGAAGCATCAAAATTGCTGGAGGAGATGCTCAACCTCATTGAGGGGGCAACTCATGTGCTCGAGTGGGGTTAGACCCAGTGGGAGGAATGCTTGACTGTGTTGAGGGAGGCTAACCTGACTGATCGAGTGTGGTTGAACCCAGCGGAAGACGGATTGACTGCGTTGAGGGGCAAACCGTGTGCTCAAGTGTAGATAGACCCAACGGGAGATATGCTCGACCCCGTTGAGGGAGGTTAACCCGACTGCTCAAGTGTGATTGAACTCGACAAGAGATGTGCTCAGTTGCACTGCTTTGGCTAGGGACTGAGTTGGACTGCATTGCTATTGCAAGAGATGGCTCGACCACACAGCTGTTGTAATACCCCGTATTTTTTTTAGTGTATTTTTTTTAGTGAAGGATTATTTTAATTAATTTAAATATTGTTTGTCTTGTTTTAAAATTTATCGTATTTCTTGTTAGATTTATTTTATAATTTTTTTTTAGTTGTAAAATTTACTTTGAGGTGTTTTCTTAATATTAATTAGTGTTTGCATTTAAATTACACTTTCATTTAATGAATAATTTTATTGTTGGACTTTAATTATTATTTTTATTTACTTATTTTATTTGCCCACGCACGGCACTATCTCATGTACGTACGTGATCTTCTAGGGTTTTAATCAACTCTAAATGCATGTTTTTCTCTCTAAAGAAGTGGCTGCAACAACCCGTGCATAGCTGCACTCCACACTGCCGTCACCAACTACACTGACCTCCACCCCGCACCGTGCACTTCTGCAGTGCACCACCCACGGCCATCAGAGGAGGATCATCACCATGGGTAGCACCACGTGAGAAGCTGAGCACGCGGATCGTACGGCAAGAGACTCACCCACGCATGACCAAAATCCAACCTGCATCTTCACGATTTTACCCGATCGTCTCATGGAAAACGTAGCCTCCCAAGGAGGTCAAGTCACCGAATGCTCCTCCTCAACGCTGCCATACGCCGCCACCGTGACCCAGCCGTGAACCCACCAGTGTAGCCTTTGATAGCCATGCTGCAAGCCTCTGTTCTTCACTCCCGAAATAGAGGATGTTTTTCCTCCTACCTTGAGCCATTACAACCACTTACCACTGAGAGCTCCTTCACGTTGTGGCTCCAAAAACTGCCGACGAAGTTTTCCGTCACCCCAAGTCCGCCTCATGCCACCTCCGCCACACGGTAATCTCCCTCTCTGTTTTCTCTCTCACGTTCAGCTTGCTCATCCCGTAAGCTCTCTCTCTCCGTTATCTCTCTCACTGTGCATCTCTCTCTCTCTTTATCGTCCAGTGAATAGCCATCGAGTGCACCACCTCCCACCGCACACTGCGCCATCTCACTTTACCATCTCGGTGAGTCCCTGCCGCCGCTGCATTTTTCTTTTATTCTTGTGTATGTTTATCGTTTGTTTTATGTATTAGGTGTATTTATATATATATATATATATGTATGTATATTTATAAGTAAAGTTTTAACTTGGGCACTTACTAGTTTTAACCTAATATATATATATATGGAAAGTTCCCGGTTTTAGTTTTCGGGTGAGAAGTTTTTTTGTTGAGTTTATATTTAAATAGGATTTTGTTTTAAGTTTCAATAAATATTTTATTGTATTTTGATAATATTGTTAGTTAAAGGAAGTAAATCTATTTTTCTTAAGAGATGAGTTTTTCATGACTTATTTTAGAAAAATTTTAGTAACCAATGTATTCTTTTTATTTATAAAATATTGTTGGTATTTTAGATATTTTGAATATTAATTTTTTATTGAGTTCTATAATTATCATAATACTTATTCGATAAATTTTCTTCTTCAGTACGAATTCAATTAAGTGGATATTGATGGACTTAGAAAATGTTGGTATTTTAGGTATTATGAGAATTTTAGGTTTTGAGGTTCTTAAAATAGGTTCTTTTAGCATTTTTAAGTTTAAATATCGAAATACGTGATTAATTAGAAATTTACGAGAATTACGTGATTATTTTATAAGTAACGATTAATTATTGTTTGACATTTTGAGAAAAATTTGAAAAAACTAACAAGTCCAGGTAAGTGGGGTTCCTATGCTAGACTTTGCATTAAAATAAAATGAATTGAGGTCCTTTTTGAAAAATGTACAAGTTTTGTTATGAAACGAAATCTGAAAACAACATCAGATATTTGTTCTGCATTACTCATGAGATTCTATTTAAGAATAAAGTATTTTCTGTCATGACTGGTGTAGACATGAGCTTATTTTTGACATTCTGTTATTAAATTGAGACAAATGAGTGACTCTAATTCTGACTCTGATATGGTGATTCCGATTATGTTTTTGTTCTGATATGTGGCCCTGTCACGGGATATAATAGGAACCTCTGGCCCTGTCACGGGATATAATAGTGACCTCTAGCCCTGTGGGATACAATAGTGACCTCTGGCCTTGTCACGTGATATAATAGTGACCTCTGGCCCTACCACGGGATATAATAGTGGATTTCTGTTCTGAGTGCAATCGCTTTGTTATTCGTGGTGATTTATGTTCTGCTTGGTTTTCCGCAGAATGCACAACCCTACCACGGGGGTTAAACATGGCCTCTGTTCTGATATGATAAGATAAAGATGTTCAGTCATGTTATGCCAAATGAGTCTTTGAATATGAAAAGTTGGTTTCTGAATATGAAATGTTTGAAAAGTCGCTCTGATTTTCTGATAATATGTATTTTTTTGAGATTTGCATATTGATACTGAAATGTTTTGTTTCTGCATTTTGAACTCTGTAAAAATGCTCATGTTTACATACTAGTATATGCCCTCTGCTTATTGAGTTGTTGATAACTCACCCATTATCTCCAATTATTTTTCAGATGATTTTTGAATAGTCCAGCTAAGGATCAGGATTATGGAGCATCGGTGAGATGATTATTTAAGCATAGTGGATTACTCATAGAAGATTTTTGAGAAGTGGCGGATTTTATTAAGAGATTTTATAGTATTCTGAAGACGTTATATTTTGGAGTCTATAAATATATTGATGAATTGTGAGTTTTAAGTTATAGGGAGTAACTCTTCGATCCCTGCAGGAACGGGGCGTTACAGTTGTGACAAAAGATCAATCTCGATTGCACAAAAAAACCAAACAGGTTAGTCTACATAGTCCAAATCATAATTTTGAGAATTGTAAACCTGAGATATTTAGCTATTACTTTCAACTCTTTCTTGACTAAGATTGTTCGCTACTAAATGATTTTGTATAGGGGAAGTGATCTGTCTTTTAGCACTTTTGTAGCGATGTAGATTATCTGTCACCAGGTAATTTTTGTTCATTTGTTGTCTTGAGGCTCATATTGTGGGCAAGCAATGGTCTCTGTGGGGGCTTGCAATTGTCTCCATACGTGGTGAACAAGCTTGGCGAGTGTGAGGCTGGGCAAGGCGTGCCATGGTGGCTAGGAGCACAATGGTGGTGGTAGACGACCTCCCCGACGGTCTCTAAGCTCCTTACCAGCGAGCTCTACCCTTATGACTTTGTTGGTATGCTTGTAGGGGCAAATGGTACAGAGGAGTCTTCGCAGCTACATCTGGTGCCATGTTGTGGTATGGTCGAGGAGCTCTGTGTGGCCAAGAACCTTTTGTGGGTGAGGAGCTATGTGTGGCCGGGAGGAGCTTTGTGGGTGAGGAGCTCTATATGGCCGAGGAGATTTGTGGCCAAGGAGCTTTGTGGCCAAGGATCTTTGTGCGGCCAAGGAACTTGGTGGCCGAGCAACTCACTCCGTGGTCGAGAAAGTTTCTAGCTGGGTGGCCCTCGTGGCTAACAAATGTGGTGGTGGCAATCTCCTTCGTGGTACGCAACACCTTGCTAGCAACAAAAAGCACTGACAAGTCAAGTGGAGACTGCTGGCGGCCTACTAATAGGGGGTGCTACTTATAGTGTGTGTTGCATATGGGTCCCCTTCCCACATCCGAGTCGTTGGTTCCAAGCCCATCACGAGGCAGGAAGCACCTTGGCAATGACAGAAAATGCTGGCAAGCCAATCGTGGCCTGCCGGTGGCTCAACAGCCCCTAGGTAGCTGGCATGTGATTTCCCTCCATGAACGGAGGTGAGTGGCAGTAAGCTAGTCGTGCACGGGGTCGTGTCGTGTCATGCACAAGGTGCACGCCATGCACGTTGGGTGCATGTGCATGTGCATGGTGCTTACCACCCTTTTCCTAGGTCCCTCTATTTATATCTCTTATTTATTCTAACAGTACTGATAGAGTAAAGTAGTAGGTACAAAGTCAAGAAACTCATCTGACCTTTTCTGGAGACAATCTCACGAGTCAGGGAATCATCCTTCTACCATTAGCAGAAATAAAAAAGCTGAATCTCACATACTGCGCCAATTATGAATAGCAAAAATTGCTACATAGGCCAGAACGGTATAAATGGTCATTCACCGCCCACAGAGGTAACGCAGGTCTTGATGAAGCGATCTTAAGCCCACGATGGCTGCTTGGGGCATCGGTATGGTGCTTGTATGTTCATCGATAGCAGTGAATAGAGAAAGAATACATAAAATTTAAATATAAAGTAAGTCACATATTTACATGGTTCAACACAAGACCTACGTTCATGGGTCGTTTGGAGGGCAAATCCATTATGATGAAAATATTTTACAATCTCTCGTATCTCACTGTACAATTGGGGTCGAGACCCCTTTAGCCTAGAGAAGATTAAAATGGCATCTCGCCTCGTGAGATTGAAGAAGATCTCTCTCTGTCTTCTAGTAGTTGCTCAGAAGTCTGAAAGTCCCCTTCCCTGAGATCTTAGATCCTTTTTATTGGGGCTTTGTCAATGGTTGGTGAGAAATTCTAACATGTCTTTCTCCCTCTGATGTTTTTCCTGACCTTATCCATTTTCTCTTTTTCACTTTAACTTCTTGATGGCAACTTTATCATGGATTGGGCTTGGCTGGTCTTGGGCTAAGGCCGAAATATTTACACCCAACAACATCTTTAGGAAATTATCATTGAAAAGTTAAAACAATAAAAGAGTTTGATCATATCTACTTATAAACTCACTCCTTTAACTTCTAAGTACTCAACAAACCCCATCTCGTACACAATATATCCTTTCTAAACATCACTCCTAATTCTAAAGACAGATATGTCGATTGCGGTCAATCACTAATTTAAACCTTAAATGGAATCATGGGTTTGTCTCTTTTTCTGTCGATAGTAGTCGGTGCTCTTGAATTTGATTGGTTGAGTTGGAACTTGGGGAAGTTGCTACTTTATTTAGCTCGCATGGCTGTAAACTAATCAAGAACCCTCATCATCACTCGGTACAGAAAGATTGTTCTCTTTTGATTCTGTTTTTGCATGCTTAGGTTGTCATTTTTCAAGTCTCCGTTTTGTGATTTGGATTCAAGTGTTTATCTTCTTCGCTTCTTCTCAAGGCCTTTCGCTGTCGGCGGGCTGCGTCTTTTTATTTTTATTTGTATTACTACTGCTACGAAAAGGAACTGAAAATAATGATTAGACTGGTTTTGAAGCTGAAAGTTTCTCTTCAGATTGGAATCTTCACAAGCTTTTCCTATGGTAATTATATCGTTGCACGACCAGGGCTCGAATTTCGGTGCCTGAAAGAGAAGTTTCACCACCCTCTTTTGAATCTTGTGGTGGCTACAAAATAGACATCAATATGAAATCCACTTCTTAGAAGGATTAATGTTAAAGAGAAATTATTATAACAGTGTATATTTTACACTCACTGCGTGATTATTTCTAGTTGATTGTTTTCAACACTCACTTGAAAAGATGTGTGATCTACATAATGCCACATTATATGTACAAAATGAATACTTCTAATAGTAACTTCTATCTATATTTATTCTTTATGAAAATCTCATTAAAATGGGACATGAGACAAAAACAGAGGTAATTAATTCATATTAGAACTCTCCCTCTTTACAATTTATATTTAAATAAAAGAATGGCTAATTTAACTAAAAGCGTATCCGCGCCATGCGGATCGTTTTTTTTTTTTTTAAATAAAACTGAAAAATCATTTTACTTGATAAGGCATTTCTGGAGACTTGAACCCAGTGCCCTCCCTTCTCCAAGAGAGGCACCTGACCACTAGACTAAGCATAACCCTTATGCCACACAGATCTTTGAGACCAAACTGATTCCAGTGACTATTTTGGTGGAGTTTTTACCGATCTGGCCACAAGAAAATTTACTTCAGCAAATGATCTCGTTCACATGATATTGTTTGCCATGCAGCAAAATCTTTTTATCAGTAATTGATCAGAACATAACTTTTTCAAAGTAAAGATGAAGATGATATGTTAAAGATCAGGTGTTGTCTCAGTTTGTTTTTCGTCTGTGCCGTTTCTAATGCAGACAAAATGATGTATGTTTTAGTGAATTGTGGTCCGTAGCAAAGCAGTGTGTCATTCCCACTACCTCCACGAGCAATAGGGTATTTTTGTTTTTTATTTTTAAAGGAGCAACAATGGATTCACTTCATCTAATGCGAAAATGGTAACGAGAGTGAGACCAGAAAATGGAAACTAAAGCTAAGTAGTGATAGGGAACATAGAGCATTTATACAGGTGGGTCTTGAGTGGGAATGCAACTTTCCACATGATCTATGTCTCCAATGAATCATAGGCATCTAAAGAAAGAAAATTTATAAAGTAGTTTTGAAGTATTGAATTTTAATAATATAGCATCTTATAATAAAATATGATTATAATTTAATAATGGGTGTTGCTATTCAGTCTCATGGATTTGCCTCTTCAAAATTACCACTAATGCAAATTGCATTTTTTTTTTCATTTTCTATCAAATATTTTTTAAACATCTTTAATCATTAAGAAAAAAAATCACAACTTCACTAGTACTCACTTCATTAAACATTAAAAAAAATTAAAATATCCTAACGATAACTTTGGAGGAGCAAATCCATGAGACCAAGTATCATTTTCCTTCATTTTAAAAAATAGTACGGAAATAGGACGCGGCGATTACTAAGCGCCATTGCAATCGAAGCCAAGCCATCTGTAGCCGCTCACAACCTTACGTGGTTATTTGTCTAAACGATAAAGAGATCAGAAGTGGCCCGCCCACACATGCCTAGCCTACATAGACACTTCTCAATCAAACTCCATCATCCGCCATTGTCATTTTCCAAATCCATAACGCCTCTCCTTTTTTCTGTCCACTAACAGCTATTTTCTTCTTTACTAGGTGCCCTCAAATTGTTATATCTATATTTAAAACTCATGCACATGCGCGACCACCATGTGAGCTTTGAGACTCCAATAATGCTGTTCTCCACCAGCCCAATCATAAAAACATGGCAGACCCAAGTGAGATCTAGATAGGACGACCTAAGATTGCCAAGAACAGGCTGTGTTTAGAGTTTCTATTGCGATACATATAATACATACACTCAGGAGGCCTCATGTTATTTGTTCCCAGGTCTACATCCAGGGCCCTTACACCCATCACTTTGCGATCAGTGTCGGAGAGATGCAATTCTAACGCAATTACTCACCATCACTCTCCATCTACACGCCCTCTGATCATTGTTGGGGAGTATCTGCTGGTCTTCCACGGCTGATATGATGAGGCAAGAGAAGTTTAGAACAGTACATGTCAAATTTTGAGTTGTAGGGGCCTGGCTTGGCACCAATCCCTCTCAATTATTTCCAACACCATGTTTTCTCTCATATTATCACTCTTGGAAGCAGACTCGACAAACATAATGCACGAGGGATGTCTCTATAAATGCATAAAGATGGATGCATTCATACAGAATTATGTATTTCAATCTCAAGGGTATATCCTCCGTTATAATTTTTCTTGGGAAGATTCGTGAAGACAAGAACATATATTGTATGTCAAAATAGTTAATACACATACTATACTATACCAAAGCAGAGAAACCAAAGCGAAGGACCAAAAAATAATAAGGTGGGGTATAAGGAATATACTCCTGTTTTCACTTTTCTCCCACCCACTTTAGCCTTCCCTCTCCTCATCTTCTCTGGGTCTTGCTGAAGAAGTTGAACCTGATGCCATTCCAATGACTTGGCTATGTGTGAATCTTTGTAACTGGATCATTCGTGCGTAGCACCCATCTGGGTAATTTTTCAATAGATGGGAATGAGATCCTTGCTCTGCTACTTTCCCATCATCAATCACAGCAATGACATGTGCATTTCTGATAGTCGACAGCCGGTGCGCAACAACAATTGTTGTTTTTCCTGAGCAAGCCCGCTCAAGAGCCTCCTGGACAGATCTCTCAGATTCAGCATCGAGTGCACTTGTTGCTTCATCAAGCAGCATAAGTTCTGCCTTCCTCACAAATGCCCTGGCGATTGCAATTCTCTGCTTTTGTCCCCCAGAAAGTTGAACCCCTCTTTCCCCAACAAATGTTTTATATCCATCCGGCAATGCTGATATGAACTTGTGCGCATTGGCCAGAGTTGCAGCTTCAATAATCTCAGCCTCAGTAGCGGACTCATGGCCATAAGCAATATTTTCGTAAATGGTAGTAGCAAAGAGGCATGGCTCCTGAGGGACCATTGCAATGTGTCGTCTCAAGGACTTAAGATTGTATTTTCTAATGTCCTTTCCATCAATCATAATCCGTCCAGATGTTGGATCATATAATCGCTGTATAAGCACAATTACTGAGCTCTTACCACATCCACTAGGACCCACTAGTGCAAGAGTTTTGCCTGCTCTGGCCCGGAGACTGAGGTCACGGAAAATTGGCACATCAGGGCGACTGGGGTACGAAAAGTCTACATGCTTGAATTCAACTTCTCCACGAAGACGGTCTGGAACTGGGGTAGAATCAGGATCATCAGGCTCAATTTCAGTTCTGCGGTCGAGGAGATCAAAGACTGATCGCATGGCTCGACCACCCTTAATGAAGTCAGGAGCCAAGGTTAGTGTTTCAGCTGCACCATTGGCAGAGACCATGAGGACCATGAAAACTCGGATTGTCTTCGAGAAATCGGATATCCCATGCTTGACAAGCCAGGAAGCATACCAGAGACCAAGGGCGTAGGAAGCATACAGTGCAAACTGAGCTATTCCAAATCCACTTCCAGAAATCTGTCCCTTCCAAAAGCATCGTCGGAGTGGAGCATTGAGGTTGGAGGAGAAAAGGTTAACAATTTTTGCCTCTGAATTGAAGGCAGCAACGGTCCTTACATTGGCTATGGCCTCACCTGCTAGCTGGGTGGCCTTGGCATGGGCAGCTTCCAGGTCCCCAGAGAAACCAGTCATGAACATTTTCTGTTGAAGATTTAACAAAAACAGTAAATAACTGGATTGACATAAGAATTCCAGATATACCCTATGGACACCACATTTCAATTTTGGATTATCACTATCAACATACTGTAATTCATCACAAAAAGAATCAATGGGTATCATTTTCCTAAAATGTCATTCAAGCTACTCAATAGGTTGTGCATATTGTGAAATTTGTGTTAAATGTTGTCAAAGTTCAGCCATATTGTCCTTGTCAGTTTAGGACTAGCGTCAGGATAGTTTCATTATATAAAACCAATAAAAATATAAACTCTTCAACCTCATTAGACAAGATTCAGGTTTCAGCTGGAAAAAAAAACCTGCAATACAGTAGCTGCAACAACAACAGGGAAGACAGCTATGAGGACAAGGGCAAGGCGCCACTGCAAAACAAATCCTGCAGTGCAGGCAACTAGCATGAGTGCCGTGTTCTGCACAATCACTGAAATACGGTCTCCAATTGCTGATCTCACATTGTTTGCATCAAGAGCCAGCCTTGCTGCAATCCTAGCACTCTCGTTTTCCTCCTGATCAAACCATGCCATTTCATTTTTTAAGACAGCAGCCAACATTTTCTCCCTTACTCGTTTTGTGAGATTCTCTCCCACTATATCCCAGAAGAAATGCTGAAGTGTGTTGAAGAGTAGTGCAGCTGATGAAAGCCCAATTAACAAATAGCAGTACTTCTCAATTTGTCTACTCATGTAAGCATCATTTGGATTGTAGTAGACACTGAGGACGGCACTTAGAACATATGCAAAGAAGGCACTAAGTGAGCCACAAATAACAGAACCTATGGATCCAACTAAAGCATACACCCATTCTGGTGAATTCATTTTTGCAAGGCGCCAGAAGGAACTGGCTTGCTCCTTGAAGGCAAGCTTTTCTAAACGATAGTTGGGGTGTGAGGCGTCGATGGAGAGACTGAAGTCAGATGTAGAGAAGTCAGATAGTCGACGTGAGTATGGTGACCGGCCATAGGAAGAGTTCCGTGCAATAATCGGTGAGCTTACTGAGTTCCTGGCACTTGAAGGCCTATAAATGGAAATCATAGTTAAGCAGAAACTTCGGCACTAAAATCATAGTTGAGTAGAAATCATAGTTAAGTCTTGTCATAGCAGTGTATAAGGATTAAGGAACAACAAAAATATCCATTAGGACAAAACTTTTCATATAAAAATATGGATGTGGAATATGCTCCAAACTTGATGAAAGGTACCTTGCACTACTTTTTCTTGCATTGTTGAGAGCGGTTTCATGGGCCATCTCCTGCATTCGAATGAGCTTAGCATAGACACCATTTTCCCCTTTAGAAATAAGCTCATCGTGAGTTCCAATTTCAGAGACAGCGCCCTGCTGGAGTACAGCTACAAGGTCAGCCTTACGAATGGTAGAAAGGCGATGAGCAATGACAAGGGTTGTTCTCCCAATCATGAACCGATCGAGGGCCTCTTGCACAAGCTTTTCAGACTCAGAGTCCAATGCACTTGTTGCCTCATCTAAGAGCAGGATAGCCGGGTTTTTCAGCATTGCCCTAGCTATAGCTATTCTCTGCTTCTGTCCTCCTGAGAGCTGCAATCCTCTCTCCCCTACCTGTCATTTTTTCAGTTTCTTAATGCTTTTATTTGATTACCAAATTGCGATAATATTCACCCGTCCCCCTCCCCCGATGCATGGTATGATTCTCCATTATTTCTTAGAGAAAACGTAGGAGAAGGAATGGAAAGTTGGAATCCTATATAGATTGGATTAGCGTGATTTTAAAGCTTCCTTTATCTTTGTTCAACATGATATTGAACTGAATGGAGCATGATCTAAAATCTCTTTTAGGGTAGAACTTGTTACAGTAGTAATTTATTTTGTAATCTTGTGAACTCTATATGTAAACTATTTTTTATTTATGTTGTGAACTTCATCTGGCAAGTTAATTGTCCAATTAAACAATTCATCTATCTTATAGTGTATGAAATGAGCTCTCTCTCTCTCTCTCTCTCTCAAACACACACACACACAACAGATATGTATTGAGTATTTTGTGGTCTGGTCAGTCCTCCCTTATGTTTTCTTTACTTTTGCACATGCATTGTTGACAAAAGCATGTTACCTTACATCAGATGCATGCATGACCAAATACTTCCTTACATTGACTTTCAAAACATAAAATAAAATGATATATTAAAATTAATTTGTTGACCAAATAAACCATTAAATTATTCATATGGTATAAGACTTAATTATGAGCCAAAGTGAAACGAAACATCTCTGGTCAATATTCATAATTAAATTTCATCCCAGACCTCATTTCTCTACTGTCAATAAAGACTAAAAAATTGTATGGATACTACAGACCTACTGCAATTAATATGATTAAATATTGAAGAACCATACCATTTTCTTTTTCTTTATTTCATTTTCAGAGACATAAAGTCTAACTATCAGAACAAGTAAATTATTTATTGTGTATCCACCAAACAAACAGCGTTAACTATATCTGATTTGAATAAGATACAGAATATGGTTGAGATCAACCAGCAACTATGATATCTACAATCTGTGCCAATGTTTCATGCAGTAACTATACATGAATGCACTGAAACAACAAACCTGAGTCTCGAAGCCTTCAGGAAGCTTGATTATGAATGAATGGGCATTGGCAACTCTCGCAGACTCTTCTATCTCAACTTGGTCTGCATCGGGCCGACCCAATAGTATGTTTTCTTTAATGGTAGTAGCAAACAGAGCAGGCTCTTGGCTCACAAGCCCTATTTGCTGCCTCAACCATCTCAGTTTTAGAGTCTTTATGTCATGGCCGTCCAGCAGAACTTGTCCTGCGCAGGTTTATTCAATGACAGACGCTTCTTAACAACTTGCACGATCCTCCATAAATATACATATCACATGAAGTAAAGGAACCCGGGAGTTAAATTAACCTACCTTTGCTACGACATAATAAATTCATCTAGGAAAACACTCACGCAAAGGACAATTTTTCAAATGCATTTAGCTAACAACCTCTGTTTGATAATTTAGCATGAAATCACTCATGATTTACCTGAGGTGGGATCGTAGAACCTCTCAATGAGGGACACCACGGTGCTCTTACCAGAGCCACTGCTGCCAACCAAAGCTATGGTCTTGCCCGCGGGGACGTCTAGGGAGAAATTATTAAGGATCCGAACCTCAGGCCTGGATGGGTAGGAGAAATCTACATTTTTCAGCTCCACAAGTCCAGTAATTGACTCTAATTCCAAACCCGATTCGCTGTTTCGGTCTATATCTGGTTTGTGATCGATTATACGAAAGATTTTTGCAGCTGCAACTTTGGCCTTCACAAATGCACCCATGCTTGGCGCAGACTGCCCCAAAGCCCTGCGGACCAGAGCCAAGACAATTTTAAAGAACAAGATGCAACCGGAAAAATGCACTAAAAGGACGAAATATGTAAATATANCAGAGCCAAGACAATTTTAAAGAACAAGATGAAACCGAAAAAATGCACTAAAAGGACGAAATATGTAAATATAGTACTTACAGTCCACCAATCATAACTGCAAACATGGTAGCAATGTCAAGTCCTCCATTTGTGTAGTTGTGCCTAACCAGATAACCGCCACACCACAGCAGAAGCGCATAACAGCAAAAAACAACAAAATACGTGGCACCCAGTCCCAATCCCTTTGCAAATCCACTCTTGTAACCGAGCCTCTGCGCCACCTTAAGTGCCGACGAGTAGCCTTGTAATGCTCTGGATTCCCCCACAAATGCGAAAACAACCCGGAGTTGAACTATCGTCTGTAAGTTTGTTTGAAATCAGTATTACCCAGATGCAAAAAACAGAGAAAATCCCCGTTAAACCAAGTTTTAATCTTCGTCTCTAACATATCGGAAAACTCAAAGGCACACACAAACAATGAACAAATGCCTTTTTTTTCACCTGTTCTACAATGTTTCCTGCTTGTGAGAGAGCTTCCTGGCTCTTTCCAGAGAGCTTCGCTAATGTGGTGGTGTGGATACCACCAATTACAGCTATGAGAGGAACCACCGCCAGTGTGACAAGACCCAGTTGCCATACGGCAGTGAAACCCACAACAAATCCGGACACAAATGTCGCCATATAGTGGATGAAATTGCCCAACTGCACACACAAAAACCCAAAAGAAAAAGAAACAGAAAGGAGGTTTTATCAAAAGGCCTAATTAGGGAGCAACTTCCAAAAAAAAACAAGCAGCTTCTTCCTTCACCTTCTCGCTAATGGCGTCTTGGACCATTACTGCATCGGAGTTAATGGCGAAAACAACGTCGGAGGTCCGCACCTCCGTGTCAAAGAACTGAATGTCCTGGTTCAAAGCCGCCTCCAAGTATTTGATCCTCATCTTCGTTGATTGCCGCTCTCCGGTCCACATCCAACACGATATCTCTGCAATCGAATTCAAGCTCTCCCGATTACATTTAACAAAAAAATGAAATACAGAAAATCAAAGCAAACAGTTCAAAGTGACTGCAACAGAGACTTCTCACCTGCCCAAGAAGATGCCCATATTGCAGCACCCACTACCAGAAAGTAAAACGCATACTGCAAAAATTCACGAAGTGCAGAGCATTCGATAACATATTCATGGCGGCAAGATAATGAATGAACTTAATTATGTGACTAATGGATTTACCTTAAGAACTTCCTGCATCATCTTGTCCATATTATTGGCATTGGACCCGAAAGAATTGACGAGGTCGGCAAAGAACCTGAGAAACAGTGGCAGAGAGCAGCCATGTACAATTGCTCCAACAGACCCAATTGCCATCAGAATGTAATCCAACCCATCCGCGAATCTAAAGAGTTGTCCAAACCCAACGGCGGGAACTGCCTCAGCCTTCTCTCCACTACTGCCGCCGCCACTAGAATCCTTCTTTTGCTCAGAGCTCTCCATTGGTTTAGTCGCTCGAGGAGCTGCTGCTTGTTCTGAGACTCGTGGTTCTGTGTCTGGTGTGGTTGGTGTGGTTGGTGTTGGTGTTGGCGTTGTCGTTGGCGTCGTTGGGTTGGTTTTAAAAGGATCAGGAGGAGCAGGGGACACGAGCTCAAGGCCTTGCATTTCGGACCATCTCCACTGCTCAATCGTCTTTATCTCCTGAGAATCTTGTGACATTTGCAAAATTCCCTTGATAGCTTTATGAAACAAACCCACTCCCTCCCAAAACCCACCCTCTCTCTCTCTTCCCCCACTCTCTTTATTATCTCACTCTACTTGGCTTTTCATGTTCCTACTGCTAGCTTTTCCTTCTTTTTCTGTTTTTACTCCTTGCTTACCAGTTTGTTTCTTTCTTAACTTCTTTTTTTTTTCTTTTTTCCCTTTTTCTTCTATATTTTGCGTCTCATTTTTCTTGTTCTTATTGGTGGTGTTGATGTGATTCACAGATTCTTAAACATTATCCGCAAGAGATGAAAATAGATGCTTGTGCGTGTTTTTAAGGTTTGGTGGATTTTTTTCAGTTCGCTTCTTCTGTAAAAAACATAGATAGTGACATAGGGGGGAGATGGGTAGGGGCGTAGAGCCTACAGAGAGAGAGAGAAGGATTTTCCACCCGACAGCAAACACTGTGTGAAAACTTGGAGATGGGTTTTTGACCAAAACAGGTTCAAGGTGGAAAACCCAATGGAAATTCCTTTTTTTTTTTTCTTTTTTTTTTTCACCTTCTTCTTTAATCAGTGACTGTCGATTTTAATTCCTCCCCTTTTGGCTTCTCCTGCAAGTCAAGTGTAAAAAAGCTTGTATAAGAAAATTTCATGTTCAAAAAGTTCAGAGTTCAGACTTTCCACCTCTCTGTCTGTCTCCTTTAAATCCGGCGTCTTTGGCTACAAGTTGTCACTGGAGAATTGATTTTTTTGTGTGCTCTCAACAGAGCATTCAATAATAATAGAAATCCTTTTAACATTTATATTTTTTGGGTATTTGTAAAATTATTAAGTACAGCCCAATCAGGAAACCAAAAAACTTAAAAACTATACCAAATATATACAGCATAACCTTGTTTGAACGTTTGACTTTATATTTGAATGAATACAGCAGCATGCATAAAAACTCAGCATTTTTGTCAGAAAGTACCGTGGCTTGTTCCTGTGATGTAAAATAATAAACCTAGATTTGAGTTCCACCATTATAGACAACACAGCTAAGATGTAGTATCGAACTTCCACTAATTTTGTCGTCCTTGCCCACTTTGTGAAAATTTTGAATAATGCATAGAAATGCAGAGATAGTAGATCAGGTGTATTATTCTATGGTTGTGAGTATCACTGCTTCTATAATATATCACCGAAACTCTTGAAAAATCCAAAGTAAGATTCCACGAAATGAAAAGAAAATCGTGGACAGATCCTGGGATTCCCCAAATTTTTATTTCTTTAAAGAAAATGACAGCTTCTCTCCTCAAACTTTCAGCGGTTTTCATACTGGGGGGGTGGTGTGAGTACCATTATGTTTAAAGATTGATTAAAAATTTAAAGCTGAAAATATAAGATTAGTCTCTGTTTTGGGGATGGAAAGAGGTTGCTTTGCTTGCCTTTAATCATGCTTTTGGAGTTTAATGAGCTAGGTGAGTCAGATACTCCCTTTTTTAAAGCCAAAATACAACAAAGTGGATGGATCTGACACTCTGAATTCCTTGAAGATGGAATATTTTATCACCATTTTCAGTGGGATTTTGTTAAAAAATGGTTATGGACTTTCAACACATTTTTGCAGGTAAGTATTTTGGTTTTACTAATGAGAAAACACAAATACCATAGTGGTATTACCATTAGATTGTGTACATTATAAATCTTTCACCTTGAGAAAAAAGGAGAGAACTTTTCAAGGAAAAAGAAAAAGAAAAAGAAAGAGAAAAGCAAGTCTGATGCTTTCTTCTATATCCACGCTTAACGTACAAATTCTGCAAGCCCTCCTTGGCAAGGCTCTGTTTTGCCTCCACTCCCACGGGCGTTTGTCGAATGACGTAAGAACTGCCTTGTTCATTTCGGAGTACTGTTGTCGACATTTATGGCAATGCCATTTGGGGGTTGTTTTAATTAATTGGAAAAATTTTATTACAAGTAAGTTTGTGCATCAATTCGTACACTAATATTAATATATAATATATATATTTAATGAAATGATGTGAATTAAAGATAAAAATAATTTTTATGATATAGGAGATTTTCTTCTTCTCTCAAAATAATTTTTTTCATTTTTTTTAAATAAAAAAATCATACGTAATATGGTATACGAACTCGCTTGTATCTAGCAAAATCTTAAATAATAATAACATTGTGTTAAGATATGGATTTTTGTGAATGTTTTTCTGAGTATTTTTTGGTGGAATTTGTAATTGAAAAAAGAGTAAATGAATGAGAATGAGGGAGAAACAATGAGAGAAAATGAAACAAAACACGAAGGAAAAATATGACTATTTCGAGGTAGTTAAATAAATCAGTAAGAATCTAATTCATTAAACTTCCAAAATATCAATTATTACACTATATGTATCCATACTTGCAATATAATTAATACTCAATGCAAATAGGATACAACCATTTTCGGATTGTTTGACCAAATTATATCTGAGTCGTTTGGATATTAGGAATATCTTAAATTTCAATAAATAATAGTAAAATAGTTTGAGTTAAGATATTTAATTAGATTTTAGATAATAAGAGAAAAATAGTTGAATAAAAATATTATAAAATTAAAAACTTATTTGAATATTTTTTTTTAATTTGAAAATATTTTATTAATTTTTGTGTTTTGATAATAATTAAATGAAAAAGTTAACAATTTGAAATTAAAAAATATTTTGTATTTGCGTAATGTTTGAAAAGGAAATTATGATAAGTTTTATTAACTTTGAAAATTTCATGTCTCATCTATGTGTCCATACATCCCTAACCCCCTCAACTCAAGTGTACAAATCTCCTTTGAAGATCAATGCTTCATATTTATTTAAACTAGTACTACACTCACGCAATGTGAAGAAAATTATTTAGATTTTGTTTTGATATCTTATCCTCTCTCTCTCTCTCATATGTAGTTATGATAAGTTCGACATAAAGAGATTCATCTGTAAGAGGGAAACCAATTTGGAACCTTTCATGACCACTCAATCAAATGGATTTTCAAGAAGTTGCACCGCTATTTGGTGTAGCATAAATGACTTCGAAGATGATAATCGGCTACTCCTCTCTAATGAAGTAGTAGTAAGGGGGGAAGTTGAAGGGAAGAGCAAGAGATGGGTAGCATCAGAGACAACTATTGAATTGGTAACAAAGGGTGAAAGGCCAAAAGTGCAAGAGAGAAGTAATAAAATGGTACTAATGGGGGGTAAATGTAAGTGCGTTTGTATTATAATTAAGGAAAAATAATTAAAATTTGAATTAAAATAGACAAATGCTGAAGTGTTACAGCATTTTATAAAGAGATGTTTCAACTTTTATATGTTTTAATAGATGTTACCTTACATTAATCTACCTTAAAACGATCCTGCTGCCAAGGTCTAATAATGCTTTCTAAGTTTTTTAGATTCTAGATTGATCATTCCATTGGATTTTATGGAAGGAATCTTGAAACTAAGATCTTGTTAGGGTTACGAAGTTTCTTAAGGCATGAAACATAAAAAAACGAGATGGATTAGGAATCAGAGGGAAAATCCAACATGTAAGCAACCTTGTTATGTGGCGTATTGCGGCCTACTGCCTTTAAGGGACCATAGAAGAGCATACAGGTTCAAATTCTCGCTTAAAGCCATGGAATTTTGACTGGTTGTAAATGCAAGTAAACCAAATGGCTTCAAGAAATTATACAAGATTCTAAATCTAGTGTGCCCCTAAACAAAGGGGGTGTTGAATCAAAACTTACAGTTTTGAAAAGACTTTGAAACCAATAAAGTGCCAAATACCTTTTATTGAAAAACCTTTTGTAAGTTTGTCTTAAAACAACATTTAAATAAAGACCCATCATGGTTCTCTACAACAATTATTTTACTCTCCTCTTTACCGTCTTACTCTGAGAATAGGTGGAGGAGCCTGTGAAGTTACGATTTACTTTTCATAGTAAGGGTGAGTAGGGTCCTCTAGCCGGCAGTGGCTAGATAAAAAATGAGGAAATGGAGGAACTCACAGATAGATGGGACTAGTTTTGATTATCAGAAGCGAAAACCTCCTCCATCAATCTAGATCTGGGGATGATGGAGGAGATAACAAAAAAAGAAGAATTATGCATGGTGGGCAAACTTCACTCTAAGCGAACTGTAGGGAAAGAGGTTGTGAAAACTACAATGGAAAAGATTTGGAAAGTGGGGAAATTTTAATTTCAAGACATTCACCCAAACTTGTTCATCATAAAGTTTGATAGTACTTATGACAAAATTGTGTACCAGGGGGAAAACCATGGCTTTTTAATAATACTCTTCTAGCCTTGAAACCTTTTGATGGGATGATTCAACCACATCTCATGAGCTTTGACCGTGAAGTCTTCTAGGTACAAATCCATAGCCTTCCCTTTAATTGCATGAACATTGAAACTAGAAGGCATATAGGAGCCACAATTAGAGAAGTTGAAGAGGTGATGCCCAAGAGGATGGATTTGCATGGGGGGGTTATCTGAGGATGAGAATTGAGATAGAATTGAGGAAACCTATTATCTGTGGTCGAATGATTAATGTCAAGGGACAAAAACTCTAGGTACCTATTAGATATGAGAAATTACTGAAGATATGTTTCTAGTGTGGGAGGATTGTTCATGAGAAATAGGGATGTAGTAGCACAGGCAAGAAGTAGAGTCACAGTAGAACCTTTGACCAACAATATGGATCATGGCGTAGAGCAACTCCTACTACTGGACAGAGTAAGGAAAATCGAGCTCAGAACTACTCACATGATGCTATAAACGAACCTTATCAACATAGCCAAAACAAGTCCGAAGGAGGGGCAGAGCCACCATCCATCGGCGAGGCGACAAAAAGGTCTGGGAATAAGAAAAGCATAACAGATGGAGAGATCCACAGTGATTTGGCTTTAGAGAAGGAAGTTTCCTTACTGAAATCGACGTCTTCAAGGAAAATGAATAAATGACTAGAAGGTTTGGAAACGGATAATAGATAAGAGCTAATTGAGGAGGAGATAATGCAGATCGTATCCTCTCAGATTGGAGGCAAGGATAATACAATATATAAAGAAGATACTCAGAAAGAGTCTTATAGCCCTAGTATTATGTGCCTCAATGTATTACATAGTGGGCTAGGCCCAACTTCTATTGAAAAGCCACATCTTTTAAAATGCCCAAGTTTGAATAAGACTACTAATGCTTTATGTGTTGAAGCTCCTATTAATGGTAGGGAAGTGATTTTAATCGAGAAGAAATGGAAGAGGGAAGCCTGAGAGCAAGGTAATACTTCGAATTCTTTTTCTAAGTGTGTTTTTTCTAAAAGGGAATTGAGTAGTAGCAAAACCAAGCTTTCCACTGATGAGAGCTCAAAGAAAAACAAAAAGTTATACTTTTGGATGGGGCTGAAACACAATTGTCAATAGAGGAGGCTATAAAACAGTCCCACAAGCATCATGGAAACCCTAAGTTAAAACTACTATGGTTTTGGGAACCCTAAGACTATTCACGATCTTCCCCTTATGGTGAAGGAAAAGCAACCCGACATCATCTTCCTAATTGAAACAAAATTATTGTCCTCTAGATTTGATGCAATAAAAATGAAATTGAGTTTCTCTGGATGTTTTGTTGTTGAGCCACTTGGGAAGAAAGGGGATTTAGCACTCTTATGGAAGTTAAAGTGTGTTATGGAAGTACAACATTTCACATAGAGACATATTCATGTTTGGGTGGGTGAAGATGAACTAGGCAACAGATGGTTTTTGATTGGATTTTATGGTCACCCGGAGACTAGTAGCAAGAGAAAAAAAGCATGGGGGTTATTGTCTGCGTTGAGACCCTCTGATTCCCGACCTTGGTGCATTGTTGAGGACTTCAATGAAATTATATCCCATGATGAAAAATATGGAAGTAGTCCAAAGGCTGAAAGTTTGATGAATGGATTTAAGGAGATAATGGAAGAAAATAGCCTATACAATCTCAATTGGAAGGGGACAAATATATAGGGAGCAATAAGCATGAAAATCACACTTTTACCAAGGAGAGATTGGATAGGGCAATGGTCAATTCTTCCTGGACTACGAAATTTCATAATGTGAGAGTTGATACCCTGGCTGCTAGATGTTCAAACCACAAGCCAATCCTATTGGTCATAGAAAAGGGTAACAAAAGGAACAAGCCCAAAAGGAAATTATTCAGGTATGAGGCCAACTGGACAACAGATACCGATTGTGGACAAGTAATAGAAAGAGAATGGGGAACTTGTCTGAGATCCCAAAACGCAGTTAGCAAAATTCAAGAAAGTCTCAGTTATGCAATGGGGCCCTTACTAAATGGAGTAACATTAGATTTCAAGATGGTGAAAAGTTGATTGCAAGGAAAACTACTAGACTCAAAATCTTGCAAGAAAATGAGGTTCATCATTTTTCTACAGAGATCAAATAGTTGCAAGAAGAACTCGGCCAACTACTAGAGATTGAAGATATTAAGTGGAAACAAAGGGCCAAAAGAAATTTGTACCAGTTGAGTGATCGAAACACCAAAATTTTCCATTCACGTGCAAGCCAGAGAAGGAAGAAGAACAAGATCTCTCAACATTCAAATTAACAAGGAGCCATATTAAAGGAGCAAACAGAAATAGAGAATGCTTTTTGGCTACACTACCAATATTTGTTTAGCTCATCAAATCCTTCCAATGAAGATTTGGAAGCCTGTCTCTCAATTGTAGGCACCCGAGTGATACAAGAGATGAATGAGGAACTTCTGAAAGAATTTACAGCAGAAAAGGTTGGAGTGGCACTTCATCAGATGGCTTCTTTAAAATCACCCAGGCCCGATGGTTTTGAAGCATGCTTTTATCAAGATCACTGGAGCTTAGTAAGAGAGGAGGTACTCATTGCACTGCTAAGTGTACTTCAAGGTGAGGGCTTGAATACTTCCTTAAGTTGTACTTATATAGCTTTGATTCCAAAGGTTAAAACTCAGAAGTCTATTAACAATATACGCCCTATTAGTTTTTGTAACATGTTGTACAAAGTGATCTCTAAAGTACTTGCTAATCGGCTAAAGAAAGTCTTACCTTTAATCATTTCAAAAAACCAAAGTGCTTGTATTCTTGGGAGACTCTTACAAATAATGTGATGGTTGCCTATGAAATGCCCCATTCCATGAGGTCTAGAAATAAAAAAAAAGGAAAAACTAGAAGTATGGTTATTAAGCTTGACATTTCCAAAGCTTACGATCGTATTGAGTGGAAGTCTTTGGCTGCTATTATGGAAAAAAAAATGGGCTTTGATGAGAAATGGATTGCACGGATGATGGAGTGTGTTGAAACAGTGTCATACTCTATTCTTGTGAATGGACAACCGAGAGAGAAAATCTTCCCTTCGAGTGGGATTAGGTAAGGAGATCCACCATTTCCTTACATTCTCATTTCATGTGCAAAAGGATTGAGTGCTCTCATGGATAAATTAGTTGTTAAGGGGAAATAAGAATAAGTCATTTTCTTTTTGCTGATGATTGTGTCCTATTTTATAGATCCACCATTACTGAATGGTAAAAAAATACCAAGTTTATTGGATATTTATGGGGCTGCCTCTGGCTAGTGTTTGAATAAACAAAAAACATATATATTCTTCAACTCCAATACTACCC
Source organism: Juglans sigillata (assembly GCA_003123805.1). Classification (NCBI taxonomy): domain Eukaryota; kingdom Viridiplantae; phylum Streptophyta; class Magnoliopsida; order Fagales; family Juglandaceae; genus Juglans; species Juglans sigillata. The sequence continues at coordinate 29,052 of QEOY01134298.1, read as the reverse complement.
GTAGTAACATAAATTTGATTATATAAGCAGCATGTGTCAATCTCAGTGGTAGCTACGAAAGATATTTGGGCTTACCAACATTAGTGGGAAGATCAAAGTACAACACTTTCAGGAGTATGAAAGATAGAATCTAGCAGAAACTTAACAGTTGGAAAAACAATTTTATGTCTCAGACTGGTAAAGAAATCCTCCTCAAGGCTGTAATCGAAGCTATTCCCACTTTCACAATGAGTGTTTTCACATTACCAAATATGCTTTGCATTGAAATTTAACTTTGATAGCAAAATTCTAGTGGGGTCATATAAAATGAAAATAAGATTCAATGGAGGAGCTGGCACAAAATGGAGGCTACAAAAAATAAAGGGGGTCTAGGCTTTCGAGATTTGGAGTGCTTCAATAAAGCTTTGCTGGCTAAAGAAGCTTGGAGGTTCCTTTGCAACCCTTCATTAATGGCTGCCCAGATTATGAAAGAAAAATAGTTCAGGAGTTTAAAATTTCTTGATGCAAAACTTGGTCATGGACCATCTCAGGTCTGGAGTAGCATGTGGTCTACTGTAAAACTACTCAAGAAGGGACTGTTGTGGAGAGTAGGGAATGGGTGAAAGATCAGAATATGGATAGATAGATGGTTGCTAATCCAATCCTCCTTCCAAGCACAATCTCCTATGAAGATATTAGATGGAGAGGCCACAGTTGAGCTACTAATTCAAGAGGATATTGGATGCTAGAATAAACAAATGATAAACGAAATATTTAGTCCTAAGGAAGTAAAAGTTATTTATAGCATTCCTCTTAGTAAAATGGGAATGAAAGATAAGTTGATATAAAGATTTTCAAATAATGGTATTTTTCCTGTGAAAAGTGCCTACCACTTGGCACATTCTAGAAAAAGATGCATGAAGGGAGAAACATCAAGGCATTTGCTGAGGATGCTAATTGGCACCAGATTTGGAATTTACAAGTCCTGGGAAGTACAAAGCGCATCATATAGAAAGCATGCCATGTAATCCTATCAACCAGGAAACATTTGGCAAAGAGACAAGTACTTGAATCCCCATTATGCCCCATTTGTAATAAAGAGGAAGAGACTATCTATCATGGCTTGTGGAGTTGCACAACTGCAATTGATGTGTGATCTTCCAATGGTAGCCTAGTGCATAAATGGTCAGGGACACTGATGGACTTCCTTGAGTTGTGGAAAGATTGCATACAAAGTTGAAGCCTAAGCAATTGGAGTTGGTTTCAATTGTCATGAAGAGAATCTGGCATAGAAGAAATAAGTATGTATTTGAAAGCAAATTTGAAGAACCCCAATGTCTATAATTTGCTGCAGAACAAGCACTAGAAGAATTCAAGGAAGCTCAAGTTAGAAACAATGTGTTGACCATGGCCACAAGATCTTATAGGAGTAATTGCAGGTGGAAAAAGTCAGAAGAACATAGAGTCAAGATAAACTAGGATGTTGTAGTGAATTCAACTTCTAAAAGAGTAAGGATTGGTGCTATTGCAAGTTATCCAAGGAGAAATTCTAATGGCATTATGTACAAAGTTAGATTTCTGGTTATACCCATGCACAGCTAAAGCTTTGGCACTAAAGAGGGCAATGGAGGCATCTACAGAACTTGGTTTCTCAAATGTGACATTTGAAGGGGATCCACATATTGTTATTAGAGCAATTCGTGCCAAAGAAGAATGTTGGGCTTGGAAAGGACAAGTAATTGAGGATATCAAGAAATTACTTCTCCATCCCTGCTCGAAAGTACACTTCACTTATAGAGAAGCAAATGGAGTTGCACACAAGCTTGTAAACAGGCCTACATGATGGATGAAGAGAGAATATGGGTAGAGAAGGGTCTTGAATTTGTTCATGGTTCTGTCTTGAAATTCATTGAAACTTTTGTTTTAGTCTCAACGTTATATTTTGTTATAAATGATAATTTTTTTCATAAAAAAAAGAGTAGTGCTATGGCCACTGATGAGTCTATCGAAATTTTCTACCGATCAGTGCAAATTTTTTCTCTTTTTAATATTTTTTAAACCCCTTGAAACATTTTTAAGAATAAAAAAAATTCACATATTCATTAAAAATTACTTCCTTGATCATTAAGTAAAAATAAAAAATAAAAAATGAAACGCAATTCGGTACAAAAATTCGGTAGGTATCCTAGGAGGGAGTAGAGTTTTCCTAAAAAACTAAATGTTAAATTTTTTATATTGGTTGCTACAAAATTAATAAAAACATGGAATTGAATGTGGATAAATTGATTTTTTTTTATATATCTTTTTTATTTATTTGAGTTGTTTTAAAGCACAAACATTAGTTTTGACTGAATAACAACTTGTTGACTTATACTCCACCATATCTACTATCATTCACAACTACAAGAAGAAGATATGTTACGAGATAGAGCATCTACCCTCAAGAAAGAAGGGAGGGATCTTACCACCCTCCATACCTTCTTCTTCTTCCTTTAGATGTTGCGTGCCATTTTTAGAATAGGAGTATGCACACCCACTCCCTCGGTCCTTGGAAAAAAAGCAAATGGATCATAGTAATAATTTATGTTTATCATTTACACAAATTTTTTATTTTCGCATATTAATCACCATAGTTTAGCCATTTCGTGCGAAGATGCAAAATGGCTAACAATGGCTAAAAGAATAGTCTTTTTTTTTTTTTTTGCAAAGAGCCGGTAGCCACACGTCTAGTGGCCCCATTCCAAGTTTATTGGTATGTTCACACTTATGGCAGAGGAATTTTATGGTTACAAGCGAAGCATCTGGGAGATTACAAATAAAGAATTCCAAATCTTCCTAAATACAAATACAACAAAATCAAAACCAGATAATAAAGATAAGCCAAAACTAAACAAGCCTATTATAAGAGAACTCTAAACAGGCTAAAAGAATTCTTGATCATTTTATGTAAACAATGATCAAAATACATTTGAGCTATATTGATTCTCTACATTTGGATAAGCTCTATTAATCTATGTAAATGTTTTATTTTTTCTTTCTCTTTCCCTCTCTTTCTTTATATTTCTCATAATCACATTATTTTTAAACAAAATTGATGAAGAACATATAAGCCATGTAGATTACATTTAAACAACTTTTATTGCTAGAATAAAAATGGCTTATGGCTAACCATTTTAGAAAGAAAGTTAGATATATCATTGTGAATACTCATACACATTATTTTTGCATATATAAGATTTTACGCAAAACTGTCCATATATAAAAATTTATGCATTTTGCCTTGACAATGTTTGAATGATGTTTGAGTTACATTTATTTTGATAACTTTACAGACTTCATTTGAATGATCATGTACTGGTGCTAACCTCACCCTATGGGGCGGGGTTGCCCACTTCTCGCACCCCACTCCCTCATGGGCGGAGGGTGGGGTTTTTCCCCTTAGGATTCGCCTCCACACATCGGAGGTGAGAATGGACCATTGAGCCATTCACCCCTTGTCCACCATGGCACCACTCATAGCCATGGGAAAAAACAAAATCAAATCACATTTTAGTGTCAAAATCCACAACAAATCCAAACCAAAATACAAATACACATTCCACAACAAAATACACAACAAAGCCATAAAACAAAAACATTCTAAACTACTAAAAAAATTTAAAATCCTTACCAAACAACAAATTGGTCCATTAGAAATAGATCAAAAAGGGAGAGAGAAGAAGAGGAGGAGGAGAAGAGGAGGACGGCATCATGGCGAGAGGGAGAGAGGCTCTACTGTGGCGAGAGAGGAAAGAGAGAGAGAGGAGGAATCGGGAAGAGAAGCTTCAGGGGGTGGGGAAGGGAGAGTTAGGTTTAACTTAACCCCCCATCGAAAACGTTTTCTTCGTCTGTTAAAAAAAATTATTATTATTATTATTTTATCAAAACAATGTTGTTTTGATAAGGAATTTAATTTTTTTTCATAGGTATATATGTGTGTGTGTGTGTGTGTATATATATTTGACCGAGCTTAGCCTAGCCCAGGGTGTGGAGGGTCTGGCCCAGTTCGCCTCTGCTCCCCACCCTCTATTTTTCTTGTGGACAGGGATCCCCACCCCCATGGGGCAGGTTGGGTTGACCACCTTGCCAAGGTGAGGGCAAGGCAGTGGACACGGCACCGTCGGGTGGGTGGCGGGGCAACTTCACAAGATATTTTGTTGAGATTCTATGTAAATTTTGTGTTGTCCTATTATATTCTTTGTAAAATTAGTTTTATAACAAATGTCTATATTGTTAATTGAGTAATATTAGATAAAGTCATGGATTATATAAGCGCCGCACACTCCTTTTGAAAAAGAGTGGTTTCTACCATTAAAGAATTAATTTTTTCATGTGTCCCATATTTATCCTTTTTTTTTTAAAAAAAAAAAAAGTGCACTACATTTGTGCACTTTATGATTGCAAATATTATTTCTCATTTCTTAAACCTTGTCAACAAAGAAATATGTGTTGAAAAAATATTGATATATGTGCATATGCTTTGTAAACTAGAGAATAAATAAAAATGATAAGAACAAATTAGAAAGAGAGAACCCGGTATTGAAGCACGTTGTAATGGATGCTTTCCCTAAGAGTAGATGTTGCCACCTCCAAATCTTAATATGCACCAGGTTTCTTGACCGTCTACTCTCGAGACACAACAATTTCAGTTCCCGTTAATCTCATTTTCGGCACACACAAAAATAAATCTTCGAACTTGATATAAAATAGCCAAAACCCAAAAAAAGAAAGAAAAACTAAAAGAGAGGGTGTTTATCTAATTTTCTAGATAATTTGGAGTGTGTAAATTTGTGGGTGAAATTCTATATTTATAGAGAATGAAAAAGCACTGATGAAAAATAACAACTAGAATGAAAAAACACTTTTGAAAAATCTCAACTAAAAAATAAAATAATACTTGTGAAACGTCATGACTAAAAGGAAAAAATATTTGTGAAAAGTCATAACTATTTAATTTATAAATAAGATTTTGAAAAAGCTTCTAATTCACCAAAATGCACAATCCCTTATTTGATGGCCAAACGTTTAAACCTTTTATCTCTAAGAGGCATGCAACATTAGTTCAAGTTACATTTTCATTTAAATTTTAATAATCAAACTGACATATATTATTGAACAATGACATTAGTTTACATTACTTTTTTTACATAACAGAAAATATTTTAATAATTTCCAAGTGATCTATAGACTACTACAGTACCCTATGATATGAGCTGGAATCCAAGAATATGAGCTGATTGGGACTACTACAGTACCCTATTGCATGATCATGTATTAGCTTGGAGGTCGAAATGATAAAAATTATGACACCAATTTTACAAAACTTTCTAATAAAATAATATTATATTTTTTTTTTAATTCAATTCAAATACGCCAAAATCAAACAAAATTGAAAAGAAAAAAAAAAATGCACATCGACCTATATCAACTTTTAAAAACTTATGGCCTCCGATTTAAAAACGGTCACTATCTCATATATGCTCATGAAGACGTACAAGGCACGGTATATTCATATAGAGAAATCCTCGATCGTCAAAGAAGTTAGGTTCCTGATCAATGTGAAGTAATGGAAGGGACTGATCGAGAGTACTATTCCCATAAGATGTCTGTCGACTTGCGTCAAGGAAAATGATCATAATCTTATGAGTTTTACAATTATTTTACAACTCTACATAAGATATATTAATGTAGTTTTGTAATACTTAAATTTATTTTTAATAGAATGTCGTGATTTCTTTGACTGTTTGCAAAATGAATTGTAAACTAATTGAAAAGAGTTGTAGGTGTATTAGTACTCTGCTAATTTCAATATATATAATTAAACTACATGACTATTAGGTTTTAAATGAATTATTAATGCTAATTAGATAACAATACATGAATTATTAAGTTTATTCTCTGGAGGCTGATTTCTTCCCTTTTAGTCAACAAGATTTATTGGAAAAATCACATTAATTATTCACTTTTGATTTAATTTTATGTGTAATATAACAAACGGTCAACTTTTTCACCGATTCTTGTCACTATTTTATTGATAATTCAATTAGTTGCTTAATATTCTATCCATGGTCAGTAGCACTTTGAATATTCAATTAAATAATTAGTAGGTGATTACTTGACCATTTGAAGCATTCTTATAATATTTCTTCTACCCCTTTATTATAACTTGAATTGATCAATAGGCCCTTAGGCTGTGTTTGGTAAGTGAAGTACATAGTCTGATACTATTTTATTATTATTTATAAATAATTTACTATTATTCACTACTATTCACAGATTATCTGAGATCGCCTTAACATTCAAACGTAGCCTAGACAGACATATGCATAATCCACCCTCCCTCCAAATTTTGTATCTAGGAAAAGCAACTAGGTAGGTCGTAGCTTAAATTATTGCCAAAGAAAAATTAATTAAAAACAAAAAAAGCGTTTGAACTAAGAATCTCAAGTGGCAAGTCGAGCCTTCATAAGCAACTAATATATATAGTATTAGTCGGGTAAGTGTCGTGTGTGTTAGTCGGAACATGATATCGTAGGATGTCGTTATCAACAATATCCTTCTAATTTTCAGTTCCTCACTTTGTTGGACTAGGAATCGTAGTCTCATGCCTAATGATTTTTAAAATATGTGTTGAATAATATTAGAAAGCGAATAGTTTTATTAGGCATAAGCTCTAAACAGGAGGAGTACAGATTAAGGACCACCACAGTCCATCCGCAGGGGCACCGTCCACCAAGGACCACTGTCCGCAATGATAGAACAGAAGACCCCACATTCCATATCATGGGCTTCATGCCCTTAAGGGGAGGGAAAAAACAACTAACACACAAAGGACAAGTACTCCTCCCCGGCCATGCCCTTGACAGATTAATCACGAAACAGGAAAGCTGCATACTCGTGACTTAGTGCCTATCCAGTGACCCTAACTTTTTGACCCATTATACGTCATAGGATTAAGATTCTCAGGAAGTTAATTTAGAGCTGGGTTTTCAATGGAAGATAAAAATGGGCAGTCTTATGTTCAGTTAACAAAAGGAAACAAATATAAAGAGAAAGAAAATGGCTTAATTACACAGCCATTGTTGAGAAAGAAGTCTCACATGGCTTAGATTTAAACTCATTTTAGTCTTTATAAGAAGTTATCACATTCCTCCTATTAAATCTTTTATTAGGAGAAATTAATATCTCTATATGGTATTAGAACCAAGTTACAATGATGAGCTCCTCCAAACTATCTACGATAATGATACCGAAAATATCGGCCTACAAGTGAATGAGCGTGTTGAGAAGTACTCCTCCTATTAAACATTTTAAAATCATTTGATAAATAAAATAATAGTAGAAAATAAACGATCCACAAAGTTTGGTAAAGATTAGGTATAAAGTCAGTGGGGTCGGTGATCAAACTTCCATAAAGAAAATTTCATTCGAGTCCTACTTGGAGTACAGTATTTTATAGGCAGGTTTCTGTGCTGAATTTGGGGGGGAAGGGATGGATGGATCGAAGAGAGTGACCTTGAAGAAGTCAAAAAGGGAAACCTCTCTCTCTCTCTCTCTCTCTCTCTCTCTCTCTCTCTGGTATTGAGACTTGAGAGGTTATTATTGCTGTTATTATAAAGGGATGGTCCATTTCAATTCCGGTTCCTGTTGTAATGTGAAAAAGTGGGGGGAAAAGAGGGCGGGTGGGATTAATGTGTTAAGTCCTAAATCAAATATACTCAAGTGCCCACTCAAATGCTTCTCTATCAAAAGTGATGCATGTGATGCTTGTTAATTATGGCATCCCCTTGTCTTTCTTGTGGTTAAGTGTGCAATATTTTATTCAGATTATGTGCTCTTAATTTATTCAGTATTATGATTGTGGGTTGTGGACATAACTGCGACCACATGAGCATGGCTGTCTTGGCATCCTAAGATCAGGAGCTAAAGCGTACGTCTCAATACTGCTCGATCGATCTCGTCTTTTTCCCAGCTTTCAGTATTTCAATTCCAACATATACTTCTCGCACTGTTAAATCATCAACAATTAGGATTGGAAAACATGCAAGTCAAGTTTACATTATGGTTCATAATTTCCAACATACTTTGGGCTGTAGATCGATTATCTTGTATTCCGATTTGGCCGTAAGTGTCGTTTGGCAAATTTAAAAAGAAAATTAATAATAATAAATTACTCTAGTTTAGGTGAGTAAAAAAACTAGAGTAAAAATAGGACCCATTTGGTGTTGTACGGAGGAGGCATGAACTTTTTTAAAAAAATTGCCCAAATACATAAAAGGGATGAAAAGTTTTAAAGCAATATTTGAGTAGTGGTGATATATATATATATATATATATTTTTATCTTTGTGAAATTACCACTTATCCTAAAAATTTAAAAGAAATAGATAAATTTTATTATTTTATATCTTAATACTCTCCCTCATTTGTGGGCCAGACTTTTCCTCAATGAGTAGGTTCAATAAGTAGAATATTTAATTAAATAAGGTAGAGTGTAGAGTTAAAATTCAAACTCAGGATCTCTACTCTGATACCATACAATATGATCACCACTTATCCCAAAAAATTAAATTGATGAGAAGAAATAGATTTTATTATTTTATATCTTAACAATCTGGAATAGTGGTAATATTATTTAAGTTTAGCTAGCGATATATGTACGATTTAAAAGCTACATATCATAATGCATAATAAATAATCATTTTCGTTATAAATACTTGATCATGAATAAGTATTTTTCTTATAATACGTGACGGCCTAGTTAATATCTTGGCAAGGGATGCAATTTATTTATTAAGTCTTCAAGCAATCACTTTGTTGTTTGTTTCCCCATTTCATATAATATAAGTCATGTAGAAAAGAGAAAAAAAAATCATGATTTTGTTCATAGAAGATAAAACTATATATGTGGATATATCACATCTTTTAAAATTTTGGAATTTTTGCTTTGCGGTTAGTTAATTTGAGAGTTCTTTTAATGGCAATATAAATCTTTACATAGAATTCGAAGTACTTAAGTAAAATTTAAAAAGTCCGATTACTTATTTAAAAAATAAATAAATAATACTGAGTTCCTTAAAATTGCTTCATAAAAAATAAATAAACTAATCTTTTTTCTTTTTTTAAAAAAAGAGAGATTTTCAATGATTTACATATATTACTTACAATGGCAACAAATAATATTTTTACTCAAATGAAAGTTATGGGTGCAAGTTTAACTCAAAATAGTTATAATATATATATATATATATATATATAGAGAGAGAGAGAGAGAGAGAGAGAGAGAGAGCATATGTTGTATATAATATATATGGCTTTTATTTCTTGGGCAGTGCAAAGTGAAAATCGGCTGAGGATAGTAGCCTGGGATATGGTAGGATACCTGGTGGGAATGTGATTAAAAGTGCCACATGAGTTGTTTATATTTATACAATATATATATATATATATATATATATATATATTTATATATAAGATCAATGTGAAGTGGGCATGGAAAAGCTTTGGAAGGTAGATTAGATTGGGTCCACCCACCAAGACTCATCAAATCCTATGTATGACTGCCAAAATAACAAACAATTTCCACAGAATACAGTCTCTTTCTTTATTCATGTTTGACTTGGATGCCTCACTTAATTTGGTCTGACCTTTCTTTGTTATAAGATCTGCATTTAATTGGGTACACCCCCGATGCCATGTTTTTATTCATCATTTGTTTAATTTCTGGTGTTATTCGTATTTTAAATGAACTTCTAGTTTAAATAATTAAATATAAGTTTATTAATTATAACTTTTTTCTCCATCCTCTCTCTTTGGCAAGATAGTCTTTTTTTTTTTTTTTTTAAAATATACGACACTTGCACGTCTTAAGACTGCATAAATAATCATTTTATATCTATGGAAGGACCAAATAAACCAAATGATTCAAATTAAACGGTAAATAAGCTGTCGTAAATATCATGGGGCTGAAAAGTCTTCTCACCAACCTGAGCATGTGACATATGTCCTACTGAATTAAAGTCTCTTCTTTTCTTTCGGTTGTTATGGTTTGTATTTGTAATGAACGACTACGTTAATATAAATGATCAAAAATAAAATAGAAAGGGACGTCGGAGGAATTAAAAAAAAAAAACCCAATTGTAGGAGATGGAGACAGTTCATAAATAAAATTATAAAAAAGGGCAATGGATCTCGGAGTTGCATTCATTAGCTAGCCAAGAAAGAAATATCAAGAACAAGAAGACTGTAATTTGCATGTAGTAGTCCAACTGGTAGACTATAAGATCATTTGAAGTTGCTGCGCGCATGCTGGTAAAAAGTTATTGCCGTTTGTTAAATAAGTAATGTTAACTATAGCCATGAATTATATAAACGTCACGTAATTCTTTAAAAAAAAAATGAATAAAAATAAGACTTACATGATTTGATGGTGGGTCGGGACGGTAGCATTAAAGGTCAGATTCAGTACTCGATCATGCCGGCGAATAAATCTCATGCGCCCGATCCTTTTTGTAAATTTTCTTGACAAGGTTGGAGGATCCTAATAATTCAACATTCTTATAATTTTCAATACCAATTAAGTTTCATGCCATCTTCAATGAAAGTCAGGCATTGCGGCCTTATTCACGGTGTTATTTGGGTGCTACTACGATCATGTCTGGGTAGGAAAGTCATTTGTGGTCGTCCCCTCCAACCCTTTTTGTTGAAAAAAAAAAAAGAAACAACGCAATTAGGCCAATCCTCCATGCTTATACAAAGTCCAAATTTCCAAGCAAGATGCAACTACTTTTTTGTTTTTTGTTTTTTGTTTTTTTTCTTTTCTTTATACAAATTCTCTAATTAATAAAATAGAGGCAACTTTTGGCAGCAATGATACGATGTCAACTTTTCGTTAAATAACTATAGAAGTCAATAATTTGAACTTAGTATCAAATTAAGTTCTTAACAGTTCAGAGTGGCATGAAATCTTATCATCAACAAGATTTGAATTTTGTAAGAAAAATTCTACCAACAGACATTGACAAGCTATGGGATTAGATAGGCATCAGATATGTTTGAAATCTGCGAGGCATATAGTGAATGAGCGGTGATGCTACTCCCACCGCTCAGAGCTTTCGCTGGGATTTCTGCTAGTAATTTTAGAATGAATTTTTATATATATATATTTTTTTACGTGTATTTTTTTAACATATTTAAATATATTGTAAAAAATAAAAAATATATATAATATTATTAAAAAATACTTAATTATTAAATAAAAAAAACTCGGTAAGAATAGTATTGTACATAGTGAATATAAAAGTAGGGTAAAAGTCAAGGTAGAAATGTACCCGTTCAAAGTCATGATAAATAAAATCACTTTCAGTAGTAGAGCCCCTTGGTTGAACAGATATTCCAGGAAAATAATTGAAGTAGATCAAACGTCTTCATCTCAGAGACCCGAGACTTTTGAGGCTTTGCTGCATGGACTACTGCATTTTTCACATGTTCATGAAGTTCAATCAAGGGATCATGTCACGTTCCCACAGAAATTTGTTATGCAAAAGGAGAACAACAAGCTGATTAAAAAGGGAAATTTCCCTTTTTAATTTTTTCCCAATTAGTTTCTAAGTGCATAAATGTTATTTATAGGGTAAGTAGTTTTGATTCCCAAAAGGATGTTTGTCAGTGTTACTTAACACATTACCTTCGGAAATATATAAAAAAACTTTTCGAGATTTACATAGATAAAAAAGGGAATATCTTGGGCCTTTTTCCTCCCTTTATTGGAAAGGAGAAACCAAATTAACGAGCATAGTACTAAACAGTAGTAAAATAGTATTTATAAGAACAAAAAATGGCCAATGATTTGAGGATCGATCCTTTACAATATAGGGTAGACAAAGCAGGAAAATATTCGAGCTAGGCTAGCTTCGCAGTACTACTACTTCCTCGCCTGAGCTGTCCAAAGGAAGCGCCCGCCCACCATAACCTAACACAAAAAGGTGAAAAAGAAAAAGAAAGATAGTTGCAGTCGTAAATGTATAAGCGTTGTATTATTATTTTAAAAAAATGAATCAATATGAAATTTATATTAAAAAAAATAATTTTTTAATAATAGATCACATTCTTTTTTAAAATGACTATATAATACTTACACATTTTATAACTGTACGTAACATTATTATAAAAAAAACATAAAACATAAGAGCATGATCATATAATTAAGATATTTAGATTTCCATGCGCACATATTTCACATCCAATAATGCAAAGATTAGGAAACTTCGTGACAAAAAGATCCATATTATTACCAACTCATTTTCATTAATTTGTCAGGATTCGCCTAATATATATATATATGTCAAAGTATATTTATATAATGCAATACAATCGTACTTATTCTTTAATTCGTGGAACTGCCCATGCACTACCTTCTGTTTGTGCTTTAATTTTCTTTTGAAAGTAGACATTATTCTATGAGGAATATATATAATGTCATTAACAATACTCCATTAATTTTGTGTAGTGGGAATCCTACTGATCAGAAGTATCGATCTGATTGGAAAAGTCTTCCTTTTGTAAATTAAACAGGTTTCCTTAACGGTGGCAAACCTCCTTTCTTCTTCTTCTTCTTCTTCTTATAATTATTAATATTTTTATAGTGAAGGAAAAAATTATATTTCCTCAACTAAATTGCAACGTTAATTTCTTTTACAACATGCAGCTTTATATAGTTGAGTTTGTGAAAAATCATCATTTGTTCAAAAAATTTAAACCAATAGAAATAAGTAGATTTTATCATTTATTATATAATACTAATTGACAGTTTTAGGCCTCGATAAAAGATGCAGAAAGCCTCGTGCTTTAGGCATCTTAATCAAGCTTTCTTTAATATATATAAACCATTTGAGTGGATTCATAAGCTATTATTCTGTTTTCCACGATTGAATGTCATGCAAAACCCATGTCGCAATTTATATATCCTGCATCTAGCTAGCTATCTACTGATTTTAAAACATAATTTTGTCTAACTCATATACTTATATATCCATCAAACCTAGTTTCATAGGTGAAATGTGGAAGTTGGAACTGTACGTTTCCTAGACAATTTTCTTTGGTTAAAAAAAAAAAAACAGGGATAAATATTTGAACACTGACATAAAGAAATCAAAATCAATTTTGGCATAAAAAAAAAAAAGACAATTACGAGGATACGAGGAATTGAAAAATTACTCTCATCAGTCACTATTCATTAACTCATACTCCACACCTTATGAAAAACATCTCACACTCTATAAAAAAGTTATAGGTATGGATTGTGTGACGTCTACCGTGGATGATTTGTAGAATTACTCATGAGGAATAATAATTTTTTAATTTTGAAGAATACTACTCAATTGTAAGACGTACACAAGAACAAGTTTGGTATAAGGTGAGAGGGACAGAATAATTGGAACATGACCAGCCAAGTAGGGTAATCCCATGGCTATGGAGTGTCGTTGGTTCATCAAAATGATTAGTGTTGGTATGATTTGGTCTTATTATGGGGATGATGAAAGTTGACCTTTAGTGACCAAATGACAAAAAGGGTGTGTGTTTTGTGGGGGGTTAATGATCATGAGACATTATTTTTTTTCACAGTGGGTATGAGTTTTGGTTTCCATCATGTGTATATGTTATTGATTAAATTCAAATGTNTTTAAGATCGACCTCTGTTAAGGATTTCTCAATGTGTTTCCTTTCTGGGCTAATCAAATATCCCACGGCTGGAGGGCCAACAACTGCAAGACGTATAGCCTTGATGCATAGGCGGCGAGCCAAGGATGGTAACCAGTGAGCGAAATCGTAGAATACGAAATGGGGCTTGATGTCACGAAGAGAGGAATAAATTGTGGGTTCAGTGAGGTCAAAGGCAGTGGTGAGGAGGGATAACGATGAGCGAGGAATATCTGCAGTTATTTCAGTACCAGAAGGGAGGCCATCTACGTGTGGAACAGTAATTGGGATGAAAGAAATGAGGTCTTTGTACAGATTAAGAGGCTCCAGCTTAGTTTGAGTTTTGGTTGGCAAGAAGAAAGAGATTATGTGGCCTCTCTCTGCAAGTTTATTGGCGGTGTCCATGAACGAGTATAGGTGGCCTATTGCGAACCATGGGAACATGGCTATGTGAGGAAGGGCCTCGGAGCTCATATTTGCTGCAAAACCAACAAAATACAAGTTCAAGAATCACGAACAAAAACAATTAAAAAGTGCTTGATCCTCAAAAGAAGTTGGGAGCACGGCTTATGCCTCCGATCACAAACAACTTCAGAAAGTTTTTGGACCACAAAGATTAGGGTTGGGAAAAATGGTTTATATTCTTCACAGATCGCATAGACATTAAGCCTAGAGTAATGAAACAAAATCCCATATAATGAAATTTCCACATTATGCATAGCATGTGACCCCATAAAATCTAGAAAACATGCTAGAAAGAAGAATCTTAATGGACGAATACAGAATAAGAAATATAGAAAATTTACCTACGGAAGTCATGATTAAAGAATGCAGATAGATCTTCCCCTCCTTGCTCCTCACAAAATATAAGCTTTCAATGGGGGCAAGGCAATAGATGTATGGAGAGGTTGTGTCTCCTTTTTGGGAGTGGAGATCAGTCATTTTCCAATGGTGTTTGAAGTTATAATAATGCAAACAAAGAATTGAAAGGGAAGCCGGGACATGAAACTGTTGTTGAGCTGTTTGTTTTGATTGAAAGTTCTGTAGGAAAAGATTAGGTGGCATTGTATGAAAGATATTTTCTTCCATACTCCTCTATTCAAATGTTTTGAAATCATTTTCTATCAAAAGTGTTTTGGGTCATAGGGGTAAAAGCGTAATGCTACTTAAAGACTCGTTTGGATAGTGAGATGATTTTAGATGAGTTGAATAAAATATTATTAGAATATTATTTTTTAATATTATTATTATTTTAAAATTTGAAAAAGTTGAATTGTTTATTATATTTTATATGAAAATTTGAGAAAGTTGTAATTATGAGATAAGATAAGATGAGATGGTTGAGAGTATTTCTATATCCGAATGGTGTCTCAATCTTAAATTTATCATCTATGCTCACACCATTTGATGTGAGTCATGTGACGCAATTTAAGTGATGATATTAGTGAAAATGACAAAGATGCACAACAAATCAAGTGTAAGCATCATCAATATCTTTCATTATGAGATGTACATTTCTGGAATTACAATCCACTTATTTTCTTAGCTTTGGGTGAAGGTCCTAGGGGATGAAACAAAATCCCATATTATGAAATTTCCACATTATGCATAGCATGTGACCCCAAGTGCTTGCCAAACAAGTCAAAAGCAGAGGGCCAGGGGAGAGTGAAGTGGGACCCAAAGCCAAGTTAGTTAAGAAGTCTGATTAACAATTTGGGGGGCCGGGGGAGGGGGACCAAGGATTAAAAAGCTGAAAAGATTGGATAGTAGCAATGTGGTGGGCAATGTTTTCAAACAGCTCACTGAATAGAACGCAAAAAAATAAAAAATAAAAAATAAACAAAGAGGTGTGTGGTGCATGTGCTTTATACTTGCATAATTGAGTTACATAGCATTGCATGTAACATCGTATGTCAAAATCTCCAAACAAATTTAAAAGCACTTGGACCCCATTCCTTGACCATTTCTCTTCAATCCAATTACTAATAATGCAATACAATGTATATAGAAGAAGATAATAAAACAGTCCGAGACATTTCATGCACTATATATGATGATAAGGCTGCAGATCATCCGGACCGGAACATTAGTTGGGTTGGGTTCTTACATTGTGTTGGCCATTGGGCTGTCACCAGAGCAGAGAGCTCAGAGCCATTCAGAGCCATAGAGTGCTGTTGTCTTGGAGGACAAACAATGATAACCAGTTCAGAATCCGTAGATGAATTGGCCGTTCATCATTGGAACATTTCTAAAGCAATTGATGGTTTCTTACTTGTAATGTTCCGTATAGTCAAATCTTTTCAGGAAGTAAAAGATATATATAAAATAAAAAAACTCTTCTCAATCAAATGAATCCAAATGATCAAAGTTGAAAAGATTCTACGTAGCTTCCTGAAAAACTTTTACCCTATTTCTCTGTATTGTCTTGGTATGAAGAAAAGAGAACATAAAAGGTTGTTGTTAGCATGCAGCATTGGTTTCTCAGTACTTTCAAAGAAACAGCAGCTGAAGAATCTGCTTCATCGAAGAAAAGGATCCTTTGCAGTTTGCACCAACTTATTTCTTAACTTTTATTCCCCGGACTTGTCGTGATTCGTGAAGGGAATATCAATGCGGTAAAGGCTAAAGCCAGTAAGAGAACGGAAATTGCGTATGCATGTGCGAGTATTAATAATAAAAATGAGTTTTAGGGTGAGTTTGGTTACCAAACTCATCTCAATTCATCTCAATTAATCATTACAATTTTTTTAAATTCCAATACAAAATATAACAAACAATTCAACTTTTTCAAATTTTAAAATAATAATAATATTAAAAAATAATATTCTAACAATATTTTATCATCTCAACTCAACTCAACTCAACTCACTTTAACATCTAAACACAACCTTAGACTGACTATAGTTTAAAAAGCGCTCCAATTAAATAATTAGTGAAATCTATATGAACTTGTTTTTTTAAAGAAGATAATGGTACTCCAATTTTATGATTATCCTCTCATATGACAGAAGAATACCTTTTACAAAGACAAAAAGTAGGGTGTTACTGAAGAAATTCATGGGTCTAACTCATCTCATAAAACCGATTCTATAAGAGAGGATTGTTCATTACTTATAAATATGCTGAAGATCTTGTCCACCATAATAATTTAAATTGATCAGCACCCTTGAAAAAAGAACCACCATAGCTATGACGAGGAACCACTCTATGAATAAAACACGAGTATATAAATATGGGGAGGAATCTCCCATTTGAAGAATTATCCTATGTGCAAATCTAAAGTATACATATTTATCACCGAGGCGAGGAACTACCATTTTTTCATGCACATAATCTTATCATATAGATCCCACATGCATCACCGTTTGAGTCGGGGACCCACTCCCAATTGGCCAGTGTACAAGCTGACTCCCTTGTTTCAAAGTTTTGGATTTTATCCCTGAAAGCAAATGAGGAATTAATCAAGCTTCTTTTAATGTAAACTTTTTGAGTGGATTCATTAGCTATTATTCTGTTTTCCACGATTGAATGTGCAAACACCATGTCGTAATTTATCCATCTAGCAATCTACTGATTTTAAAACATAATTTTGTTTAACTCATATACATATTTGCAACTTATTCTTTCAATCTTTCGAAATTAGTATCGATCGTAGGGCCTCCCTTCTATAAGGCCTGGTTTGTTTTTGCAAATATATAAAACCATCTCGTGCGTCTCAATATCCAAACACCATTCAAACACAAACATTAATTTCCAATTTCAAATTTTAAACTTTTTCATCTAATCATTACCTAATCATTATAAGTTTTCCAAACTTTCAAACAAAATACAAAAAACAATCTAACTCTTTAAAATCCAACAAAAAAAATATATATATTAAAAAATTATATTCTAACCCTCTTAACTTTATAATTTTTTTATTCAATATTTTCGCTCTCCTTTGACAAAACTCCATATAAAAAATCTTAACGCAAACAATTTCACTACTATCCACAAATTATCTCACTACTATTCATAGATTTCTCATATTATCTCATCTGTATAACCAAACCAAGCCTAAGTCTCTCTAACAATGCATAGTATTGCTAGCTACATGATGAGTTTAGATTTGAGATTAATTCTTTTGACCCCTTTAGAATCTCAAACCTGATATTAATGATCTTTTTTTAATAATATTAATGTCGATGTTTAAACTAATTACATGGAGAATTTGAATTTAGAACTATATATGATTTAGAAGTGTTGATGTAAAAGTTTGTTGACTAAGATTAGATGACTATAACCTAATTGAATTATTGGATAAATGTAATTTGTTTTTATCTTTATCTATGAATATTTAAATTCAAAGATAAATAGATTAATAGATAAAGATTTGTCTTTATCTTTATCTATGAATATTTGAATTCTAAGATAAATGGTTAAATAGATCAAGATTCAAAAGATTTTTTATCAAGATTGGATGTTCGAAATGATAGAAGATATCAAATGATCTGGATAGAAGATTCAAAAAGAAGATATCAAGCAGAAAGAATTTCGAACTATCAATATGTTATCCAGAACAGAAAGAGATCTTTAAAAGGTTTCACTTCGATACCAATCTTAGTGTTATGCAATTTATTTATTTTATGTTATTGTTTAATTATTAAATTAATTGCATGCTTGAATACTAACCAATTTGTTGAATGAATTGATAGATATTTTCGCTGCATTGGATGGGTACTTGGGTAATTTCAATTGGTATCAGAGCGTAGTTCACTCATTCGAGTGTGATCCGTTCTCTTGTTGACTATGTCGCTACATGTCCCGCTACACTTTGATTGGAAAACTATGCTTATTAGAAAGTTCATATTCAATATTTTTCTCAAATCGTTTGATGAACGAGTGTGGTATTCCGTTGAAAAATAATGGACTAAACCAGCAACAAGTATTGATGCTTGGACAAAAGATGAGATTCACAACTGTAATTAGAATAGCAAGGGACTGAATGCTATATTCATGGTTGTATCTCTAGAAGAATTTAAGAGAATCTTCATGTGTGAAATTGCAAAAAAAGCATGTGACATCTTGGAGGTTACACACGAAAGAATAAAAAATTGTGAAAAACTCAAAATTACAATTGCTTACTTCAAAATTTGAAGAGATTAAGATGATGGAATATGAAAGTTTTAATGATTTTTATACTAAACTTAACGATATTGTTAATTCCAGGTTTAATCTCGGTGAGAAGGTGGAAGATTCAAGGATCGTGAGAAAGATTTTGAGGTCTCTACCAGAAAGATTTCGGCCTAAGGTTACTGCCATTGAGGAAATCAAATATTTGGATGTAATAAAGGTTGAAGAGCTGGTCGGTTCCTTACAAACGTATGAATCCTCACTTCCTCAAATAAGAAAAGGTAAGTCTATTGCTGTAAAAATAATAAAAGAGGATCAAGATGATTTTTATGTTGAAGAAAATTTTAATAATGAAGATATAGATCTCATTGCAAGGAAATTTAGAAAATTCTTGTTTAACAAGAAAGCTAGTGGAAAACCAAAGCAAGATAAAGAACTTTTTGTAAAGAAAAATTATTCTGAAAATTGGAATAAATAAAAATTTTATAATAATAATGAAATAAAGTGCTATGAATGTTTTGGTTATGGCCACATAAGAATTGAATGTCCAAATTTTAAGAAAAGTAAAGGAAAATCATTAAATGTCACATTTAGTGATAGTTCAGATTCTGAAAGTTCAAGCTCATCATCTGATAATGAAAAATATTTTATGATTTTTTCTTCTATTGTGAATGATTTTCCTGAGATTGCACTAACAAAATCTGAAAGTGGTTGTAATTTCAGTGATTTAAATGTATCACTTGTTGATGCTGACCAAGAACTAAATTTACAGGAAGCATACAATAATGTGTGTGAAGAAGTGGTCAAATTAAAGAAACTCAACAAGAAGCTGTACAATAAATTTACTATTGTGGAGAATGAGAAAAACAATCTCTCTGAGACATTTAAAATTTCTAGTGTTGAAGTATCAATATTAAAAGATCAAAAGGCTACACTTGAAAAATAATTGGAAAAGTTTCAGGAATCCAAGCAAAAAATAGCAATATAGAAATTAGAAGAGATGTCGAGTTTTCAAATATCTAGTTGTGATCACATGATTTGGGGTATACAGTTTCCCAATGTATGGAACTTAAAGGATCATCATCCGCTACCACTTCATCAAAATGCATCATTTTTATCAAAAAAAGTCGAGAAGAGGAAGCTCCAAACAAAGCCATGTCTTAAACTCATGTTCCAAGAGCCACGCATGATAGAACAATGACAAAGAAGCCCAACCAAGGTAAGTTTATTCCTACTTGTCATTATTGTGGTATTCTTGGCCACAATAATCAAGTTCTTTCCCTACTTGTCATATAAGGTCATATTGCTTTAACTTGAATAAAGTGAAAAAAAAAAAATGGAGGTGAAAGAAAGCTAAAAAAGAAGGGAAAGACTCAAAAAATCAAGTTGATGAGATGAGTCAACAAATCACCTTTATAACTCTAAAACTTGGTGAACTAGCAGAATTTTACCTTCACAATAAAGAAAAGTTCATACAAAGTGGTGTTGATGAAAATAATATGACGCAATTTAAAGCAAAGTGGGTGGTTAAAGAAGATGTTTTGTCATATTAATTGAAATGATCACTTGCATGTTCTTGCATTTCTTGCATTTCATTTTAGTAGTTTAGGACATGCATTTTATTTTTCTGTTTTATATTTATGTTTTACTTCATGTTTCTGTTTTTCAGTTTTATATAAGAAAAAAATAAAATATAAAAACCAGTTTGATTAGTTTAAGTTTTTTTTTTTTTTTAAAAGTGCATGCTTGAAATGTCAAAGTTCGAGCACTTGTGTTCTCAAATGGTAAAATTTTGAACTTATGCATATCTCTACTTTGAGCAGTTCACTTTGTGCATACTAATCCTATGAGTCATCTTGACAAAGTTCATTTACAAAACACTGTGAGAAGCTTATGTGTATGCACCTCATAATTAAATTCCATATTTATTATCGAGATGCTCACCATAGAGGGAGTTCATGCTTTGAATTGACTAATACTAGTTGAACCTAGTACAATAATAAAGAAATCTCCCATTGCTAAACACAAAGTGTTGATCCATATAGAAAAAGTTGGTGTTTAATCATTGTGGAAAAAGACAAACACTCTACATGGATCTACCTCCTTTAGTTCTTATAGAAATAATCGTTGCTCTAATCATTATAAAAAAAGATGAGCAACAAATATGATCACAAAAAGGGGGTTGTGCAAACTAGTGTTTGGAGGAGATGCTCATGTATCTGGGCCTAGCATAAAGTTTAACTTTTAAGGTGTGTAACAAACTCTTGTGAGCATCTATAAGAAGCAAAACATCCATAAATAAAGGTCTAAAAAATATATTGAAGAAAGAAGATATAAAAGTGCTATGATATAAGGTTACTCACTCACACACTCACAAGAATTTTGACATTGATGATCTTTTGAGGAGTGAACATCTATAGTGATTGTTGCAAATAGGAGGATGAACTCTATTGAATTTATTTTGTGAGTGACATTATACTTGAACTAAGATGCATCTAGGCATGTTACTTGCTTCATTGTTTATGTAGAAAGAAAAATTATTTTTTTTCTATTTTGTTGCCTATCATTTTTGTGTAAAATAAACAAAGTGATAAAAATATAAAATATAACTTTTGGTTAGGTAAGTGTTGGATGTTGGTTTAGGTCTGGGACTTAGTTTCTGATATATTGGCATAAGTCCCAGTGGTGGGTCTTTGTTTTGTTTCTAAGTCCCAGTGGGACTCTAAGGCACAAAGCACGTGCACGGTCCTTAGTTACTTAAGTGACTTAAGTCACACGCCCAGCACTCTCTATATGCAAGCCGTAGGCTTCCTCATCTCTTCCATATCTTCTACGATTTACTTAGGAGAAATACTTGGGTCTAAGTTTCTTGACTAAAGGCTCTCAATCACGGATTTATGGTAAAATTTTGAGTTTATTCAAATCACTCTCTCCTTCTAGTTCTAGGTTTCGACACATCAATATCTGAAAATTGGGATTTTGATTCTTGATTTATGATGTTGAGGCTGCGATTTTGATTGGGCAGAGTGGGCATTGACATAGTTGATCATAATCAGAGTATTTTATTCATGTATTAAGGATGATTTTGGTGGGTTGCTACATTCTATCTCTCGGTTTTTAACTAGTGCCCATCATGTGTTTATTTTTATGTCTCAACCAAGCTACTTCTTTCATTTTGTAATGATTTTACTTGCATTCATGTTCATACATCAGATGCATATAATCCATGAAAAGTTGAGACGCATGTGAGTTATGAGTCTTGTCAGATTAGTGACAAAAAGGGAGAGATATATTGGAAGATTGATTTACTTCGGATATTATGAAATTCGTATTGTGAGTTTTAGGGGGAGTTTAAGTAATTGTGTTGTTGATGGAGAGTTGAATGAGTTTTTATTATTCTGATTAATAAATTTTAATATTGAGGGGGATAACTAAAATATGGATATAATTCAACTCCAAGATTAGAACATGCTTAGATTTTAGTCATTGTTCTTTGTCATTATTTTTTGCCTGGAATCTCTACTCGATCTCTTGCTCTACTGTTTGTACTGTTGACAGGTTTATATTACATTCATCAAGTTGGTTTTGTCACGAATCCGTCAAATGGGAAGATTGTTGATGTAAAAATTTGTTGGCTAGGATTAGATGACTACGACCTATTTGAATTATTGGATAATTGTAATTTGCCTTTATCTTTATTTATAAATATTTAAATTCAAAGATAAATAAATTAATAGATAAAGGTTTGTCTTTATTCTATAAATATTTGAATTCTTTTTTCTTTTTCTTTTTTATGGAAACAGACTCGTTTCATTAATAAAACGAAGTTACAAATGTGACTTATACATGGAAAATCCAGACTATAAGTCAAACTACGCATCAGATCTGGAGCTTCTCCATACACAAATTCTTTTGTGCCAGACATTTTCTTAACTTCTAAGAATTCTCTCCAAACAGAGAAAGCGTTCTGTAAAAACAGAACTTCACGACCCCCTCTGTCCTCTCAAGGAGGAAGAGTACGGGACACTGCTATGGATATTAAATCCAAAAGCCTATTTCTATTATAATACTAACTAAAATAACAAAGCCAAAAACTATAAATAAAAACACATAACCAACTACAAAGCCACAAGCATTGGCGTGAACCCGGACATCACGCCTACCGCAAGCATCAGCAAATCGAGTCTCAACGACACGAGCACCCAGCGTTAAGCACGAGCACACAGCCTCCATTGCGCAGGTAGCCACCTACGCACGAGCACTGGTCGTACGACCACCGACCGTAACATCGTCCGCCTCTCTCGAACAGCTCTAGCTCCGGATTGTGTCCGATCCAAAACTCAACACCACACTCGGGTCAAAAACGAACAAACTGAACGACAAAAATAGAAAAACAAAACAGAGCCGCTTCTAAGCGGTCGGGCCAATTTTCAACTAATAACAGCCTTCTACTAACATCATGCCACCTCAGAAATTACATCAAAATCATCCTACACTCGTTCACATGTGATAGAAAAAGGCAAAGAGAAAAAAAGATAGGAACCGAGGAGAAGCTTCACGTTTCAATTCACACCGACTGTTGTTTCACGCCAACCAGACTTCCACCGCCAGCATCCACCTCCACCAGTCCACTACCACCATTCCGACGCCAAGTATTGCCCACCATCTCAGTTGTTCACTCATCCAAGCCGATTTCGCCCCACGAGTCCATTGTCCATGGCTTCTTTTGGAACTGTTTCTCATGTTTTGATAAACACCCAACCCACCCAGATAATTAAATTGAGATGTGATTGTGATATGCTAAAATCATGTTCTTATTAGTTTAAGTTCAGTTGATTTACACCATTTGGGATCTAGGGAAAACTGGTTTTCAGAATCCAAGTGGTGAGGGACGAAAGAGAGATGTCAGAGACAAAAACTGATTTACCCAAAACAGATTTACACTAGTCTGGCCAATAAACCCAGATGCAAAGATAAAGAGAATGACAAAAAAGCTCAACATTTTTGAACAAACCCAAATGCAAAATATTTGAAGCAAACCCAGGCGAAATCTCAAATATACATCGCACGTCGTACATCAAGCATCTCTCTTTGTCCCTCTTTCGCTTTTCTTTACAATTTTGTCACTCAGATAAGTTTTCCCACAGATTTTCTTGGAGTCCAGTCACTCTTGCTGCAAAGCTTTTAGATCTGCTTCATGACTCAACTGCATGTTACTTGCTTCACTTTTCTATCTGCTTTACTCATGAAAAAATCCAGTTCCCCTCT
Source organism: Juglans sigillata (assembly GCA_003123805.1). Classification (NCBI taxonomy): domain Eukaryota; kingdom Viridiplantae; phylum Streptophyta; class Magnoliopsida; order Fagales; family Juglandaceae; genus Juglans; species Juglans sigillata. Next base: position 4,957 of record QEOY01134298.1, on the reverse strand, counting down.
CTCAGCTATAATTCCTCGACTCTTAATGAGGAGGGCAAATGAGTTGGTCATTTTGGAACTAAAAGATGAATTAGAAGTGGAACGAGACTGAATCGGAAAACCCCACTTGAGATTTAGCCTGAAACCAAAACCCATTGTATTTCTTGGAACAAAAATGGCAGAGAAAGTTGGTCCATTAATTATGGATGGAGTTCATCACGCTACAGGGCTGCAACAAAATGTGGATGCGTTGGTGGTGTCACTCTCGACCACCGGTTCTTCATTTACAACTACAAGTTGAAAATCAAGGAAGGGGCGTCTGGACAGGGACTCGATGGCGACTGGGCGTGGCTTAATAACCCATTTGCAGAATCACTAGGAGAACAAAGATGCGGAAATTGTAATCTCGTTTGAGAAAAGCTGTGGGTGGGCGACGGAACTTGGTGGTTGCGATGGCATTGTCTGGTTGAGGTGACAATGGAGTTGGTTTCGTGTGGCACCGTTCAGGGGAAAGGGCTGCGAAGGGGAGGGGGGTTGTGTCTCTGTTGACGTTGGGCTGATAATCCCATGTAGTGCTGGTTCATACTAACTGTGGTGGAAAGCCTAAGTGTCTAAAAACTATTGGCAGGCTGTTATATGAGGATCTTCAGCCGAACCGACTTTAAGGAATTCTCAAAACAAAAACTGGACAACAAAATGAATGAACAGTGCACATAACGTCGACAGTGGCGCATGCAGTTCACTGGTCACTCATGGAGGAAAGTCGACAGTCAGTCTTGGAAGTCCCGGAGTCGAGGAATCAGGAGAAGCCGAGCGTGGCGTTAGAAAAAGGCTCCCCGATAGGGCGTGGTAAACACACGCAGACGAGATCAGGAAACTTACTCTCGCGCGTGCGGGCTACGCTCCACTTCGATGGACGCCGGATTCTGTGGTCTTGAAGATCGGCGGCTGGGCATCTTCCCGGTGGGGTGCTTGTTGACAAGTGACGGACGGAAAGACCCGAACGACAATCCTCCTTTATTCGGTCCTGAAAAATACAAAAACTAACAAAAAAAAATACACAGACAATAAGAGAAGGAGAAAGGAGCGGAAGGAGAAGAGATGAGGAGGGAGGAGCCGAAGCTCCCACCCCCTTTCGCTAACTCTGAGTCTAGGAGGGTTTTGATCGAAGGCTTGGGGAGAATAATTAAATAGATAAGTGATTAAATAGATAAAAATTCAAAAGATTTTTTATTAAGATTGAAAATTGTTAAATACGTAGAACTGGACATATTCGGCATTTAGGCCATTCAAAATGAACGATAGTACCCCATTGTACCACGTGCAAGTGATGATGTCGCAAAAAGAGATATCAGATTTTAAGAAAAATATTATAATTATAAAGAGATTTTAAAAATATAAAACTATAAATATTACGATTTCAAATATTCTTTATTTATTTTTTGTTGAATTTCCTCTTTTGATATCTATTATATATATAATATAAGCTGTCTATACTATTATGCTACAAGTTTCTATTAATCCACTTTCTTAATTAGTTTTAATTCATTTCTATTAGAAGGAATATTAATAAATATATACGAAGGATTCAGTCTTTTTCTCGTTTTTTATATATGCGAATAATTAAAGATCAGAGTACCTAACGTTTTACTATTGTGGTGGTGACCAGATCTACTGTATTCAACATGTGGCTTCTTGTCTGACTAACATAACCTTATTGATTTATGAGCCATTCCATACTTTTTTTTAAGCTGTCTTCTATGTATGGTTCCTCGTGACTTTCTGGAGGTTAATTTAATTATAAGGACGTGCTGTGTTTGGGTAGTTGAGTCATCTGATATCGCTCTATATTTAATATTTTATTATTATTTATAAATCATCTAAAATCGTCTCACATCCAAGCGTGGCCATAATCTTTAATGTCAGCTAAATGGTTAACACAAGTAATTTGTAACATGACTTGTCGGAATATCCTAGGAATCTACTTTTAGGAAGATAAAATATAGTCGAGGAAGTCATGTTCATAACTACTTCGACGACCACATGTTGCCAATTTTTATTTATTTATTTTTTTAAAAAAAATTATATATGAAAGAATAATTAGTTTATAATACTACGATATTGTAAAAATAAATAAATAAATAAAATTGTAATTATCTCGACAAGCATTCTGCTTTAACTTTTTGTATTTTTCCTGTAATTGCACTTACCTTATTCTGCTTTCTTTTTGTTTTTATTTTTCATTTTTATTTTTTCGTTGTAATTTAAGTAAATGTTAAATCTTGGAACTTCTGTTTGCTACGTGGGGCATCAGAAGCAGTGCGGTAAATTGGGCCGTGTTGAATTCAGTAAATCGAAGTGAAGCCCAACTTAACCTTAAGTGGGCTTGCTTTGCAAGTCGTCAGATCTGGACGTTTACGTGCATGGAAAATGCTAGGGAACCCAGTTCGGCTTCCCTGCACAGTTCGTTGTCAACGTCTTCCCGAGTAGGCAAGGCAGCCCAGTGAAACGTCTCCCCTGCCCCGCGTCTCCCCTGGCTCAGTTCGTCTCATGTAAATCTACAATTTTTTTTTGGGTCATTGTTTTCGAAACAAAGTAAAATTGTTTTTGGAATTTGTTTTAGAATTTGTTTGGATTTTGTTTGTGGCTGTTTTGGAATTTGTTTGTGGCTGAGACTCATTGTTGAGTTTTGTTGTAGACAAATAGATGATTTTCAGAGCACCAAGTGCTCGACAAAATGCCCCAACAGTTTTGTCTTTGCATATTAAAGACAAAAATGCAAAGTTTAAGAAGAGTTGTGTACTTAAACGGGAACCCAAAACGGGTTCCTAGCATTTTCTTGATGTGCATATGAATGTCTAATGTGCATAAGATTGAACCCGTTTAATTAGGATGTGCGACAACTCAACATGCCTCTCGGGCCATTTATGTACCCAATTAATAATTTCTTTCTACGTAAGGGAAATAATGATACTGCTAGATAATTAAGAACTAGTGGCAACATTTTCACAGATGATCAGTACTTACACTGCTTTATCGATAAAAAATTCTCACATGTGCAGATCCATTCCTGGCAATGTAACTAGTGTAGTCATTACCCACAAGACTGACAAGGCACACAGAGGACTTCAGGTCTCTAGCAGTAAACACCTTTCTTTTATGAGATGTTGGAAGAAATCGATCTGGGTGGTCATGTTTGGGCCAGGGTACACAACAGTATCAAATGCACATGTTCCTCTAAGCAAAGTTCATTCCATATCTCAATAGTGAGATCCCATGCTTCCTCCATCTATACTGAATCGGAGACTTGACTCCTATGAACTTCGCTGCGCACATATATGTATATAATAAGGTTCAACACACGAAAAAGATAATAAATAATATGTTTATAAATTATACACCCACTAATTGTAAATAGCATAATTGACATAAACTAGTATTGAACTTAGCAACAACACTCATATCTGGAAGGCAGAGGCAGAAACTTGCAGCAGCCAACAACATACTATGGAAAGAGAAATGCTATGCCACTATTCACTATCACACTCCACTTCTATAGCATTTTCATAGGGTGTAGTAGTGTTTTTCATAGGGTACTATAGGGTGTGGGGTGGTAAATAGTGGCTGATGAGAAAAGTTTTTCCTAGAAAAATATAAATAAAATCATTATTTTTTATTGCGGTTATACAATCATTCCAGCAGAGAATACAGCCTTTGAACGAAGCTGTCAAGGTAGGAATTCTCAAGCCCTGTGCTCAGCAGTAACTCTCGCCATTTAGTATGGTTGGCTCTCACCTCCTGCCCAACCTTGCTATCATCATCCATCGCTGCCCTCACAGCCCTGCACACTCCCTCCCTAGTAAATAGCCCGTCTTCTTCACCTTTTTCAACCTCAACTCCTAATTTTATATCTCCGGCCAACTCCCTTGCAATGATATATTGTTCCACAGCGTGTGGCAGAAGCACTAATTGGCACTCACTCACTAGGCCTTCAGCTGAAGAGTTTGACCCGCAATGTGTCACAAAGCACCCCACAGAAGGGTGCTGCAAAATCAACTGCTGCTGTACCCATTCCCCATGAACAAGCCCTCTTCCCATTACCCTCTCCTCAAACCCTTTTGGCAATGCAGACTCAATCGTTTCAACCCCCATTGGTGGTTTTAGCACAGCGAAAAATGGTAAACCCGATAGCTCTAGACCCAAAATTAGTTCTTGAAACTGATCCTTCTTTAAAATACATTCGCTTCCCAATGCACAGAATATCACAGTTTTAGCCTCGAAGCCATCCATCCACGTTGCCCATTTGTTTTCTAATGCTGAAGTTGGTGGCCTGGGCACCATTGGGCCTGAAAGAATCACAGGCTTTCTAAATTGTGCTTCCAGATAGTCACAATAAATCCCTTCCATCTCCCTGCAGGCTTTGAAAACAAGGGCATCGCAATCTATATAAGAGATCATTAGGCGTTCCACGAATGATATGCCGCCTTGGCCATCTTTCTNTCGCAATCTATGTAAGAGATCATTAGGCGTTCCACGAATGATATGCTACCTTGGCCATCTTTCTTCACAGTTAAAAGTGTAAGTGCTTCTCGGGATTCATGGGCAGATAGCTTAATCGAAGAAGGTGGGAAACTCTGCGGAGGTGCTTTAAGATCGACCTCTGTTAAGGATTTCTCAATGTGTTTCCTTTCTGGGCTAATCAAATATCCCACGGCTGGAGGGCCAACAACTGCAAGACGTATAGCCTTGATGCATAGGCGGCGAGCCAAGGATGGTAACCAGTGAGCGAAATCGTAGAATACGAAATGGGGCTTGATGTCACGAAGAGAGGAATAAATTGTGGGTTCAGTGAGGTCAAAGGCAGTGGTGAGGAGGGATAACGATGAGCGAGGAATATCTGCAGTTATTTCAGTACCAGAAGGGAGGCCATCTACGTGTGGAACAGTAATTGGGATGAAAGAAATGAGGTCTTTGTACA
>QEOY01134297.1:400915-438194 GCA_003123805.1 Juglans sigillata | reverse complement strand
TGTGAACGAAAAGTTATTACTTTTTGTAATTCTGAAAACTGTTGGGAATAGATACATATAATATGCCTGCTGCCGAATGACACAACGGTTGGACTTAGTCCAATGGTTGCCTTGCTTCTTCTTCACCTGTATGGGACCAGTTCTAGTCACCGCGTGCGCAATTAAAATTTGTTTTTTCTAAGCATCGCAGCGCCTTGCGCATGGAGGGCCTCCTGATGCGTTGCTACGCCTCGTGCATGCCCGCATGCAGTGCGTCGCGCCCTTGAGCCCATGCGTTACGGTGCTTCATGCCTTGGAGCTCTAGCCGCATGGAGAGCCATCTTCATAAATCATTTAAAAATGATTCTTGCCATGGGGATGACTCGAACTCCAGTCCTTTGGTAAACCAGATCCATAATTACCACTCAACCAACGGGTGACTTGTGCGCTTGTAGAGATGCAAACTTTTATAATTCTCATAAACATTCCACATCTTCTCTCTTTCCAAAGTAACTTACAACTTCCGAAATCAACTCAAAAAAAATTATTAATAATAAATATTATATATATATTATTTTAAAAATATTTCCAACAAAAATTTCTTTCCAAAATATCCTTTGCCACAGTAGCTAAATCAGGTAATTCCAGCATATTCAAATAAGTAAAAGGAGTACCTATATCAGATTCAGCTACGCGGACGAAGAGATCGCGACCATGGCCTTTGTACTCCTCTTGAAGATTACGCACTTCCTCCGTCCAAATTGGGCAGAGGTTGATCTTATTAGTAGTACCGATTCGGCCTTTCCTCTCTCCATTATTTGTATATGAGTAAGCCTGGCACCGGGAGCTGTCAAGGCACAACTTTCTGCATTCTTCTTCATCTTCTACAAACTCCGTTTTATCTGGGTCGGTCACTTTCATCATCTTTAAGCTCAAGAACTTGTCTCTGGAGCTGAGTGCTGTCGAAATTCTGGTACACCCGCCAGAAAAATCTCTAGCTTTCCAATCCTCCGGACTACTAGGCTTGAACCCCGGCAAACATTTGCATACTAACCTATTGTTAATATTGCAGCTGCCAAATTTTCCGCATGCATCATAAATACTACAATTGTTTTCCGGTTCCCACAACATCAAAAATTGAGAATACCAGTACTGTAACTGCCCTGAGTAATCCATCACCAACCTTGATTCTTGGATCAAGGGGTCAGAATTGTTGGAATATGATAGTAACTTATCTATGGCATCAGGCATCTCATCCGAACTGAGGAACTCACTTTTACTTACCCAGTATTCATCCGAATTTTTTGAAACGACATACCGATCCCTTTCAGCTTGTAGCTTAAACTTGAAAACCCCAGTTCCCGGGTTATCCCTTCCTTTCCACGAAGCCAACTCTAGGCCTTCTACCATTTTCATACCTGGAAGAAACGTATCAGCTGGATCTTTGAAGCTCTCCCACAGATTTACCACCCTGCTATTACTAACATCCGTCAAGACCAGGTTTCCAGAATCCATGAGTTTCACGTACCCATTTTTAATGGGGGTTCTACGGATAATAATAGACCAGTAATCATTCCCAGTGCCAGTGGTGTCGGATACCCTGAGGTTTCCATCTTCGTCAGTTCCAAAAACCCCAGTGGAATCCTTCGGTATCGGGTTGTCACGGTTGGCAACCCACACAACAGTTTGATTTGGCCAACTGTGATACCATATCCCAACGAACCTGATGCCGCTAGACTTTCCCATAGGGGTAAAGAATCCCAGTTCAAACTTCCCTCCAGCGGAGATAAGAGTTGGTCCATTGTCTGTAATCTTCTCGCCGAGCTTCAAAATATCTCTAGCCTCGGAATATGCTGCAGGGGAACACAAGAAGTACACGTACGAAAAGAAGAAGATGTAAGACAGCAATTGTTTAACATTTTTACGAAGAAAGTAGCTGGGATTTGAAACTGGAATTCTCGTTGTGATTTTGAACATACTGAAGTTGCTTCTCATCTAGTTGACAAAGCTTCTGCCTAGCAACGTTCTCTCTTTCCAACCAAGCAGCAAGCAATAATTGGACAACTTTTGCATGTCCGATTCCTGTACTATATAATATATTATTTTTATTGATTTATATGATTTACGTTAGTTTTATTTTATAATAAACAATAATTTTACAATTTAATTTACCATACTAAATCATATCAATTTGTTGATTTATTTTTATTAAACTTATTTGTGAATAAAGTATTTATTTTTTCTTAAGTTTTTAAATTAAAAATAATTTTAAAATTATATCTATCATTTCAATTAATCTTGTACAAGAAACAACCCTATACTTTATTTTAATAACAAAAAACAAAAGTTGTATTTCTATCCATCTTCTATATATATTCAATATTAATGCAAGAAACATGCAAACTTCATGCATGGTCTCTCGATGGATCGAGGATGGAAAAAAGTTTCAAATTTATTTCCAATCGTGTCTTATTTTCCAAATATTGGTTGTTGCGATTTGGTTTGGTTTCTGTACGTTTTCTTTCTCTTAAAATTCATTTGAAGTTAATTAGAATTATTGTCGTGTACTGTACATGAGGAGGAGGAGGTTTACGACTGGTTCTAGTAGTCTTTTTTAGAATTATTGATACATAAGATTACAATAAAGGAAAGAGACCTATACAGAATAGTTTCAATCTTATTGGTTGGGGATCATGGTCCCTTAGCAGTAGTCATGATTTTCTATCTGATTACCACTGCGTACACACGATGATAGCCCACTACGGATCACGGTGACCATCCGTAACAAGTATCCCATTCCGCCCGTTATTCATATTCGCCACAAAGACCCTTATAAAATCACAAAGAATCAGTAAAATAAGTTCTTTGACAAGTCTAATNTGTTAGCTATTCTGCAAAGTAGGATTAATTTCTTTCTATAGAACTAGAACTTGGACTTGAATATTTCCGCTGCAGTAGAAGAGTTAAAGGGGAAAGACTTTTGTATAAGTAAGCTGAGTTAGAGCAAGATGAAAAACAACTACATGCCTCAAACTTTTGGACAATAGGGGTTTTTTTTTACGACATAATTATAATAGGTTTGAGATAAGTATAATAGGCTTAGGGCCAAACCAAATCGATCTAACACTACAGGAATTTTCCCTTCTCGCGGGGAGCGAAATCTCCGCATTTCCCCTGTTTTCTCGCAGCAAATTNCTGTTTTTTCGCAGCAAATTTCCAGAAACTGCGAGATTCACTCTTCGCTAATCGGTTGAAAGTAAAACGTCTGGTCAGTGGAATTTCGGTGATAAATCATGGGCGGCCGCAATTGCTGCACCTAAGTCGGCCAACATTTCTCGCAGCAAAATCGTCTTGCAAATTTGGGAGAAGGGCAATTCCGGTGAGGAGGCGTCGCAAATTTGGGGTTATTTACGGCGAGTTTGCGGGGCTGTAAAATCCAAAATTCGGCAATTTTGGGGTTGGCAGTAAGAAGCTTTGTTCATTTGCGGTGAATTTGTAGACGCCGCGATTCCTAGGATTTTACATACGGTGAAAGAGCGATATCCCCGCAATTTTTTTTTTATTCTACATGCGGTGAATTTGATTACCACGTCGCAATTTCTAGTGCTGATCCATACGGTGAAAGAACGAGATCCCCGCATTTGGTTAAGATTCTACATGCGGTGAATTCAATTACCACGCCGCAATCTTAGATGGGTTTTACATACGGTGAGCATGTATGGCGCAGGAAATGCCAAATATCAAGGCTTGCTAACAAATTTACAGCTGCGTGGGTTAATGGATATGCAGTGAATAAATTATAAGAACCCACTCACAGAATTAGATCGATGGGTTTTCCGAACGCTGGATTCAAACAATAGTTGAGAGCAAATTTATGGGTTTTTGGATTCACTGATGCAGCAACGTCGTTGCAGGAATTTATGGGTTTTTCGATTCACTGGCTTCAAATCACATTAACGTTATTTAAAGCTCATGTTCTTCACCCAGGTTAGTTTGCAAATCATTCAATATGTACTCTGAATTGAAACAACCTCTATCGCAATTCCCCTGTTTATCATCTTGGCATGCATATTGATTCTCCACCAATCATAAAATATATTTTATTTATATTGATTCTTTGCCCCAGTATACGTCTCATGAATTTATAATGTCCAATCATAAAAAATTATTCTTCTTTAATTTAGAGATCATGATCAGGAAATTAGATAGATGCAGATGCATCTAATTTAATTGAACCCAATAGCTCAGTACGTACTCTATGTGACTCATGAATTTGCCAAAAATAAATTACAAACGGATGAGCAATATTATATATAAAAAGAGCTAGGGAAATAGCATATATTAGCAATATAAGATGACGTCCTTCTCATCTATTTATATGATCAGGTCCTAATATATACTTCAAGTCTATTTAGAAATTTAAGATGACATCCTGATCATTCCATGCATATCGATGATTCTTTATACAAATCATGGAATTAAACAAACATAGATACATGTGGGAATACTTTGCAGTGGTTATTAATTTCTTAACATCTTGGTGGTAACAGGATCTAATTAGATTAAGCATTCTTTACACCACACTAACCCAGAAAAAATAAAGAAGATCAGGAAGAAAGAAGTCAAAAGAGTAGTAACGTATGTAATCAAGAAGAAAGAAGTCAAAGATGTACATCTTTGAGATTCCTCTCATTTATGTACTCTGCCAAACCTGTATTTGAGGACTTTTGTTTTAGATTTAATATAATTCAAACACCATATGTTTTTCCAATAATTATCATGTACATTGCCATCCAGTTTTCATACAAATAAGCTTGAATGTGAACATTTCTAATATTTTTTTAGAAATACATTATAGCAGCTTTCTTCTAATTGTCATGCAATTCCTTAAATTCCTAAAAACATCTACTGCCACTAAACACATGAAGAATATGTCCGTCTCATTGGAATTGTTGTCAACATGGCTATACATTAATATAAACCCTATACATTAATTTAAACCTGGGAATGAGTCCATATAAGTAGCATCCAGCAGGCTCATTGGTGCATCAAAAAATTCCACTTGGCTGATATCAACATATGGGAGCTTATGTCTACCTGAAAAATACACATGCCTCAAACAATTATTGATGTGCTTGAAGTAATTATTGATGTCTACTGCAAATTACAAAGAATCAACCAAAAACTAACCTTATGGGCTTCATTGCATGTACAAACTTAAGCAGACAATAATTCATGCCAGTCATTGAATGTACAACTTAAACTTATGCCACTCATTGCATGTACAAACTAAACTAAGCAAAAGCCTCCAATAATTCATTAAAATCTGTTATATCATCCATATTTCACAGGAAAATAGAAGATGCATTAGGCAGTGGCATGATTTTTTCTAGTTCACTGCTCTAGGCTCTACATTAAAGACCCTTCTATGTTTATCAATGTACAAACATTACAGTTTTGAGGCATGAGCTCCAAATAAAGAACATATCAACCCTAAACCAAACTCACAAATGTATTTGATTTAACAATGGTCACAATTCAACCATCTGTAGGGTGGATAAAATTTTCAGCCCTATATATGATATTAAAACTGCATATCATGTAGCACACACCTAAGCACAAAATGGATGACCTGTCCAAGTATCTTTCCTATGATATGATGTGCAAGTATATGATATGCACTACATTTTCAAGCACTACATTTGAGGCTATATGATATGCAAGTATATAGCCTGTCCAAAAACAGGGGAATGAATGGTGGAAATTACCACCTAAGCCCAAAATTCCAGCAAACGATATCTTCATGCCATTTTTGTTTGACCCACACCACCAAATATTGAAAACAGTGCATACCCAGTTAGTTTTTTGAAGCTAGATAATTTTGTATGCATACAAGCACTAATGTCCATATAATATACCAAAACAAAACACCAATTGGTTAAAAAACTGTATGCAACATGAAAACGTTACCAAGATTAAATCTCTTAATCTTTACATGCATATTCAACATAAATCTCCACTGTTAGTCTATTACAGGAAAAATTACCAAAGATTTTTTGGTGACTAGTATACATCTCACAGAATGCTGGGTTTTAATATCACCACCATCATAACTAATCTTATGGAATACAATGATCAACTCTCTTAATCAATGCAGACAAGGCATGCAATAGGTTGATTGTTTTAAAGTATACTTACAAAGTTTAAAGAAATAACCTTTAACAAAGTACCTTCACCAAGCAACATGTAGGAAATATTCATCTTGGACATTTTATGATGCCAATCCAGCAAGTACAACCAACTTCAAAATCCTGCACCATTTTCTAGACAACTAATAAACAAAATATGTATAGGCCAGCAAAAGTTAGCAATATTATATTCTTCACGAATACATCTTAACAAATCATCAAAAACTCCCAAGTTTAGAGTTCCCATCCAGCTAAATTGGTGCAAGAGTGTCTCTATTAGACACTCTTTCAGATGGAGGGTCAGACATGTGAAACTCCATCCTTTGGTCATATGATTGTTGCCAAACCAATAATTGAAGTACATCCTTTTTAAGGTCATCCAATTCATTCTTGTACATCATTGCCTCATTTTTATGTTTCTCATTTTCTTGGGCAAGGTGCTGAACTTGTGCTGACATGGATGATGGTCTAGGCTCGGGTATAACTGAACCACCAAGTCCTCTTGCATAACCAGATCTGTGTTCTAGCACGTCTCTGAATATAATATTTGCAGCCTCATCTGAAGTGAAATACTATAAATACTCTGAAGTGAAATAAATGGGATAAAATGCCTATTAGTATTTTACTTTCTACATGGTCCACACAACCAAGACCATCCAAAAAGTCCACTTTCTTTCTCTGTGATAAAGCTCCATGCAGCATAAATAAAATTCCGAATAAAAAATAATAACATAAAGCCATGTTGGTAGAGCCAGGTGGATAAATTTTTGTTCTGAAATCTGAATGGCAATAGAAAAGCTTTTACAAATCATTCATGTTTGGTTTGTGGTTGTAGACAGGTTGAAATAAGCTCATGAAAATATATTTTTAAACTGGAGTGAAATAAGCTCTTTTTACAGATTATTAAACCTCTGAAAATTCTCCCTTAAGAGCATTGGCAATGGACTAGCCAAATGCCAATGCAAGTCTAAACTTTAGCTAGATATGAGAAAAAGCCTCCACATTGGACTAGCCAATGGTCCAAAGCTTAAGACTTGATGAATAGTAAATCTTAAGTCCTCTCCAAATATGGTTAGTTACTATTCACAATGGAAAGCAATATTTAATTATTTAATCACTTTCCTCTCTCTTTGAATGGTAAAACATGCATGGCATGCACATTATTTCTATTGATTGATAGAGTAGATACATTATTTCTACAAAGTATGAAGATCTAAAAAATATATAAATTGTATTTGCAAAAAAAAATAATAATAATATTATATTATTATTTTAACTTTATAATGGCTAGTCCAATGTGGACTCACCTAGTCAAAAATTGATATTATAGCTAAAACTTAAGATTCTAGGCAAATTTTAGACTTGGCAATGGCTAGACCATTGCCAATGCTCTAGATTTATGAAATAAACAAGAGCATTTCAAAAAATACCTCTCAACTGAGCTCTTACTAGATTGTATATCTATGTTTGCATAAATAAAATTTGAGAGCAATGAACGATAACATTCCACCTCAGCTGAGAAAATCCTACGAGAAAAGTTTAGCTTCACCCCAATATAATATTACCAACTATGTTCAATCATTAGATTTTCATGAAACTAATAAGTAGTGGACTTTTTTCCAAAAGGACAAAGACGAGCACGTAAGAAAATACTTACTACTAGGATCTCGGTTGTGTTTGGATGTTAAAGTGGGTTGAGTTGAGTTGAGTTGAGATGATAAAATATTGTTAGAATATTATTTTTTAATATTATTATTATTTTAGAATTTGAAAAAGTTGAATTATTTATTATATTTTGTGTTGGGATTTGAAAAAGTTGTAATGATGAGTTGAGATGAGTTGAGAGTGGTTTAAGTTCCAAACGCACCCATGCTTAAAGGTGAGTCTGAATGAAATCAGTCTCCAATGGCACCCACATGTGCTGCGTCTTGAAAAGCACCCATGGGTAAGTAGATTTCTCTAAAGATAAAACAACTCTCAACTTTTTGTGGACTGGTTTCGTGTTGTGGACTGACTTCACTCAAGTGACTTTGCACCAAGTGACAGACTTCAAAAAGATAAAATTGATTTCCCTCCAAATTTGCCGCCTAGATTTTTCACTATCCCGCGTACTACTTGCATCTAACGGTGGGACCCAGCTGGACCTTACACGTGTGCATTGAGGTTATATTATATATATATATATATAAATCATATCACTATGTTACATTCTCGTGTTTAACACCTATTTAGTAAGATAATATTTTTAATTCATCTTCTTTAATCAATGACAAGTACAATGATGCAATTGATCTTATCTAATTAGATGCTCATACCTTTTCATATGGGAATTAACGTATGTTCATGCCACCTTTGTATAGAAATGAATAGAAAAGCATACATACCAATTGAGATTCTATGACATTTGTTCTCGCATAAAACCATTGCTTAAAATTACGCAGATGATTAGTGGCCGGGGTTCCATATTACATAATAAATAGGCATATATATTAAGGCTCTTGCTAATCTGGTCCATATGCCTACATTTTCCACTTGCACATTTTTTCCATTACTCAATATTAAAGCTCTTGCTCTATCTGAATCAGGCATCCACTAGCCCTCAAAGGAAGACTTGATAATTAATGGTGCCTCAAAGGATGACGAGTCTGACTGAAGGCAATAACATAATTACTCGCCTGGAATATTATGAAAGAACTTGGAAGAATAGTAGTACACAACAGATTTGTTAAGTTGTATACATGGCTTGAATTCAATGAGAAATATTATTTGTTGATCTTTGTATTAGTCTATAAATACTTGAAATCTGAATATATTTGTAGTAAGGAAAACAGAGTCAGTAAATACCAATATAATAGTTCATCCCCAAGATCAACTACATATCCATGATGAAATCTGATTTTACAGGAAGTACTTCATACACGTATACAAACCAATTACTAAATTTCCAAGGTATGGTCACCTGACCAGACTAGATGATATTCGGGCATTATAATTAATATCACACACTGACAAAGTTCCAGACTGATCAACATCCAGATATTCAAATTTTTCCATTACAAATTTACAAATGAAATGTCTTCTTCAATTATCTTCAACTGTCATTTTCAATAAACTTGGCAGCACTGTGGACTTCTGTTATCTTCAACATCCAGAGTCTATATACAATAAACTCGGCAGCACTGTGGACTTTAGTTACCTTCCCACCATTTTCAGTTTATATAGAATAAACTCAGTAGCACTGTAGGAAAAGAAAGATGCAATGTGTGAGCAAATAAATATACTGGAAAAGGTAAAAAATAATCACCACGCAAATAAATAATCAAACACACATATAATACATGGAGTAGAAATCATATATGTTTTGACATAAGCAACATTGTATCTATCTCTCGCATTAAATATTAACCTCCCAACGAAAATATAATGAATAAGATGGGAGCCTCCTTTGGGAGAAGAGAAAACCAAATAATAAACCACCGACTATATCACTCAACTAGCATTGCCAAACTTCAATATATATATAATTGGAGGACGAAGTCACAATATAGTCGTAGATGTTCAAATATTGGACAAAGTCAACATATATAGAACAATTTCTGTGGGGACTACAGATTATTGGTCCATAATCTTTCTAACTAAAACCATTATATATAAGATGGTCTATATCAACCCCAACGATATATATTAACATAGAATATACATATATGGGTCAAGAAACACACATACCACACATACATACATAAATATATATATTGAAATAAGAACTCTATAGGAAAAACTGAAGAGATTTATGGGCTTGGACATGTCAAAAACTTAAAACCCATTGGACAGGTTCTTGAGTTTTAAAATAGATGTTAAACGTGATGATTCTAGCTAAGTTGAAGCCATTTCATAGTGCTTAAGCACTATGAAACCCAAATGGGACAGATGATGGTACGTACCGGTAAACTAACAAAAAAATAAATGTGGGACAGCAAAACTTAGTGTATATGCCTGCAATATTTATAAAGAAAAGGAAGTAATTGTAACATCATCTGGATGAACACTACTTATTGCTATGAGTTTAAAGAGTGGTAGAGCATTAGCTTTGGGTCATAGTGACAACAGGATAGGATGACAATGAAAAGAAGGATAAAGGCGAAAGACAAAATAGAAAGACAAGCGACTTGTAGCTGATCTAGCTAGGCAGATCATATTCATGAATTAATAAATATATTTCTCAGAACCATCCATACAGCCAATGTTTTCCATCTGGTGGAAATATTTAATGACAGCTTCAAGTGGTATGAATCATGAAGTTAATAACATCATGTTAATTGATCATTCATCCACTACTAACTGGAGAGCCATAATTCTTTTTACTAAAGCTTCAAAACATATCAGTTTGCACACCAAATTATCAACATCGGCATATTACGCTAATAAAAATTAAAACTCAGACCACATGTAAAGATTCAATTGTTAAAATTGTGCTACATTACCTATTTTCATTTATTATTCAAAATAAACCTTAGACTAAAATATAAGTCGGTAACGCAGGCAATATGTGAATTTTAGTAATTTTGAGTGGAAAATGTTAAATACTTGTTAGGCGAAAATTAAAAAAATAAATAAATCCGTGTCATGTTTGAAAGGTAGGATGCAACACACACGGATATTTTTACAACATACCAGCTAAGTTCCTAGTACTTTTGGTCAATGTAAATTCATCCACTTGGAACGTTTGTGATGAGCAAATTATTTATTGGTCTCCTGTATGACCATGAAACGTGTGGAGATGAGGGTACATATTCATTTGGGATCTAGATTATGGTTTTCATGCTCTCCAATCAGTACTTAAAATTGCTGATTTTACATGTTAGTATATCTATACATATGTCATTGTTTGGGGTTGCGGTCAAAACATAGCAACAACTTCAAGTTGTGAGAACCATCTAGGAAATACGGAAGAGAGCATTGACTAAATTAACTATTGCTTGGTCACCCAAAACAACATTCGACAAACCTCCCAAAACTCCAAATTAATTATAAATCAGCATCTAAAAACTGATCAAAACCCATCCTCAAGCATCAAAAAGTTTCCAATGTAGATAAAGCACTGCAATTCATAACAGATTCACAATTAAACTAGTATCTGAATATTTAAGCCTCCAATGACTTTACCTTTCACTTGCAAATGAACCCAAAAAAAAAAATAGCTAAATGCATATACCCAAAACAGAGAGAGATAGACATGGAATGAGGAGAGAAATACCACACAGATTAAAATGAGAGGAGATAGCTTGCTGAAATAGGGACCGAGTGGAGAAGCCGTGCGCGACGGTGGGACACAATTGGGCAGCCGATAGAGAGAGAGGGACTGAGTGAAAGTTAGCGAGAGAGAGAGAGAGAGAGAGAGAGGGACGGCAAATTGATTGTGAGAGAGACGGAAGAGACTTACCGGCTAGTCGAGGAGGCGACGCCGTGCAGCAGGGAAGTCGATCTGTCATAGAGAAGAATCGACTAAGGTGGAGATCGGCGCAACACACGCCGTTGTTTTCTCAGACCTTGTTCAACGTGAAGACTGGGATGGACTGATGGAGGGGGTTTTGCTCTGTTTTGGTGGTGAAAGCAAGGTGGCTAGGCACGTTCATGCTTGGTGGTGGAGGCTTGCGATGGCTGCAGCAAAATTGGGTGGAAGACAGATCAGTATCGGCGAAAATGGGTTTCTGTAATTTTACGAGGAGAAATATTTTGCACGCTTCTCTCTTAATGCGGTGATAAACATGTCGCCGCATTGAGAAATAACTTGCTATTTTTCATCTTACACGGTATTATTATTTGTGAAGAGACAAAGTCGCCGCAAAATATATCATGTCGTCGCAAAAAGTATGTTTTATGACGAATTTCACAGTCGCTACTACAAAAATGCGGCTACAGTAAGTTATGGTTTGTTGTAGCCAAAAATCACTCGCCCCTTCAGTTTTTGGCTGCAAAAGCTGATTTTTCTTGTAGTGAAATTAAATACAAAAAGAGTAGTAAATAAGTAGTAGGAGAGTAGTAACCTTATCATTTTTCAATGCAATATCCCTTATTAGAACTGCAAAGATCATGAGTACCAAATTACTCTGCATTAATTTTGCAATCTTCAATCTTTCATTCAAATTTAAGAGGATCCTGCAATAATCCTAACAAAAAAAAAAAAGTAATCCTGTCCTCTCCTTTTGAAGGGTGAGGTTTTCATCTTTGCTTGAAGCAAAGTGCATCTCTCAGTTTTTTTGACTGAAGAGACCAGTATGGAGACTGAATTGGAGAGATTGTGGAGAGGTCTCACCTTGACAGATCAGGTGAAAGAAGAAGTTGCAATTTCAAAATCAGAGGTAGCGAAGGTAGCCAATCAAAAGAAGTTTTGTTTGATGATCCTAGTTGTCTCTGAAAGATTGGTTAATAGAGAGGCTTTCCGTGCTATGATGCCAAAGGTATGGGGTCCTGTTGGTTGGCTCCAATTTAAGGATATGGGGGCAAACAAGTTTTTGGTGGAGTTTCAACGTGAGCTAGACAAAAATAAGGTCCTGTTGGGTAGACCTTGGACCTTCGACAAGTATCTTATTTGCATGGAGGACGTTGACTGGACTACTCCTCCCACAGAGATTCCCTTTTCCTATGAGTTTTTCTGGGTCCAAGTCCATAATATGACATTGGTGAGTATGAATAAAGAGACTGGAATGCAAATTGGCTCGGGTATAGGAGATGTCATTGAAATTGATACAGACAGCTCAGGTTGTGCATGGGGTCAATATCTACGTATGAAAGTTCGTGTCAATCTATCCAAACCTTTGATCCGAGGTAGACTTCTTAAACTTGGTGACAAATAGTTATGACTTCCAATAAAATACGAGCGATTACCATCCTTTTGTTTTCATTGTGGAGTCATAAAACATAAGGAGGGTGGATGCACCAAGTTGCATAGAGGCCACAACGAGACTTACAAACCAGAATACGGTGCATGGTTGAGAGCTACCCCTCCAAAGCAAGGAAGTGAGTTTACAAAGAGGTATGACGGTGGTGGTTGGGGTGCTGCAGATCCTCACGGGCAGCGAGAAGCATCAGAGGATGTTTCTGACTTTGGAAAGAGTAATCAAGGGCCAAATAAGGGGGTTGATCCCTCAAATCAAGCAGATGGCTCGGAAGATTCAAACAGGACCTCACCAATAAAGAAAGGTGCCATTCCAATCTCAGCAACATTTCAGAGCAACATTTTAATTTTTTTCATATTTCAAAAACCAACTGTTCATTTAAAAAAAAAATGCTTTGGCATAACTAACTAAACATCTTCTTCTTACCATATCATATTGCATAGTATTGTATCGTATCATATCACCTCACTATATCATATCATATACCATATTTAACCCCAGTGGTAGGGTTGTGCTATCCCGGTGGCCAAACTAGGGTTATATATGCTTTCCATTATTCAATTTCGGAGTCCTGAGTGTACACACATGAAAGAATACTAGAAAAATCACTTTGTTTCCAAAGTGGACGCACTCATATCATATTAGAAGTGTTGGTAGCAACTATATAACAAAATCAGAATCATTATATCATAACCAAAATAAGAATCAGAATATAGTCAAAAAGTCATGCCAAAGGTTTTTCAGATCCATATTATATCAAACAAAGTGCTGAACATATTTATATCATTTTCATATGACCAAAACAGATCCAAAACATTTTCGTATAACATGTACAAAAATTCTCAGATTTCACATTCGCTCTTTCGCACATTTTAGAAAGATGTCAAATATTTCTTATGTCTACACTATTCAAGTCAAGAAATATTTTTCTCTTTCATACATATTTCATGAGTGAATGCAGAACACATTACTAAGGTTGTTTTTCACATTTTCTTTTAAAACATAGCATGCACATTTTACAAACCAACCCTAGTCCATTTTCCTTTTATGCAACTCTAACATAGGAACCTCACTTACCTGACTCTTGCAGTGTATTCTCTATGTTCAGAAACCGTACTCTAGTCGTGTCATGATAACCTATATTATAAAATTTGTGCACACGTTTATAACTAAACCAACACATATACTTGGTTAACTGGAAATTTTCACCCTTTTATGTTTATAGGAAAATCCTACACTAACTATTTATATCAATAAATCAGCCTTCATTTACTCCCGACATGTTGATCAATTAAACAATTTACTAACTAATCCATCTCATACCCATGAATGAATTTATATTATCATTGATATCACTCCCACATGTCTCAAGCAATCCCGACCAGCAACCACTTCAATCCCGAACACCCATAAACTGAACTATATTAACATACAACTAACCCAACATGACCAACTCAATCATAGTCATAATGTAAATCCAAACAGCCACATAACTTATGACATCATCCAAAAATAAAAATAAAAATAAAAATTTAAAGCAAATCCACGTTAACTCTAGTAGCCCATAAATAAATAAGAAACAACCCATAATCATCATGAATCCAACACGATAAGCCCGCATGCAACATTCCACACAAACAACCCAAATATAGTTTATCCCACAAATAGTCGAAGAACCAACACAATCCGCCTCAAAATAACTCCGACATCTAACTTCCACTCTCACAACCATCATCACACATTCCTCCATACTCTTCTTCAGACCAAGAGGCCTCCCAACAACAATCCAATAAGAATGCACAACCATTAAATTCAACCATCCACATTTATATCACAAGAAAAATCCAGCAATCATATTTTATTCATCTTGTACACGTAACTAAGTGACTGGGAAATTTACATCGAATTATTATATCTAGTGTCGTGTGGTATCCACTGGAATAAGAGAGTGGAGCAACGATGTCCAAATACGAACTCAATGTCCTATGAACCAATAACAATACCATTGTTAAGTTCCATCCTTGAAGGTGTCACAAAATGAAATAACTAAAAATGAGTAAATATGAGAGAAATTTACTTAAGTGTGTGGCAGCGTAGGTCAACTTGAATGACTCAAGAAATTCACTGCTAAACTTAAATGGACAAGTTCTACTCTAAAAAGGGAATTAAAATATGATAGTTTAATGGGGAATTACACAAAATCAGTATGTATTTTTAAAAGTAAAAATACGCTGTAATACATGTATCAAGGTTTGGGAGGATTTACTAGTGTTGGTGAAGGAATTCCAATGATCTTCAAATAACAGTGATACATAGTAGGGAGGGGTAGATTTGTAGGGACCAATGTTCCGATGTGTGATACTGAGATCAAATAAAGAGAAAATTTTCAAATTGAGGGAAACAAAGGCCATGGGGGTTACCTGCGTGGTGAAGGGTGATTGTCGACCACTCGATCAACGGTGTTGCACGGTGGTGAAAAATGTGGTGTTATGAGCGAAGTTTTGAGACTCGTGTTATTTTATTGTTTGTCTAGTAGTGCTAATACTGTGTCATTTCAGTTTTTAGTTTTAATTGTTTTTTTTTTTTATTTCGTTGATTGAGTCTTTGTTTTTATTTTTACCTGTAGTCTATTTGAGTCAGTTGTTTTCGTCCGTATTTACTGGGCAATGCCCATGTCGTGTAGTGGTCAGTTATCACTTAGCCTATTTATGTTTGCTATTATTCAATCAAAAGGCACCGAGGCATTTATTCAACTACAAATTATCAAAAGGAGGCCTGGTAACCTCGAATTACCATAAACAATTCAGTCACTTTGATTACAAAATTTTAAGGCTATAATAGTAGTATTCAGAGCCTTGGTTCTACGACAATGGTTGAGGGTACTAGGCATGCGTAGATGACTGAAGTTTTGGCAGCACTGACATGAGAGAACACCCACTTGCGTCAAGAACAGGAGCGACAGAAGGAGATGTTAGCTGTAGTTCTAAAACAGATCAATAATCTGGCATCTCGCTATGAGACCTTAGCAGCACATCACAATTCTGGGGAAGGTTCTTCCAACTCAAAGGTTAATAACAATCCTATATTTGAGGGAAATTGGGGAATTCAAGCTAGGTCCTTAAGGTTGGATTTTCCTAAATTTGATGATACTGATCCGGATGAATGGATTTAAAAGGCACAATAATTTTTTGAGTATTACAAACACCTGATGACCAAAGGCTTCAAATAGCCTTTTTCCATATGGAAGGAAAGACCCTATCATGGTATAGTTGGTTAAAGGAGTCCAGCTCAGTCCAATCTTGGGAAGATTTTATTGCAGCCTTAGAAGTGAGATTTGGATCCTCAGCCTATGAGGATCCTGTAAGGGAATTTACTAAATTAAGGCAAATTGGGATTGTAGAAGCATATCAGATGCAATTTGAAATACTATCTAATAAAATAACTAGATTATCTAAAGAGTTTCGAATTAGTACCTTTCTCAGTGGCCTTAGGGATGATTTAAGGATCACTGTCACCATGTTTAAGCCATCTACACTCTCAACAACCTTTGGTTTGGCTAGGTTACAAGAGGAAGAAGTGCTTAGGCGTGTAAGGGCAAATCCAAAGAAGTTCCAAATCTACTAAAACAACTAGCCTAGAATGCCTGCACCAACCCCTATTTTGAGACTTCCAGCTCCTCCAATTAGACCCAACTTGAGAACCCAAATATTCAATAACTCCAGAAAAACCAGCTTTCCCATCAAAAGAGTCTCTCCTGCCCTAATGCAAGAAATGAAGGAAAAAGGGCTATGTTGGTTTTGTGATGAGAAGTACCATCTTGTACATAAATGTACCAAACCCAGGATTTACCTTTTAAAAGGAATGGAGGGAAAGGTAGAGGAATCTGAGAAACCAGAAAATGAGGAAGGTACCTTGGCTGTGATAGAAACTAATAATGAGGAAGTGGGTGAGTTATTAGGAATCACCCTGCATGCTATTGCTGGATCTTTAACCCAAAAAACTATGAGATTGTTTGCAAAACTTAATCACCACCGAGTATTGGTTTTGATTGACACAGGAAATACTCATAATTTTATAGATCCAAATGTAGCAAGGAAGGCCAATCTGTCAAGGGAAGAAAGCCACTTAACATTCCAGTGGCTAATGGTGCCACTCTTACTTGCCTTGGTTACTGTAAGGCAGTTTCTTTGAAACTACAGGATTACACATGTAAGGCTAATTTACATGTGTTGACACTTGGGGGTTGTGAGGCAGGTTTGGGGGGTGAGATGAGAATTTTGTGTTTTGTTTTGAAGTTTAAAATATTATGTTTTAATATTATTATTGTTTTGGGATTTTAAAAAGGTGTATTGGGATTTGAAAAAGTTGAATTGTTTATTATATTTTGTATGGAGATTTGAAAAACGTGTAATGATGAGATGAGATGAGAATTTTGTATTTTGTCTTGTGCCCCAAACCTACCCGTTTTGGGTGTTGATTGGCTAAGAGGATTGTGATTAGTTTTATGGAATTTTTCTGGTCTAACTATGCGGTTCCAGTGTGATGAAAAGGCTGTAGAGTTGCAGCGAATCAAGAGACCAGCCATGAATGTGACTGAGGAAGACAACATTGGCGACCTTAAGAAGGGAACAACAAAAGGAATATGGCTGCAAATTATGGAAGGAAATGTTGCAAGTCTCACTTCTAGCATCTTGGGAGTAGTACAACAACTCCTGGAAAGATTCAAAGGAGTATTCGCTGAACCAAAAGGGTTGCCACCTCTCAGGATTTTTGATCATAAAATTAAATTGTAGGAGGGCTGTAAACCCACATGTGTAAGACCCTACAGGTATCTGTATTACCAAAGGGAGGAGATAGAGAAACTAGTGGCTGATCTGATCAAGAATGGCAGCATACGGAGCAACCAAAGTCCTTATTCTTCACCCGTGTTACTAGTAAGGAAGGCTGATGGAAGTTGGAGAATGTGTGTGAACTACCGTGCTCTCAATAAGGATACCATCAAAGATAAATACCCTATCTCTAATATTGATGAGTTACTCGATGAATTAGGGGGTGCTGAAATTTTTTCAAAACTAGATTTAAGGTTAGGATATCTTCAGATAAGAATGCATCTTGATTACATCCCTAAAACTGCCTTTCGCACACATGAGGGTCATTATGAATTTTTAATGATGCCTTTTGGGCATACTAATGATCCATCGACTTTTCAATGGGTGATGAATGACATGTTTAGGCCTTATTTGAGGAAGTTTGTGCTGTATTCTTTGACGATATTTTAATATACAACAAGTCAATGTAGGACTATAAAGAACATCTCACACAAGTTTTGGAGGTACTAGAAGCAAAATTTTTTTTTTTACCAAGCTGTCCAAGTGTGTTTTTTGTAGCAAAGAAGTCAATTATTTGGGGCATCTTATTTCTAAAGAAGGGTTCAAAGTTGATGCCCAAAAACTTGTTGCTATGCAAGAAGGGCCAACTCCTAAAAATCTCAAAGTTTTAAGTGGTTTTTTAGGACTAACTGGATACTACAGAAAATTTATCAAAGGATATGGAGCAATTGCAGCCCCTTTTACCTGCCTTCTAAGAAAAAATTCTTTTTCTTGGAATGATAAGGCCCAAGCAGCATTTGAGGAATTGAAAGATGCTATGGTAAGTTCTCCTGTATTCAGATTACCTAATTTTACTAAAATGTTTGTGGTGGAACGTGATGCTTCAGGAGAAGCATTGGGAGCAGTGCTGATGCAAGAAGGGCAGCCCCTAGCCTATTTCAGTCAGGCTTTGAAAGGGAGGAATCTGACTTTATCCACCTATGAGAAAGACCTATTAGCCTTGGTGATGGCAGTGAGGAAATGGAGGCACTACCTATTGGGACGGTCCTTCAAAGTACGCATTTACCAGCAAGCACTCAAATATTTGCTCGAACAAAGGGTGGGAACTCCATCACAACAGAAGTGGATCTCTAAACTGTTGGGTTTTGACTTCACAATCGAGTATAAGAGTGGAAAAAATAATGCAGTGGCTGATGCACTTTTCAGGGTACATTACCCCGAGAGCACAACCCCAAATAGTACCCAAACATCGTCCATAAACACAAGCCAACCAGAAACTACCAACTCCAAACCAACTACCAAAAATCTCAGCACCAACCCATCTTTCACAACAATGTCCAATTAGAAATCCAAACAACACCAAATCCAAATCCAAGCAGCCAGCATAATTCAAGCTCAGTGGATGGAAGAGTTAAAGAAAGCTTACCAATAGGACCCCATGTTGCAGCAGCTGATTTGCCACTACCATCATGGAGACTTGGACCAATCTCACTACCAACTCAGGAATGAGCTACTCTTTTACAAGGGTAGGCTACATCTTTGGTCATTGGTGCCCTTCCAGCAGCAGATCCTGCATCAATTCCACAACAGTCCATTAGGGGGCCACACAGGAGTACAGAAACACAAGCAAGAATTAAAAATGAGTTTTACTGGCCTAGCCTAAGGAATGATGCTCGGACACACATCAGAGAGTGTGATGTATGCCAAAGGAACAAAGTTGAAGCCCTCCTCCCATCGAGGTTGCTCCAGCTTTTGCTCATTTCTGCCAAGAACTGGGAAGACATCAGCATGGACTTTATTGAATGATTACCTCCTTCAAGAGGCAAAACAATAATCTTTGTGGTGGTGGATAGGTTAAGTAAATATTCTCACTTTATGCCTACTACTCATCCATACACAACTCTAACTGTGGCCAGAGTGTTCATGGAAAATATTTTTAAATTACATGGTTTACCACTAACCATAGTAAGTGATCGAGATCTTGTGTTCACTAGCAATTTTTGGAGAGAAATGTTCAAGTTATGCGGAGCAGATTTGTTACTCATTACAACCTATCATCCTCAAACGGATAGACAAACAGAATCCATGAACAAAGTGCTCGAGTGTTACCTCAGGTGCTTTTCAAGTGACAGACCAAAATACTTGGTTAAGTGGTTACCTTTAGCTGAGTATTCCTACAATACCTCAGTCCATACATCAACAAAGGTATCCCCTTTTGAAGTTGTCTATGGTCAGTCTCCTCCTCGAATGTTACCATACGAGTCGGGTGCTACCAAAGTTCAAGTGGTTGATGAAGAACTGCGAAGCCGTGGGTTTATAGCCAAGCTCATCAAGGAAAGCCTACAGGAAGCACAAGCTAAAATGAAACTTTTTGATGACAAGAAAAGAAGGAGCCAAGAGTATGAAATTGGCGATTTTGTTTACCTCAGATTAAGGCCGTACCGGCAAATGACAGTCTCGATGCGAAAGAACTTGAAGATCGCACCAAGGTTTTATGGGCTGTTTAAAGTGGTTCGAAAGGTAGGACAAGTGGCGTATGAACTAGATCTACCCCCTGAAGCCAAGATCTACCCCGTATTTCATATTTCATGCCTTAAAAGGAAGCAAGGAGAAGGAAGACAAATATGTGCAAACTTACCAGGTATCACTCCCGAAGGATCCATGGAACCCGAGCCTGAGAAGATCTTGCAAAGGATAAAAGGGAAAGGAAATGCGGCTGGAGTTGAAGTCTTGGTGCAGTGGAATGGCGCTAGTGAGGAAGATGCTACCTGGGAAGCCTTAGAAACCATAAGGAGGCGCTACCCTAACCTTGAGGACAAGGTTTTCTAACAAGGGGCATCTGTTATGAGCGAAGCTTCGAGACCCGTGTTATTCTATTGTTTGTCTAGTGGTGCTAATGCTGTGTCGTTTTAGTTTTTAGTTTAATTAATATATTTTTTTATTTCATTGACTAAGTCTTTGTTTTTATTGTTACCTGTAGTCTGTTTGAGTCAGTTGTTTTTGTCCATATTTACTGGGCAATGCCCATGTCGTGTAGTTGTCAGTTATCACCTGGCCTATTTATGTTTGCTATTATTCAATCAAAAGGCACCGAGGCATTTATTCAACTACAGATTATCAAAAGGAGGCCTGGTAACCTCGAATTACCATAAACAATTCAGTCACTTTGATTACATAATTTTACGGCTATAACAGGTGGGGGCGTTCAACCAGCGGTTCCGATGATGGTGGTTAAAGACGACATCGAAGAGGACCCACAAACTTGGTTCAATTCGGTGACCTAAAGCCCCGGTACACCCACAAGCACCGAAATTTGCAGGAGAGGGGAACCAAGAGTGATCTAAACACCACCGTTTCATCCTGAGGGCTGGGTTTCCATCAGGTATGGGCTTGGACTCGGGCTTGGGCTCGGGTATTACAAAAAAAATAATCAATAAATAATATAAAAAGATTATTTTAATAGAGTAGAGAAAGTATAGGAAATGAGATGTAGAAAGTTTTTGAAGGATTAGTAAAATGTAGGATAAAATTTTAGGAATGATGTATTTAAGTTAAAATTTAGAGAATTTTATAAGGTATGAGATGAATCAAATGATAAAAATACCACATAATATTTATTCTAAATTGATACTCGATCTTTTTTTTTTTTTTTTTCTCACTCTCTCTTAATTATTTAATTTTTTTCAATATTGCTGAGGAAAGAGATCATTCTCAAAGGAGCTGCATGGGGTTTTGCAACATTGGGACTTTGATGGGTTTGTTTCGAGGATAGGACTCAAAAGTCAACACTGTTGTGGGAAAGGTTAAAGAAGCAGCTCATATGTAACCCCTCCAGTATTGGTTGCTTTCTAAGCGCTCGGTGACCTGATATTTAATCCAATGAATCATCATTCCTTATGATTTTCGTCCAGTAGTGCTCATTCTTCCTTTTCCTTTTCTTTTTTGCTTCTATTTTTTTTGAAAT
Source organism: Juglans sigillata (assembly GCA_003123805.1). Lineage (NCBI taxonomy): Eukaryota > Viridiplantae > Streptophyta > Magnoliopsida > Fagales > Juglandaceae > Juglans > Juglans sigillata. The sequence goes on along the minus strand of QEOY01134297.1, from coordinate 416,338 downwards.
TTTGAACTGCAAATCCTCAATTATCATTTGCAAATTGCAGAAGCTAATCGTAGAATATGTGCCACCAAGATTCCCGTAGAGCTCTACAACATTCTTCAGCGCCGTGCCATCAGAAACGTAGTCGCCCTACAATTTATTTTTTATTTTTATTTTTATTTTTTGCGTTGCTTTTGTCTCCAATTCCGTCTGTACGTTTCTAATTGGGACACCTGTGTTTTTTTGCTTTTGTAGCCTTCTTTTCTTCAGAGATGTTTGTGCTACAGGATATAGGCAATGCATAAAAAGAGGTATATGCATGGTTTTCCAATCCAAATTTCATTTTACATTGGTGCTCACATGCTACATTTTCTCTCAGTTGTGCATTTTCTGCTATTGTTGTTGTTTTTTCAAGCAAATGTTTTTAAGCTTCCATTGAGTAGCTGTTGGATCTTGGTTCTTAAGTAACACCGTCATGTGAGCATCCTAATCAAGAAGTTAAACTTCCAATAAAAAAAAAAAAAAAAAAATGAAGAAGTTAAACTGAGCCTTGGCTTAGTATCTGTGATATAAATAATTTCGATACTTCTCTTTTTGGGTAAAATGATGTACATATCTTAGTATTTGAAATTTACTGTCATCCAAATGCCACTAATTTGAAGGTTTTCTAGTATTTAAGCGAAGCTTTTCTGTTTAAGAATACTTGAATCTTTTTATTCGTATGGTTAGTTGAATTTCATTATTTTTCATGACCCTGGAGTAATTAGTTGAATAAGGGCACTAGAGCTAACAATTCAAGGCTGTTCCTATTGGTTGATCATGCTGAATACAAATGAAAATTTCTTGTTATTTTCCTGTCACTGAATGGTGTAAGATGGATTTAAGTTTGACTCATCATGTATTGGTTGGGTTATTTTTATTTTTTCAGCATCTCTCTAATAATAACTTCTCTGGTGTTTGGTGTATCTTTACGTATTGCACAAGACAGTTGTGCATTTTAAGAAATGATGTTTATGAGGATGTGGGCTGGCCAGAGTTTAGTCTGTTGTTGTAATGGGACAGTCATTCTCTTTGGGCTGTATGTTGACACTAAACATTAGTATGTGGCTTTTGTAACTACGTTAATGCTGTAATGGTACACTTCTTTGGGCTGCTTGTTGTAAATGCACATTGATTTGGGCAGTTTTTCTGAAGATATACTTGTCTTCTTTTTTTGTAATATTGTTTTATATATGATATACTTGATTTGGGAAGTTATTTTTTTGGTAGAAGATATGCTGAATAATGTTTGATACTTTTTTTTTTTTTGGGAAGATGTAATAGATATGATTGTTGGATAAAAGAAAGTTTGGCAAAAAAATATAGTTGGATGAGGAATATAGAAATTTGATTTGTAATTAAGACATTATATATATAATTTTAGATTAGTTTAATTAGACGTTGTGGTTATTAGCATTAAATGACTATTGAAAATATGATTTTTTAACCAATAATTTAATTAGAATATGATTACTAATTAACATATAATTAGTAGAATAGTAAAATATGATAAAAATATATTAATTAAAAAATTAAATAAAAATTAAATAAATAGATAATCCAATATGGAGATTAAATGTGAATGGAATAGATAAAGATAAATTTATGTCATATTAGTTCAAACTTGGATTTGACTTTGTATATTTCAAGAGAGTGCTCTTATAAGGAAGTCATGGGGTTTTGCAAGGATGAGAGTTAAAACCTGTCGGGAGAAATGTTAAAGAAGCAGCTCATGTTTTGGCAAATGAGTGTTTATTGTATTGTTTTGTTGAAAATATCTGCAAGTACACAGAATCGTAATAAGTAGTATAGTGTTTTAAAGAAAACGGATGTTGAACACACAAAGATTAATTATCCTATTGAATACTAAAATTTACTAAATTAATTATTATTTGGAAAATCAAAATTTAAAGAATAGATTATTTAAATTAAACTAAAAAAAAGTATTAAAATTAAGATTTTAAAGATAATAAGAAACTATCTAGAACATTTGATTTCACCTAGCGAATCCCACACAATTTGTTCTTCCTTGTTACAGAATTCCAATTAAGTTGATGATAAAAATCCATTAACTATTTAATATTTTCTCTCAAACAATACTAAAAATATCTTCAATTAATAACTCTATATCTCTATGTGAATTTAATTAATTAGAGATTCATTAAATTCTTTGGAATTTTCTTAAAAATCACGCTAATCGTGATAAAGTATTTCTCTTTTTGCTTAACTAATGGTATTTAATCCTAGAGCTCTAATCACAAATCACCTCTCGGTCTCATTACGATTCGATAGATCGAATAATAATTAGCTAGAAAATTGCACGCATGAAGAATAAGAAATAAACACTCAATTATAGAAATATTGAAAATAAAATAACTTAAAATATAAATTGTGTGTTCAAAGCTCTAGAAAATAAAATTAGCTCATAATGAAATTGAAAAGAAAAATAAAAAAACTAGTGTTCTTCATTGAAGTTGGTCGATGAAGCATGCGGCTCTCGTCTTTGCCCTCCAAATCTGCCTCCTCGAAATAAACTTAAAGAATAATCTTTGGACTATTGGACTCTAAAACTTAGACTCTCCTCCGATTTCATGCCAATAATATACTTATATATGGTAGAAAGAAACCCTAAGGTTTTTCTGATTTTCGCTTAATATTTAGGATTTATCTTAGAGGTCGTGCATGTGCTTTAGAAGATAAAGTTGAGACAAAGTTGTAGCCCTTTTTGATAGCTTTCCAACTCATCAAGAATTGCATCAATCCAAAATATGAGTAGGAAGTTACGGTCAAAATACTAAAGTATGTTTAGGCTGTTCCTAACACATTTTGAATTTGAATTTCTTATGGATTCCTTTTGTCTTTTTTTCTTTCTTCTTTTTCTTTTTATTTTTTTTTCTGTAACTTTTTATTTTCACAACCCTCCTTCCATATCTTCAATCCATCCAATCCATTGAAAATCGATTCTCTTTTCAAATTTTAAAACAAAAGATATTGTCCATATTTGCTGTTGAAAATTTGGGATTCTTGACTTCTCGACTTCCATCTGGATTTAGAACATTAGAACGAGATATTTTGGAGTTGCTCCCTTCATAAAAGTTTTAGATATCGTTTTCAGATTTCCAACGCACCTAAGCTTGCTTTATTATGACTTCTAGAGCTCCAGATACAGGCTGAAAACCAAAATTGGGTCTGGGCTGCAATAAACTTCTAGATAGATTCAGACTTCTTTGTTTCTTCTAAGTTTCGAATTTCAAAATGACAGAAATGGATTTTGGACTCTTCATAAAGTTTTTAGGCCTACCTATTAGCTGTCCAGCAAGACAAACAACACCTAAAACAACAGTGTGTAGGCCCAGTTAGAACTCAAAAACCAAACATTGTTATGTTTTGACTAGATCAGTCCAATTTCAACCTAATTCACTAATTAAACATATGTAAAATATCAAGAATTCTCAAGAATTAAATCAATATAAAAGACACCTAAAATTCTAGAAAAAAAAGCAAAGAAACATACAAAATACTCTGAATCAAAATAATTAGGACTAAGAAAATATGTGAAATAAATTTTCACATCAAGTATTAACTGAGCTTTTGCGTGAGATTTCAAAAGAAAAGAAAAAGAAAATAGAAAAGAAAAAAAAAATTGGGATTTGAGGTTCAGTTTTATGCCACGTCTTAGCTAAAGCTGGTGGGTTGAACTTGCTTGCATGTCTACTGCTTTTGTTGTGGCATTCGAATCTAATAGGTGCTTTAAGGCCCACCAACACTATTTATGGTAGCCCAATGGTTAAATGGGTATATAATTTAGAACCCATAATGTGCAAAGGTGGGTCGTTGGAGTAGGTGGCACATGGCTTCCAACTAAACATTACATGCACCCACTCGAATTTAAAAAAAAAATGAGTTCCCTACAAAGTTCTTGGCATTGTTATTTCCTATTCATTTTTTTTGGTTTGTATTATGGGGCAATGCTACTCGCCCCGCTCTTAGGTCCCATTGTGTTATCCTGCTTGACGTGGAAATGAATTTATTCATTTTAAAACACACGTTAGCAACGATAACGGATGATTTCGATATTTCTCCTTATCGGGTTCCTCTGCACGTTATCTCTCTCGCCCATCGCCCGTCAACCCCATGAGCCCTAGGTTCATTTCCAACTGAATCTCTGGACCACACCTCCATCTCCAACCTTATCTCCGAGCCCATCTTCGTTCTCATCTTTGCACGTTTTTTTCCCCTCCCAAACCCACCATTTCACCCGCCCAGACCCACCATTTCGCCGTCCCCAGCCTTACTAGTTCGAGCCCCACCATCTCAACCATATCTCCGACAGAATCTCCAAGCTATTTTTTTTCCCCGCTTGATAAATCAGTTTTTTTCCCCTACACTAGACTAGGGAGGCCGAAAGCATGTAATTTTTCTTTTTGTTTGTTTTGTCTGGAATTTTTTTTTTTTTTGAGCTATGTTGTTATGATTCTTACTTATTGTACTGAGGAAGGTAATGAAAATTGAATGTTGGAGACATTTGTAAAAAAAGGAATTGCATTTGACATGTTTGTGAAAATGCTTGTGAGAAGTGAAATTACAATGAAATGGAATGTCTAATATAAAATTGTTTTGAGGCAGTGTCGTTAAGATGCTATTTGGGATGTCTGATATGCAGTGGTAGTACTGACTGGGAACAAGAGCTACAAATCCACTTGTTTTGAGACAAGAAACATATATTTAATATGAGCTAGTAGCTCACAAATCCACTTCGGGCATCAAGAATCCAGAGTATATTAACATATGGAATTTGGCAATTCTTAAACACTAACATATGGAATTTTCTAACAAATAGTCTAAGACAAACCAGATTTTGTAAATCACTCATTTTAATTATTCCGTTGCTATAAATATTAAAGCACTCCAAGAAAGTCTGGTAGTCATCCGAACTGCCCAACTTCTCCTTAACTTTATCATAGAAAATGAATCTTTGGTTGCACATGTCTAGAACAAAAAAGTAAGAAACCACAAAATCATGAAGTTGACATGCAATATGATAATGCCACTAAAAACAAAAAGTAAGAAACCACAAAATCGTGAAGCTGACATGCTTGATACATCAGTTTCTTTCCCCTGCACTAGACCAGGGAGGCTGAAAGCATGTAATTCTTTTTTTGTTTGTTTTGTCTGGAATTTTTTTTTTTTTTGAGCTATGTTGTTATGATTCTTACTTATTGTACTGAGGAAGGTAATGAAAATTGAATGTTGGAGACATTTGTAAAAAAAGGAATTGCATTTGACATGTTTGTGAAAATGCTTGTGAGAAGTGAAATTACAATGAAATGGAATGTCTAATATAAAATTGTTTTGAGGCAGTGTCGTTAAGATGCTATTTGGGATGTCTGATATGCAGTGGTAGTACTGACTGGGAACAAGAGCTACAAATCCACTTGTTTTGAGACAAGAAACATATATTTAATATGAGCTAGTAGCTCACAAATCCACTTCGGGCATCAAGAATCCAGAGTATATTAACATATGGAATTTGGCAATTCTTAAACACTAACATATGTAATTTTCTAACAGATAGTCTAAGACATAGTAGATTTTGTAAATCACTCATTTTAATTATTCCACTGCTATAAATATTAAGGCACTTCAAGAAAGCCTGGTCGTCATCCGAACTGCCCAACTTCTCCTTAACTTTATCGTAGAAAATGAATCCATGGTTGCACATATATGGAACAAAAAGTAAGAAACCACAAAATCATGAAGTTGACATGCAAAATGATGATGCCACTACAAATGAAAAATAAGAAACCACAAAATCGTGAAGCTGACATGCTTGATACATCAGTTTCTTTCCCCTGCATTAGACTAGGTAGGCCAAAAGCATGTAATTTTTCTTTTTGTTTGTTTTGTCTGGAATTTTTTTCTTCTTCTGAGCTATGTTGTTATGATTCTTGCTTATTGTACTAAGGAAGGGAATGAAAATTGAATGTTGGAGACATTTGTGAAAAAAAGAATTGCTTTTGACATGTTTGTGAAAATGCTTGTGAGAAGTGAAATTACAATGAAATGGAATGTCTGATATAAAATTGTTTTGAGGCAGTGTTGTTAAGATGCTATTTGGGATGTCTGATATGCAGTGGCAGTACTGACTGGGAACAAGTGCCACAAATCCACTTGTTTTGAGATAAGAAACATATATTTAATATGAGCTAGTAGCTCACAAATCCACTTCGGGCATCAAGAATCTAAAGTACATTAACATATGGAATTTGGAAATTCTTAAACACTAACATATGAAATTTTCTATCAGATAGTCTAAGACATATCAGATTTTGTAAATGACTCTTTTTAATTATTTCATTACTATAAATATTAAGGCACTTCAAGAAAGCTTGGTAGTCATTCGAACTGTCCAAAATCATGAAACTGACAAAAAATGAATCCTTGGTTGCACATGGCTGGAACGAAAAGTAAGAAACCACAAAAGCGTTTAGCTGACATGCAATATGATAATACCACTAAAAGCTAAATTTTAGGAACTACTAGACGCCTTTAATGACTTACTTTCAGTGTTCCAAAATTCCAATCAAGTATCAAATTAAAAAACACCAACAAATATACCTAGCAGCCTTTGAGGCAGTGTGGTTAAGATACTATTTGGGATGTCTGATATGCAGTGGCAGTGTCGTTAAGGTGCCTGGTCTTTCTAATTATGATCACCTCTTGTTACCAAACCCATGACTAAAGACTCTTAAAATCAAATGAATTCATCATTTTGACTGATTGATTTTTGGTTGTAGTAAGAGGGTAGTATATCTATAATGAACAATGTAATTTTAAATTCCACAAGACATATTTGTTCTAAGGTCATAGGTGCTATAATGTATTTGTTTTTATTTTCATTTCTTGAAGGACAAAAGCTGTTAAAGAAGTGTGGTAATCCTACAATGTCGGAAGCACGTAGTAGCATTAGCAATATTTCACGCTCAAAGAACTCTTGGCAAAATGAATACCCAATATGTTTTTGTGGTACTAAAGCATGTAGATGAACTGCGTTTGCGGAGGATAATGAAGGGCGTTGATTTTTCAGTTGCCAAAACTTTGAGGTATGTTATTTCAATCTTGTTTGCTAAGAAGTGTGATAATCCTTGTTTGCTAATGTGTTGGTTGATTTTGCAGGCTGGACATTCTTGCGGATATTTTTGTTGGTATGACCTGAAAATACCACCATATGGCGAGAAGAGAATCAACCGTTTAAAGATTGAAATTCAAAAAATACAACTAGCAATGGATGTCTAAACAACTCGATATCGACTAGAAATAGAGATTGAGAGGTGCAAGAGAAATGTTGAGAGAGTCATTGTAGTTTTAGTAATTTCAATGTCATGGGTACTTTGTTTAGTCATTTTTTTGGAAAATTCTAAGACAATATGTAATCCTTGAAGTTAATGTAATTTCATGTAATCTTGTAATCTTGTGTGGTTGTGTAGTACTGGATAATCCAAATCCAATTAACAGCATGATTACGATTATGATTATGATTATGATTATAATCTAAACATGCCAATACAAAAATAGGTTCAATAAATCCCAATATTACAATATAAAATCCCGAGATTACAATATAAAATCTTGAAGTCTTGATTGAAAGCCTCCGCAATAAAAAAACACTGAAATCTTGATGGAAAGCCTCTGTAGTGTTGCCCTATAGGGGCATAAAAAAATGTGAGTCGTGGCAACGCAATTCACGAAACCCATTACTAAAATATTTTAATTTTACATTACCTGTGAGTGATGAGCAGTCGAAGGAGTTGAAAAAAATTTCGGCGCATGTGTCCAAACTTGACTTTGTTGATCTTAGTATAATTTAAAAATAAAGTAAATAAAAAACAACAAAACATTCAAACCAAGTGAATCATAAATTTAGCATACAACATTAATAAAAAAGAACCTCAGCTTCGTTGTTGTGCAATGACCTTTTCGTACTGGATTTCTTAATACATTTTTCAGGGGGGTGCACTTTTCTCTTAGACGGAGGTCTTCCCTTACTCTGAACTAGCAATGGACTAAGAACTCTAGGGGTTGAAACCTTCGTCGAAGGAGTTGTATCAACTGTGTTGCTAGTATTATGATCAGCGATACCAGGGTATTGTGTCTTCAACTGTTCTATCTAACTAATCAATTTAACACAATTGCTCTCAGTTTTTGAAGCATAGGAACACAGTTCATAGAAGCAATTTTGGATCCTATTGTACCTTCGTGCATCATCGATGCTAGTAGTGTCATAACTATTTTTCATGAAGGTGTATTTTCGCTTAACATCTTTCCTCTACCGATCCAAGATATATTTTGATGGTATTGTATATTGGCCCATCCGAGTTAAGAGACAGAGAACGTGTCTGCACAAAATACCCTTAAATTGAAATAACTTACAACTGCATTTCACATCAAGATGATCTTGATTAACTTCCACATTAAAGGTTACACGTTTTAATAAGTCATTACCAACTTAAACCTTATCCACAACAACGAACGTATATCTACCATCCTCATACCCTATCTCCTTAGTAGTCAAATATAGAAATCCTCGCAATTCCTTTTGTACCTCTTTGAATTTAGCAAGAGTATATGCGCTTTGAAATTGCTTCTTAAGAGGATAGCGAGTGATGCAAGGAATGTCTATGTTAAAGGAATTGAAGTTAGCAATTGCTTCATTCTCCACTTTCCTCCTAAGGGCCGAATCATACTGGTCAACAAATTGCTTCAGAGTAGTTCTAGAGTGAACGTAGTCGTCAAAAAATGCATTCATTCATTCACTTTACTGTGTGGTTGACATTCCTGCCCAGAATATGTCTCTAACATAGGCCAACACCCAATAATGTCAATCACTATACAATTATACTAACCATGCATTCTCATGCAAATCAAATGTATCAAGCATACAACACCAATGTTCATCAAACTCATTCTGACTGAAAGAGTCATACACGCACCTATGTATAGTACTCTTGATTTCCCCATATGACAATGTGAGCCAAATTTCTCAAGAAGTTTTTTCATTATATGCCACAAGTAGAAGCGATGCCTAGAAGTTGGAAACACCCTCGAGATTGCAATTTTCATGGGATTGTCTTGATTTGTGATGATTGCATTTGGCGGTTGGTTATTCATATACTGCAACCATGACTCAAATAACCACTCGAATGTATCTGCATTCTCACTAGATATCAATCCGCACCTGAGTAGAATTGACTGTCCACGGTGGTTCACACTCACAAACAGCGCTAAAGGCATTTTATACGCATTAGTCAGATATGTTGTATCAAATGTAATCATATCCCCGAATGATTCATATACAGCTCTGCTCCAGGCTTTTGTCCAGAACACATTCTTTAACCGCATCTTATTGTCAACGTCAATCTTATAATAAAATTCCGGATTTCTTGTTTGCATATCTTCAAAATAGTTACATAGAGCTACACTACCTCCAACCCTAAGGTGAATTCATCGCTTTGTCAATATAGTTTCGACACTTATTTCCGAATGTTACATTCTCATAACCCCCTGCCTTAACAACCACAAATTTGAAATTTTTGGACAACCTTATTTCTGTCTCGTCATTTATTTCAAGCCTCTTAGCGACACGAACATCAACCTTCTTAAAGCACCTGAAAATCTTGCCTTCCCCGGACTACAGGCGTGTGTGTGATCCAATATCACCGTAGATATAGTATATTCACCTTCAACATTTAATACTGCATTAATCCTAGCTTTACACCCTATCTTTACTGTTTGTCTTGGTTTCATAACATTGGCAACCATACTGTTTGATGTGCCTCCTCGTGCGCATTACAAGCAAAACTATCTTACAGTTCCATCGTCATCATGTCTAATATTCCTTTTGGATACCCCAAACCCCTTCTTCTTACCATACTTCATATAGTAGGCATGCACTTCTTTTGCATATAAAAATTGCATTCCAACCGTAGGTTCTTCAATAGTTTCATCACTTCCAATCTCCTTATCAATTTCTACCTAATCACACTCATTATTTGAAAATTCTATGTCAGCATCCATTGTAACGTTCAAATTATCTACAAACATACAACATGTGAAACAAGGATATTCAAACAAAACTTAAAAAAAAAATAGTTGTAATACGAGAACTAGGCCTTGTTTTACATTATGATATCTATTGAATATTTAGTGCTGCATGTCAAACTGAGAGACCATTACATTTCATTGTAATTTCAATTCTAACAAGCATTTTTACAAACATATCAAATGCAATTTATTTTTTCACAAATATCTCCAACATTCAATTTTCATTCCCTTCCTTAGTAAAATAAGCAAGAATCATAACAACATAGCTCAGAAGACAAAAAAAATTCCAGACAAAAAAAAGAAAAAGAAAATTACATGCTTTTGGCCTCCCTAGTCTAGTGTAGGGGAAAGAAACTGATGTATCAAGCAGGGGAAAACAAATACCTTGGAGATTCTATTGGAGAGATGGCGAGATGGTGGGGCTCGAATAGGTGGGGCTAGGGACTACGAAATGGTGGGTCTGGGCAGGTGAAGTGGTGGGTCTGGGAAGGAAAAAAAACATGCAGAGATGAGGACGGAGATGAGGTCGGAGATGAGGTCAGAGATGGAGCTGTGGTCCGGAGATTCCGTCGGAGATGAACTTGGGGCTTACGGGGTCGATGGGCGATAAGCAAGAACGTGAATAACGTGCAAAGGCAAACAGAAGATAACATGTGTTTTAATATGTGAATAAATTACTTTCCACGTCAAGCAGGATAACTCAACGGGACCTAAGAGTGGGGCGAGTAGACTTTTCCTTGTATTATATGTGACTGTGGAGTTTGTCATTACCATCTTCTACTTTTATTATTATTATTATTATTATTATGAACTTGACTTTGTTATTTACCCATGTTCAGCTATCTTAACTCTAAATAATTAATTGGATTGAAACTATTTTATTGTTAAAGTAAAAAATGAGATTTTTAGTTAATTTCTAAATTCAATAATCTCATGTTACTTGACTAATTATATATTTTTTTATTAAATTTACACAAACCAATCATAATTCTGCCTCCGCCACTATTCCAACAATAGTTGGAAATGAAAAATTTGAGAGGTAAATTACATCTCTCCCAAGAGAAATTTCAAACAATCATCAATGAATCCAAAAAGATAAAAGGTATTTATGGAAGCCTCACAAAACTTTTACACCACAATTTCATCAATTCAAAAAAATTAAAAAATCACTGGTGTTACCCCCACCGGTCCTTTTTTTGCATTTCAGATTCCTTTTTTTTCTTATCTAAAGAGATATTACGAAATGAATAGGTCTGTTATAATAATTTTACATTATACACCATGAACGTGGCATAGTTTGAAAAATAAATTTTAAGATTTTAAATTAAATTATATCATGTAAATGTTGTATAGTGTAAAGGCCTTAGAAAAGAAAAAACTTACCGTTATATAAAGTGCTATTAGCTTAATTGTCTTTTTGGTTGGGAATGTTACTCGTTTAAACTTGAGTAATATTAGGGATAAGTCTCATACAAGTCATTTATAAAAAAGTGAGTCATATTAATAAATAATAGTTTTTTATACTTTTTTAATGTGGGAGTCACTTTTTTACAATGATTTTTGTAAAATTTGTCTATTTAAAATATATACAAGTCATTTTTCTTTAAACTTGCCATGTACTCGTGTTTATATTTCAAAGTTAAAAAGCTCCCCTCACATTGTGTGGATGCATAGTGCATTTTACAGAAAAATGACTCAGGTTAAAGGCAAAGTACTCTAAAAAGTTCCCCACTTTGGAATGTACTGAGATCAACTCAGTTCAGTCTAATTTTAAGCTGAGTTTAACATTTAAACACTCAACTCTCAAATCACTAAATATCACTCAGCTCAAAACTTATTTACACATGGGACCCACAACCGTTTTCAACTAAACACATTTTTACACGTGGACCCATATCCTTTTTTAATTTTTCATAAATATATTTAAACTCATTTTAACATCTAAACACATCTAAACTCATTTTAAGTAGTCTTTATAAAATTCATTCTACCATCTCAACTTATTACTATTTATAAAGAACTCAGCTCATCAAACTTAGCTCAACATCCAAATGGAACAACGTGTGTTGACTCCATTATATTCTAATTTGACTCAATGAAATTTGTTCCAACCTTGCCTTATTATAAAAAAGAGTAGTCTGATAAACGACTTCCGACTGTGAATTGGTTTTGGTCAGAATTAAAACCAAAAAAAGAAAAAAAGAACGACCTACAAGGGTAGGGGCCGTTTTACAATGTTTGTGGATAAAAGAAGGAAAAGAAAAAGAAAAAGAGGAGACTGTAGGGACCGTTTCACAAATATAAAAGGAAGGGAAATAATTTTCCACATTTTTCTTTTTAGAAGGTGCATGTTAAAAGGCTAAATAATTTAGAAGAAAAATGAAACAGAACGAACTTTGTGTACCCAATCATGCAAAACGTGTAACGATTGCTTTCACGTAATTCCATTATTGTCACTATTTTTGTGTGGTGTGGCTTTCTTTAGCCTCTGTCCTGTATGAATCAATAAAAAAGGGCCTTTGTGTAAGAGTTTTATTTAAATTTTATGTCCCTCACACCCATCTTGATAGAGTTTGGAATAGCTCAAAACTTATCAGTTAATAAATGAGTTATAATGGGATTAGAAAAATCTTAAGAGATAAGATTAACTCTATATCTCTAATTACAGTCAAACACAAAGTCTTAGATTTCTTGATAGTCAGAAGTCTATAAATAGTACTGAGGGATTACAGTGTTCTCACCTACAACATCAGAGTGCCTCTAGCCATCGGGAGACACTTAGGAGGCTAGGTTGCTAGGATGATCCTTCTCTCATAGTCAGATTAATTTCTTCATCAAATAGATGGAGAAATGTACGTATTTAATTATCATTGTTTTATTTTTGTTGATCATAGAAAATCAAAGATCAAATTATTATTGTTCATGTTAAAATATTTAACACTCTGTTCCTTACAACCAGCCTATGTTGTAAGGAGATCCCTTTCTGGCACAACTTCTTCTAGTAAACCAGAGAGATTTAGGCTACGTTTGGGTAGTGAGAATATTTAAGAAGTGTTGAAAATGTTTGTGAATAGTTATGAGTAGAGATTGAAGTGAGTTTATGGGTCCCATTGAAAGTCCTTTGGATTGTTTGGATATGTGAAGTATGTTGAGTTGTTGAATTTTGGATAGGTAGTTGAAAATGGTGTGGGTCCCATAAATATTATAGTGATTTTATTTTTAGTAATAAATATTATAATGATTTTATTATAGTGATTTTTTAATATTAATAAATATTGTAGTGATTTTATTTTATTTTTATATATAATAATGATAAATATAATAATGATTTTATTTTTAATATATATATAATAGTTATAAATATTATAATGATTTTATTTATATATATATATATAATAGTGATAAATATTATAGTAATTTTTGAAAGATTTTGATACGAAGATGGTTCATTGCATTTGGCATGTGGAGTATTTCCAATTGTACGAGAATATTTAAAAAGTGTTGAGGTATGTTGACTACCCAAACGTAGCCTTAACGAGTTAACGGTTACCCTAGAAGTAGGTTGTTAATACTCAAGATTCTCAAGACTCTTTGTTTAATTTCTCTTTCATGTTGTGTTACTCATGGAGAAAAGTAGGGGCTCTTTTTCGTCACTCTCAGCGTAATGTTTTTCCCCTGTAACAATTAATGTTCACTGTAATTTTGATCTATTACCCCTTCTTTTGAAACTCCAAGCATTTCAATTTTTGTTTTTGTATTGTAATTTTCGAGTAATGATACTCATTATCTTAATTTTTATCATTATCTTATCATCTTATGATGTGACATTAGATGATTGAATACTATTTATTATAGAATAATTCTATATACAACCATGAAGTGTGTAAACGTTTTGAAAAAGGTGAGGTCTACTATTAAAAAATTAATTTTTTTCATGTGGGTCCCATGTTTTATTCACTTTTTTCAAAACGATTACACAGCGGTTGCAAAATTCACGATTACAAATATTTTTTTCTCTTTGTTAAATTTTATTTGTGAAACTATCATCTAATGCCACATCATAAAATGATGAAAAAATAATAAAAAAATAATGATAAATAGATTTACTCTATTTGCAAATGTTGAGATATGGTACCTCAAGTTCGGACACCAACTTAAAGCTTTAAGTGAGAGATAGATATATCAAGTGGGTCTTACAATATTTATTGTTATCTGTAGAAATATTTTGGACAACATTAAATAAGCAATAAAAGGTGTAGAAGCCCGTTTGATATTATCACTCTTCCATTTTAAACTCTCAAATTCAGACAAGAAGTTGAGGGAAGTTTTTGCTTTTACCGTGCAAAAGTATATATAGCTGTAAATATATATATATATCTCCTATTATCTTAAAAGTGTGTATAAAGATGAACAGGAGTGAATAGTGCCGTCCAAAACCAAAACCAAAACCACGGCAAAATCAAGCAAGACCGCGTCCCTCTCTCACACGGCAAAATCGCAAAATCACACGGCAAAATCACAAATCTCGTCACAAATCACAAACCGAAGCAAAACCACAGCAAATCCTCCATAAAATCATCACAAAATTACACGGTAAAATCATAAAATCATCCTAAAATCTTCACAAAAATACCACAAATTAACAAAATCACCACGAGGCAAAATCACAAAACCGCAAATCTCGTCCCTCTCTGCATCCTCGAACGAAAACCACAGAGACAAAACAAAAATACCACAAGGAGATATGGGCGTCCGTGAGGCCGGAGGATATGGGCGTTCGTGGGAGCAAACGGCACGGAGATGGAGGCCGAGCTCGCTGGAGGGGGATGGCCGGTGGGAGACGAGACTACCATGGAGGTGGTGGCGCCGGAGGATGGCGTACGGCGGCGCAGCAGTATCAAACCCATTCGCGCTGTGCACAGCCGAGAGAGAGGAAGAGAGAGCGTGAGAGAGGGAGACCAGTGTGGGAAGACTCGCCGGAGTGAGGTGGTGCCGGTGGAAGAGGCGGTGAGGCTCACCGACGCACGGCGGCGTCGGGCTGGGCAGCCGAAGATTCGGCTGGGAGGAGAGGCAGCGTACCGCGTACGCGTGAGCCGAGGGAGGAGAGAGAGAGGGGAGGGAAAAGTGTGGGAGAAAAGAAAATATATAGGAATTTATTCACTTCTTTCATTTTGGGATCTTCAAAATGATTTAACAATAAAAAATTAAAATACTGATTAAAATATACATAAATATTAATTTAATTAAAAATATTGAAATAAATTAAATAAATAATAAAATTTTATTAAATATTTTTAAGAAATTAAT